>JAXIVJ010000508.1:0-92500 GCA_036785665.1 Chirona hameri
AAACGAAAAAAAGCAATCGAAAGTAATTGAAAAATGCAAGCGATATAGATGTCCTCAGATTTGAGCTCAGGTCAATAGTTTAGGCTCCAGAGGTCATCGAATGTCAAAAAGCTGATTTTGTTTTCAAAACTGTTTTCCCCAAATAACCTGTTACCTAATAAAGATAAAGCAATAATGTTTACGCCATCGCGTGTGTCTTGTCAAGGCGCTTCGAATCATATTCATGGTGACCGGGTTAGGTCAACTGAGAAATTTGACCTCAGGTCAAGGTTAAGTGGTGACCCAAGTTGGTCATGTTGCATATTGGGCGACGTGTCTCGACGAGACAAACATATTGGTACCGTTGTATCTTCTCTATCTTCATTATGTCGATAGTTATTGATAAAACCGTGTTGGCGGTCACAAAATTGACCTGACCTTAGGTCACCGATATTAGAAATCCGAAATAAAAAAATTGTTGGTATCTATGACCTTATGAAGTTCTGCAAGATTGAAACCGATCGGCGTAAAACTGTGGCTGTGGTACTACTGCAAACGTTTTGGAGTTGAGGTCATCACGTGACCTGGCCTGGTGACCTGACCTGAGATGACCTGAGACCAATAATTTCACATAATGCGAGAAGTTCATTTCTAAACAGGTATACAAAAAACGGCGGCGCTGCGCGCCGCCGTTTTTGCGCTATCCTCGAAAAAACCGGAGGGGTGGGCGGATTTCGCCCCCCCCCTCCAGGGCGCGTGTTAAAAGGCACGGAACACGCTCAACCATCCATACTTTATTAAAACCATGACTGGAAACCATGGATGAAGTACTCTCACGCACAATGTAATACAAAATAACAGCATAATATGACAAATAACAGTGGGCATAAGAGTCGATTCAATCACAAATCAGTCGCCAACATTTTCCTTTCAATTAATTAAATCCGTTCAAAACTGACAGTTAACCGAATACCAATCAAATAAATCATTTCCGTGTGTGCGCACGTGCGTGTGTGTGTTCCTATGGCGGAGCAGCGATATTTGCTGGGCTCCTCCTCCCGCATTCTCGCAGTGCCCGCTGCCTGCCCCCCCCCCCCCGCCCGCTGCCAGAAGGGCCGACAGGCTAGGCCGTTGCAAGATTACTTTACTAATACGTAGAAACCGGTCCACCGCGGCTAGAAAATGGACACTTGTCCCATCCCACCAGTGCCATAGCAACTAGCAAGAAACATTGCCCCACTAACGCATGCCCCTCTCCGCTGCGGCGCTAGTGTCGCCTCAAGCGGGGATGGCTGCCGGGCGGATTCACCACCTAGAGGTCACTGTTGCCTCCTACTTTTGTGACATGGCCTGCAGCTCGGCGACGGCTTTCGCCGCTGCCGCGCTGGGGTTGGGCTCGCATGGGAGCTCAAGCACATGCGTTTGCAGGAACCAGTTTACATTTGTTTTGGGTGCGATGCGTGTTTTGGTTAAATATATAAAACAGCATAGCGAACACAAGCACGGCACTGGTGAGACGATTCACGCGAACCACATGTACTTTCTCGACCAGCACTTCGTAGTCTGCCACCTTGTCCGTTGAGTGCTTGTCCGTGGGGGTCACAATATGCGGAAGCTTCGTCTCATGGTCGCAGTCGAGTACCACTGCACTCTCTCCAAGTAGGCGCAGCAGCGTTTCTACTGCTCCGTCTGTGGACCAAAAACAATGCAGCAATGCTATTTTACAACATTTAATATTCAAGTATGTGAGCAAACTAATCCAGCAGCCATATAACGACCAGTATGACGTCTTAATCAGTTTAGGACGAGCAAGCCTGTAGCATTAATATCTACTACCTGACATGTTTTTTTTTAATATTTGCAATATTGAGCAAACAGTTTTGTGTTACACATCGACATTGCCAGTAGAGTGTTATCAAATCACACACCAAATTTCAGCTTAATTAGGCCAGGCGTTTCTCAACTATCTGCATATTTATGCAGATAATCTGCACTAATCTTCATATTTATGTCAACAATCACGTAAACACCAAACACTAACCAAGAAATGGTGCAGGGCAGTATAACACTTCACACGGCAATGGGTGAACACCAAACACTTGTGATGCTCCAGAAATATTTGCATTTAATATTATTAGGTAAAATATATTCTACATAAAATAAATGGTACAGAATAGTGTCTCAGTCTGGAAGATGTGTAGTGACTTAATAGTTATATTTAGTAACATTTAAAACAGTTGCAGTGGGAAAGGCGTACATATGACTAAGATTTGGGTCTGTGTGGGTGCCATAAATGTTAAGGCAGTTTGGTGCACCGCCAAAAGCACTAAAAGTCTGATATTTGCCATTTCTGTGATGCCAATAAGGTTGTGCCAATTTACCACAGGTTAAGACAACTCCAACTCCGACTCACCTGACAATAATTCACATAGTTATGGCACAGCTACAGCACAAAAACACAACACACAACGTTTCCAAAATGTCTGCCGTTGCATTCCGCGCGACCACCTCGACTTACTCTGCAAGAGCCACCCCAAAACGCTGAACAAAGCGCACGACAGACTACCGCCAGCGCACACCAAGAAAACAAGACGAGTGCCGGCCGGGAGTCACCAATGTACAACCCAAAACACTCTGTTTACGCTGCGCCGGAACTCCCCTCTCATCCTTCATATTTGCCATGGCCTTGAACGACTCTCCGTCAAAACTCCTAAAACGCTGCTAATGATGCCGGAATGCTGAGATAACTCTGCCGCCTGCTGCCAATCAGAGTCAACGGAGGGTTTTTGGAGAGAATGTGCAGAGTTGTTGCATGGACAAAGGATGATTTTCATAGTGTTTTGCAAGAGGAGAGTACTTTTTCTCTCAGTGCTGTCCGTCTGCCGTTCGTCTACTCTCCGTCTACTCTCCGTCTACTCTCCGTCTACTCTCCGTCTACTCTCCGTCTACTCTCCGTCTGCCGTCCGTCTACTCTCCGTCTACTCTCCGTCTGCCGTCCGTCCACCGTTCGTCTACTCTCCGTCTGCCGTCCGTCTACTCTCCGTCTACTCTCCGTCTACTCTCCGTCTACTCTCCGTCTACTCTCCGTCTACCGTCCGTCTACTCTCCGTCTACTCTCCGTCTACTCTCCGTCTACTCTCCGTCTACTCTCCGTCTGCTGCCCGTCTACTCTCCGTCTGCCGTCCGTCTACTCTCCGTCTACTCTCCGTCTACTCTCCGTCTGCCGTCCGTCTACTCTCCGTCTACTCTCCGTCTACTCTCCGTCTACTCTCCGTCTACTCTCCGTCTACTCTCCGTCTGCCTTCCGTCTACTCTCCGTCTGCCGTCCGTCTACTCTCCGTCTACTCTCCGTCTACTCTCCGTCTACTCTCCGTCTACTCTCCGTCTGCCGTCCGTCTACTCTCCGTCTGCCGTCCGTCTACTCTCCGTCTGCCGTAAGTCTACTCTCCGTCTACTCTCCGTCTGCCGTCCGTCTACTCTCCGTCTGCCATCCGTCTACTCTCTGTCTACTCTCCGTCTACTCTCCGTCTACTCTCCGTCTACTCTCCGTTTACTCTCCGTCTACTCTCCGTCTGCCGTCCGTCTACTCTCCGTCTACTCTCCGTCTACTCTCCGTCTACTCTCCGTCTACTCTCCGTCTGCCGTCCGTCTACTCTCCGTCTGCCGTCCGTCTACTCTCCGTCTGCCGTCCGTCTACTCTCCGTCTACTCTCCGTCTGCCGTCCGTCTACTCTCCGTCTGCCGTCCGTCTACTCTCCGTCTACTCTCCGTCTACTCTCCGTCTACTCTCCGTCTGCCGTCCGTCTACTATCCGTCTGCCGTCCGTCTACTCTCCGTCTACTCTCCGTCTACTCTCCGTCTACTCTCCGTCTGCCGTCCGTCTACTCTCCGTCTTGCGTCCGTCTACTCTCCGTCTACTCTCCGTCTACTCTCCGTCTACTCTCCGTCTACTCTCCGTCTGCCGTCCGTCTACTCTCCGTCTGCCGTCCGTCTACTCTCCGTCTACTCTCCGTCTACTCTCCGTCTACTCTCCGTCTACCGTCCGTCTACTCTCCGTCTACTCTCCGTCTACTCTCCGTCTACCGTCCGTCTATTCTCCGTCTACTCTCCGTCTACTCTCCGTCTACTCTCCGTCTACTCTCCGTCTGCCGTCTGTCTACTCTCCGTCTGCCGTCCGTCTACTCTCCGTCTGCCGTCCGTCTACTCTCCGTCTGCCGTCCGTCTACTCTCCGTCTACTCTCCGTCTGCCGTCCGTCTACTCTCCGTCTGCCGTCCGTCTACTCTCCGTCTGCCGTCCGTCTACTCTCCGTCTACTCTCCGTCTACTCTCCGTCTACTCTCCGTCTACTCTCCGTCTGCCGTCCGTCTACTCTCCGTCTGCCGTCCGTCTACTCTCCGTCTACTCTCCGTCTACTCTCCGTCTACTCTCCGTCTACTCTCCGTCTGCCGTCCGTCTACTCTCCGTCTGACGTCCGTCTACTCTCCGTCTACTCTCCGTCTACTCTCCGTCTACTCTCCGTCTACTCTCCGTCTACTCTCCGTCTACTCTCTGTCTACTCTCCGTCTACTCTCCGTCTGCCGTCCGTCTACTCTCCGTCTGCCGTCCGTCTACTCTCCGTCTACTCTCCGTCTGCTCTCCGTCTACTCTCCGTCTACTCTCCGTCTGCCGTCCGTCTACTCTCCGTCTGCCGTCCGTCTACTCTCCGTCTACTCTCCGTCTACTCTTCGTCTACTCTCCGTCTACTCTCCGTCTACTCTCCGTCTACCGTCCGTCTACTCTCCGTCTGCCGTCCGTCTACTCTCCGTCTGCCGTTCGTCTACTCTCCGTCTGCCGTCCGTCTACTCTCCGTCTGCCGTCCGTCTACTCTCCGTCTGCCGTCCGTCTACTCTCCGTCTACTCTCCGTCTACTCTCCGTCTGCCGTCCGTCTACTCTCCGTCTGCCGTCCGTCTACTCTCCGTCTGCCGTCCGTCTACTCTCCGTCTGCCGTCCGTCTACTCTCCGTCTGCCTTCCGTCTACTCTCCGTCTGCCGTCCGTCTACTCTCCGTCTGCCGTCTGTCCACCGTCGGCACCTCCGCGGCTGACTGAGCTCACGACGCGTCGGCGTCTTCGTCCGGAGCCGGAGCCGAGGCTTTCTCCGGAGCCGAGGCGACGTCGGCTTTCAGGCATCACACAGCTGACAGTTCGCCGACGATGACGCACGCGATGACGCCGGCGATGACGGCGATGACGCACGTTTTCACCAGGTTTTGGCGAGAGAGAAATTCGACCCGACCTTTGTTGTGTGCGAACCGGCCTTTGGAGGACACGCTGCGGGGCCGAATTGACGATGACGCGTGAGATGGAGAGCTGACGCCTCTCTGTTGCTGTGGCGTCGGCTGGCCGTCCCGGCACTGGATGGGGAAATAAGTGGCAGGGGGAAGGGGGGGGGGGGGGGGGGCAGATTCTGCCCACCCCTCAGGTTTTTCGCAGATATCTCCCGAACGGCTAAGAACAGAGACCCATTACATTTTGTGACTTTTCCCAGAATCGAATTCCGCATATGGAGTCAAACTTTTGAATTCCTAACCTTAACTGTATTTGTAACAGGCTCCTGGCTACCCCTATTTGTAACAGTGGGGGGGGGGGGGGATTCCGCCCCCCCCCCCGGAGATCTCGAGATCTACCCGTCCGATTTTCACAAATCAAACGGCATGCTATTCCCCTCACCACGATCTACATTTCTAAAACACACACTCCGAATTTTTTGATAGGGGGGCAACAGGGGGGAAAAACTACAAATTTTAGAGGTATATGTGATCCCACACAGCTGTCATGTTTATCAACCGATTTTAGCGCAACTAATACGGTTCGATAGAGAACGAATTGGAAATGAATATGTGGTGGTGACTTTTGAACTTTCAAAAATCAGAGGCTTGTGCAGGTAACTCAATATGGGGTGAATTAAATGCGTAATAAAACCTTTGTTTTAGAAATAGAATGGTGTGTTATTGTTGCATTAGACAAAACAGTTATTAAAATATTTTTTTGCCATAGGCGGTACCAGGTCAGTGAAAAAGGGAGGTCAAATAGGAAAAAAATAGTAACCACAGGCAAGTTGCTACCAGCACTATACATAAGTTACTGATCGTAGATAGTTCCTTTTTGCATGTTGTACTTCATCATAGGCGTATCCAGGATCCAAACTGGGGAGGCTCAAGACCTTTTGATAGGTATAATATCCGCTATTATGATACTAACTTGTCAACAGTGACTATTTCACCTACAACTTCAATTCACATTGCTTAACCCCCTTTTTACCCTACCTGGACTCGCCTATTATCTTAAAATCGTTCTTAGAGTACCCTGTGGTGCATATTTCATCCGAAAACTGCAGTATTTTATGTCATTGTAGGCTCATACATCTTAGTTTCCTTGCAATAATATGACCCCTTTTCTTCCATTTCTGAGCACGCCTCTGAGAAAAGCGACTTAATTTCCTCTCCTGGCCTCATATGTACATACATCATTATAAAATAACCGTCTATTGCGGCCGTAATCGCTAGCATATCGTCATCACTATGTCAGTCACCCCTTTACATGTGCCTGAACACGCCCCTGCAACTCTATATGTAATAAATTATGCAAATAATAGAAGGAGAAGCTATCCTTTACATTTTGATAGCTATGAATGCCCCTTACATCGCTCTATTGGCTTCCCGCCAAGCATTGCATACTTCCTGGACCCCCCCCCCTTTAGAAGCCCCTGCAACCGCCTCTGCCATGAAATGTTTATGATATTTAATTAATATCAACTAATTTGCACTTGTTGCAATCACCGTAAACAATCACCGTGGGTCCTGACCTCGGAAATCCATCCATTCAAAAACATTCGGACTAATTTTTTTTGTTAAATTTCAGGTCACCGAATTTCAAAATGTTAAATTGTTAAATGTCAACAAAAAAGGCATGTTGATAGACCATTTTGTATTATCAGAAATACAGTGGTGGCATTTTTTTTTTGTCTGTACCTAGTCACTAAAAGCCAAAAAACGCATTAAAAAAATATGCAGTCATGAGTTACCCATACTTTAGATGTCATAAGTCAGTCAAAAATGGATATATAGTTTGAAATTTGGTATGGTAATTGCCTATGTATGGTTCTGTGACATTTCGTCCGGTTTTTTGAATATTTTGGAAAGTTTTGACTTTGTGATAATCCCCCTCCAATTTTTTTTTTTGTGGTAATACAAATCAAGTTTGCAAAAATCCGAGATAGCCAGTTTGTAGCTTTTGCAATTTGCTATGATTTGACGTTTATGTATTGCATTTTGATTCAAATGTAGCACTTATACGGCTTGGCAAAGTTTAGATGATTTTGGTGTAAAACTCGTGTGTAGTGACGTCACCAAATTCGTATAACTCGAAAAAAATGTCGACGAAATTTCTTCATTTTTTCACACAAGACGTAAGAATGCTGTATAAGAAGGTACCCGAAGTTTCACATTGATAGCTTTGTAAGTTTTGCAGCTATTGCGAAAATTCATCAGGGGGAGCGTGTGTACACATACACAGGCCCCTGGCTACCCCCCCCTACTTGTACTAGTGCGGACCCATTTCGGTGGATCGGGTTTGGGTCCGGGGCAAAACCGTAGCCATATATTTCACGAGGAGCGCCCACGTGGCGGCACGTGGCACCGATCGAGCTGCGACCGGCACCATCATCTGTCACTCGCCGAGCTCTATCGGTTACCCAAATTTGGTGTCGCTACATCAAATTTTCCCGAAATCCGAGGACCCCACGCGATAAAAGGTTTACCCCTGGGGGCTTTTGTTTACCCCTCTCGGGGTCGGCAACCCCACAGGATGTTCCGCACCCATATGAACTACCCACCCACCGAGTTTGGTCGCCCTGCATCCACACGTGTGGGCGGCACGTGTGGGCAAATGGATTTTGCAAATACCCACGTGGCGGCACTTGCCACGTGCCACGTGGCACCGATCGACCGGTGACCGGCACCGGCACCTGGGGGCCGAACTGGCGCATCGAACGGTGCCACGCGCGTGTTGCTGTGCCTCTTCGTCAGCGGGCTGTGGCCAAACGCCTCAGACAAACAAACAAACAGACATACATACAAAGTCACTACACAAATAGGCTGCTGCCCCAGTATAAACCTCCGGTATTGGACTTCGTCAAAACCTACGGTTTTGAACAGGGGGGGGGGGGGGGGGAGGGGCGGATTCCACCCCCGGAGATCTCGAGATCTACCCGTCCGATTTTCAAAAATAAAACGACGTTTGGTTCCCCTCAACACGATCTACATTTCTTTTTAAAACATCTAAATTTTTGATAGGGGGCAACAGGGGGGCAAAAACTACACATTTTAGTGGTATATGTGATCCAACACAGCTGTCATGTTTATCAACCGATTTTAACACAACTAATGGGAATCAATAGAGATTTAATTGGAGATTGATAAATGGCGATGACTTTTTAAAATTCAAAAATCATAGGCGTGTGCAGGTCACTCAATATGGGGGTGATGTAAATGCGGAATACAACTATTTATGTTTTTAAAAAAATGGTATGTTCATGTGATATTAGACAAAACCGTTATAAATAATAAAAAAATGCCATAGGCGGTACCAGGTTAGTGAAAAAGGGAGGTCAAAAAGGGAAAAATATTAACCGCAGGCATGTTGCTACTATAAATAAGTTACTGATCATAGATAGTTCCTTTTTGCATATTGTACTTCATCATAGGTGCATCCAGGATACAAACTGGGGAGGCGCAAGACCTTTTTATAAGTATATCATCCGCTATTATGACACTAACTAGTCAACAGTGAATATTTCACTTACAACTTCAATTACCATTGCTTACCCCCCTTTACCCTACTTGGGTTCGCCTATTATCTCATAATCGTTCCTAGAGTACCCTGTGGTTCGTGTTTCTTCCGAAAACTGCAGTATGTTATGTCATTGTAGGTCCATGCATCTTAGTTTCCTTGTAAGAATATGACCCCCTTTCTTCCATTCCTGAGCACGCCTCTGAAAAAAAAAAATATTCCCTGTCCTGGCCTCATATGTGCATATATCATTATAAGTTAACCGTCTATTGCGCCGTAATCGCTGGCATATCGTCATCACCATGCCAGTCACCCCCATTTTCATGTGCCTGAACACGCCCCTGCAACTCTATATGTAATTAATTATGCAAATAATGGAACGAGAAGCTATCTTTTACATCTTGATAGCTATAAATGCTCCTTACATTGGTCTATTGGCTTCCCGCCAAGCATTGAATACTTCCTGGAACCCCCCCCCCCCCTTTCAAGCACCTGAAACCGCCTCTGCCATGCAATATGTATAATATTTCATTAACATCAACTAATTTGAACTTGTTGCAATCACCGTAAACCGATGTAACGCCTTCATACTTGAGGCAGTTAGGAAGAAACCGTGAAGATCGCATTTCTGTATTATCGCCAAATGTCGCCGTCGAACCCTTCCAAAACCGTACCCTGGAACCGCCTCTGTTCAGGTTAAGAACTTAAAATTTTATCTCCAAATGCGGAATTCAATTTTAAGAAAAGTCCCAAAATTTGATGGGCCTGCTCCCAGCCGTTCTGGAGATATCTGCGAAAAACATGAGAGGGAGGGGGGGGGGGCGGATTCCGCCCCCTGTTTCAAATAGGGGTAACCCTTGTGCTAGGGGGTGGGGGGAGGGGGCCTGACAGGCCCCCCCAGAGGTTTTCTTGAATAACTTTTTACACATGGGGTGCATCTTGCTGAAATTTTCGGTAGCGGAGTTTACAGCCATTATACGTAGGCTGTAAAATTGATTCGAAATTGGGTGAGAAATTTGGGAAATAATGGCGTTTTGATGACGTCATGTTGCAAAAAAATATAAATATTTGAAAAATCGTAGAGAATAGAGTTTTAAGGCAAATTACAAACGCAATTCACCAAAGATACAAAATGGCATTCTCTTTAAATTGGAAATCTCGGATTTTCAAAACTTTGGGTTTTTAACCCCTATTTTTGTTTAAATCCCCACAAAATCAAAATTTTCAAAGATATTAGAAAAACCGGAATATATGTGAGAGAACTGAGTATGGCAAATACTCATACCAAATTTCAAAGCGATACCTTCATTTCTGACTGAGTGATGGCTCCCTAAGTGTAAGAAACTGATGACGTCATTTTTTAAGATAACTCTTTTTTAACTTTTTTTGGACAAGATACGAACAAATAATTATCTTTTCTGTATCTCTGAGCCAAAACTGATCTAGGAACATGCCTTTTTATTTACATTTATCAATTTAGAATTTTGAGGTTTTCTGAAGAGCAAAATCGCTGTTCTGGAAGCGGTAAATCCGAGGTCATTCACTTGACCTGGAAGGTCATCCGTTGACCTGAAACCTAAACATCGCATACTGTTAGATTCCTCTCATGACAGGCAACATGCTGTTTCTTACCGCATTCCTCTAAGTTGCTTGGTTTGGAAGTTAACAGGGGGAGGGGGGTCCTGTCAGGCCCCCCGTAGGACGAAGGTGAAAAAAACTCCCGTAGGGCGAGGGTTAACCCTATTTTCTGGGGGGGGGGGCAGATTCTGCCCCTCCCGGTGGTTTTTCACTTGCCGCTTCTAAACCGTTAAGGCTAGCGTCCTGAAACTTTGTGACTTTCCCCTAAAATTGAATGGCGCGTGTTGTGATAAACTTTTGAAAAAATCGGTCCACCAGAGGCGGTTGCAGGCTCCTGTTTTGGGGAGGGTGTTACGAATGCAGTTTTGCGGCGCATACTTCATTCGTGGTTTGCAGTGCAATAAATGCGTCAGAAACAATTTCAATGCAATATGCATCATATATTCTGGGATTGTACATATATTTGGGGCAGAGGCGCACTCAGGATAAAAAAATGGGAGGCAATACCCACCCTTAAATTAGGTCCAACTTCAAATTAGTAAGATGATAAAAGCGTTACGCGCATGGTGCCCCAGTTTTTTTTTCCTGGATGCGCCTATGTGCAATATATCAAATTTAACAAATTATAGCATATAATGCCCACATGTGACGTTCATGTCGTCCTAAACAATCACGAACAGCACATATTTTTTTTCTCCAGATAATCCCCCCATTTTACATTCCCTGAATACGCCTATGATTTTTTATTTTGTTTTTTATCTTTTGATATAGTAAAGATTAGTACATTTGAAGCTCAAAAACTTTGGGGCATGAAAATCGGTCGAGCCACATGGCCGCAATGATCTTTAAAAAAACACCAAAAAATTGCGTTTGTTTTGGCCCTGCCCCCCCCATTTTTAAACAAAACACAAATTTCGGGGTCAAAAAGAGAGATCTTGTTATGACACATCGAACTGCGTTTTCCCCATTGAAATCGACCGAGCGGTTCTCGAGATCTAGAGGGGGGGGGGGGGCAGAATCTGCCTCCCGCAGAGTAACGTAATTCTGGCCGCCCGTAGGGAACAGGGTTAATGGCGGGTTAAACCCAACTTGAAAATCGTGATAAACAAAAGACTGTGCTGATCTTAAATTATTTATTTTTTAAACGAAGATTGGGGTGAGGGCAACACTGGGCAGGATACAAGGAAGTTGGGTCGTTGGATAACATGATAAGGATATGGAGAAGGAGCTACGTGTAAGGTTCCGCCCATTCGTTAATGGAGTTGGGACCGAGGGGGCGCTACTCCCCTTACACCGGCCGAAGACGATGCCCCTGCGTAGCAAATTATATAATTATATAATATAAATTATGTGATATAATTATACCTAGGATTTGTCTAGTTATTTCCTTCCTTAAAATGTGATGGTGGGTAACAGGTATACATTTTCTTAGGTTATATGGTAATCGTCAGCATGCCGTTCATTAAGCTTTTGATCATTACTCAAAGCGTTTCGTTGGACGCTAGCAAACCTATTTTGTGTTGTCTTACATTATAATATTCATTATATATAGTAGTTGTGCTTTAATCATGAATCAGCCGCTACAAACTTCGAGTATCACTTTATTGGCGCTGTGCTGACACTGTCTGTTGCCTCCCGGTGGCGCCCGCGGCCTAGCCAGCAGTGCACTAGTGATCGGCCCAACACGGCCGCGGCGCGGCGGGCATTGGGTTAGGTCGTGGTCGGCAGGGGCGAGGCGAGGCGTCTCACGCCCCGTCACGACCGGCCGGCTTTCCAGCCCCGGAGCAGAGCCCAGTGGCCATTCTAACCGACACGCTGACGAGCCGAAAGCTCCCACGACACAATGTCGAGAGAACCTACATCAACCCACCGCCCGATTAAGTTTGGTATGCATGCTATGACAGGCAGGAATGTGCTCATTAAAAGCTCCCGGGGATGCAAGTCCAGGGGTTTTTGATAAGCGAATGCCTTCCATATGTCGTTCTTAAACATGAATTAATTAAACAAAATAATAATCGAGAAGTAAGTTTCCGTTGCCTTATTCAGCTTTGGCTCGTGGAAGCCACTGGATGTGACTGAGCTTCAGGATAGGAAGATATTCACCAGCGATAGCATCCATGACGTGATTAAGTGGTGTAAGTGACTATAGTCACTGGTGACATGTGCAAATGACAGCGGGTGTACTGTGAAGACGCATGGCTGCGGAAGAAGTGACCTGTGACATGTGAAAATGACAGCGGGTGTACTGTGAAGACGCATGGCTGCGGAAGAAGTTTCTGGATGCCTGTTGAGATCACGCTGATTACAATTTGGATGGCATAAGGAAGCAGCGATCAGATGTCCACTACGCATGAAAGCTACGGAAACAATGGAGCATATTTTTTTTCAATGTGAAAAGCTGACTGAGGAGGGAAATGAAGCACAGGAAAAATACCAAGTAGAAATCAGAAGGGAGCTGCCAGCTGAAGCGTTTATCGCAAAAGCAAACAAAAACGAAGGATTGCTGATACATCTAACCCTCGCCCTACGGGAGCTTTTTCACCTTCGCCCTACGGTGGGCGGGGGGGGGGGGGGCTGACAGACCCCCTGTTAACTTCCCAACCAAGCAACTTAGAGCAATTCGGTAAGAACCAGCATGTTTCCTGTCATGAGAGGAATCTAACAGTATGCGATTTTTAGGTTTCAGGTAAACGGGTGACCTTCCAGGTCAAGTGAATGACCTCGGATTTACCACGTCCAGAACAGCGATTTTGCTCTTCAGAAAACCTCAAAATTATAAATCGATAAATGTAAATAAAAAGGCATGTTCCTAGACCAGTTTTGGCTCAGAAATACAAAAAAGGTAATTATTTGTTCGTATCTTGTCAAAAAAGTCAAAAAAACTATTTTTAAAAATGACGTCATCAGTTCTTACACTTATGGAGCCATCATTCAGTCAAAAGGAAGATATTGCTTTGAAATTTGGTATGTGTATTCTCCATACTCAGTTATCTCACATATATTCCGTTTTTTTTAAAATATCTTGGAACATTTTGATTTTGTGGGGCTTTTTCCAAAAAAAAACAGTTTTTTTCTTTTATGGGTCAAAAACCCAAAATTTTGAAAATCCGAGATTGCCATTTGAAAAAGAATGCCATTTTGAATCTTTGGCGATTTGCGTTTGTAGTTTTCTTTAAAACTCTGTTTTCTACAATTTTTCAAATATTTCTCAGCTTTTTTACCAACATGACGTCATCTAAACATGATTATCTCCCAAACTACTCAACCAATTTCAATTATTTTTTTACAGCATACGTATAATTGTTGTAAACTCAGCTATCAAAAATTTTAGCAAGATGCACCGCATGTGTAAAAATTTATTCAGGAAAAACCTCAGGGGGCCTGTCAGGCCCCCCGTAGGGCGAGGGTTAATATATAGCACAAGAGTACAGGAGATATAGCATGTAATAAAACCGATGAATGTTTAAGGAACAATGCAAAATAAGCAAGACAATCAAAAGAAGCTGTTTTATATATACACAAGACGGTCTGAAATGACCGAAAAATCCGAGTGATGGAGTCGGCCTTGTAATATAATATTAATATATATTATCAGTAGAACCCACACTTTAGAGGCCACAGGCACACACACACTGTGCGCCTAAATATAGCCATGGGTTTTTATTTCAGGATAAACATTTTGTATTATGTGGACTTTGTTCATTTTGTAAACTGACACAAATGTAAAACAGCTGAACCATGCTACGATTTGAACGTTTCATTTTGTGTATGTGTCCAATTGTGACGTTACTAGGCCTTATTAACAAATATTATTGCAATATTATGGAATTAGATGAAAATGTGTGTGGTTTTTCTATGGATTCTGGGCTGATTAAAATTATTCCATGGGTCGGTGTGGGCTTTCAAAATAAGATGCAAGGTTGAGTGTTTTGAGTAGGTACATACCTAAGAGGTGAAAACAAAATCTGGGAAAACTTTTCAAACGGAAAGTGAAAATTTGTTAACAAGAATAATAGTTATCATTTGCCGCTCGCAGAATCTCCAATATCTGAGCGTCGCATCAATCTTGAAAAAAAAAAATTAACGACGTTATATTTGGTTATGAAGCTCCTTATATCGGCAACGTCTAATACGTATCAGATTAAAATGAGTTGACATTCAATTCAATTGAATTAAATTCAATTGATAAACACCACAATCCGAACTGATTTTGTGCGGATATCGGTCTAAATGAAATGGAGCGGAAGGATGCTGCAGTAATATATCATATTTCTGGTTTCTTACATATGATTGATAACCTCATTGCATTTGTTTTCGTATAAATTTCCTGGATTACATATTTACCTCTTGGATCCGAGTCCGACACATTCAAGCTAAAACGATCAAGATATAGGCTCTCGCCCATCGGCACAGTCCGATAAAACCACGAGACCACCGCCTGCATGGCCAGACGAGTTCTGACTCGTGCTGCTGCCACGCGGCAATCCGGTGAAACCGCTCAGTCGGACATATGGTAGAAGGCAGGGCCGGACAGATGGCAGAAGAGCCGGACCTGTGTCGCTGTGACGCAATCTGCCGTCGGCAGACACGAGCACTGCCATTACATGAGCACCTCGTCACCCTCCGAGTCGTCACTGGAGGGGCGAGCAGCTCTCAGCTCGGTAAGGCCCCCGGCTCCGGCCATCTGTGGCCCGGCCAGCTGCTGTCCGGTCGCCGACGATCGGGAGCCGTTCCACCGTCTGCACGGCCGCCGCACGGCCGTAGACAGGATGACGTGCATATATTCAATGGGAACGTGCTGTGACAGCGCGCTCAGTGGCCGGTGCGTGCCGTAGATCTGGTCATTGCAGGTGTCAGTCCATTGTTAAACGCTGGGTGTGACGGGCCATTAAACACGAATGCCTTGTTTCCGGTGTGATAATTCATGTTGGTGACTGAGTATTCGCATTTCGCAGTCAGTTACGCAGTGTGACTTGTCAACGAGATAATGCGACTATCATGCGTAACATATCTATCTAGTTTTCTATCGTTCGTGTACTAGGCTGAAGATGTGATGAGCACTGCTATGCCCGCATTTTATTTAGCGGATTGTTATGCATACTTGCCGGGCTATTGGGTTTTCTTATTATATACTTATTATAGGCTTATTATATATACATAGATACGGGCATAGTTAGCAGCATATGCGGTGTACACAAGGTGACGTGATGTGACTGCTTATCGTTGCATTGGTCAGCCTTGTCTTTCCGTGGTATATGGGAAAAATCGGAATATGAGCGGCCCGGCCCGGACCGTGGCGACGCTTTTTGAAAAGCTAATATCTCTGCAACCACACGTCCGATTGACAAGCTGACTTCTTTGCTGAGCAGCCCATCCAACCTACTGTGTTTGAGACCGGTGCCGACTCATGTGGGTGACACCACTGCGCGTGGCGCGTGCCTCGTGAGGGGTGTTGAAAAGTGTTTTCTCGCAACAACTCAGCAACGGCTGGGCCGATTGTGTGCAAATTTGGTGTGTGGTTAGGGACCCCTCAGCCGCCAATTTTCCACCAGTCAGCGGTGAGGTGCCTCTTCACGTGCGCACGTGCACACCCCTATTTTATATCCCAGGAACGGCTGAACCGATTGCGTTCTAATTTGGTGTGTGGTTAGGGACCTCTCAGCCGTTGCCTTTCCACAAGTCAGGGGTGGAGTGACTCTGCACGTGCGCACGTGCACACCCCTATTCTATATCTCAGGAACGGCTGAGCCGATTGTGTTCAAATTTGGTGTGTGGTTAGGGACCCATCGCCGCCGCCTACCCACAAGTCATGGGTGGGTTGCCTCTGCACGTGCGCATGTGCGCACCTTTTTTGTATCTAAGGAACTACTTGCCCGATCGGGATGAAATTCACCATACATTTATTTCGCGCTCGCTCGTTCATCGTCAACTACGGCGCCTTACTGGTATTGTATCGCGCTTGTGTTGTCTCTCTCTGGCTCTCTTTACTTTCCTTTAATTCCGGCCAAAGTGAACATGCTGCTTTTACATTGCGAGCAATTCTACAATATCGCGATTGAATGGGGCGAGACAGCTTCGTCATACGATAATTCGAGATGAAGATGAATTGTTTTTGGTTTTCACGCAAATGAAACCGAATGGAAAAGTGACATATTGGAGCCCAATACATCCAGAAACGTCATTGAATTAAATTGGAGAAAGTCGTGGTCTAACACGCACAGGAATTTTCGTTTACGAAGAACAAATGCTTACATTTATAAAGCAACCATATTGTCATCATGAGGCAGCAAAACGTCTTGTCAATAACTACCAAGCTTCATTTTCACTCTGGGTATGGCTGCCGCAGTTCTTGGAACATTGCTCTTCTACATTGCTTTGCTTTGCTTATTGCTTTCTGATCACGTTTCTCTTCAGATATGGAAGTTTTTCAATAAGCACGTATGAACAGTCTGAAAGAAGACGGTGCAGATTTCACCGCCCAGCTGTCTTCTCATCAGCCGTTACTATGCAGGTTTCGGCGCATTATTCGGGTGGTTCGGGTGACTAGTTGCTCCAATAGGGGTTTGCGCCAGCACTCCTGCTAATTGTTCGTTCTTAGCTGGGATGTTTTGCAGTCATCGGCAGCGGCTGTGGCGCGGCGGCCAGATAAGGTCAGTGTGCGGGGAGGACCGTGTCGAGGCCAGATAAGGTCAGTGTGCGGGTAGGACCGCGGCGCGGCCAGATAAGGTCAGTGTGCGGGTAGGACCGCGGCGCGGCCAGATAAGGTCAGTGTGCGGGGAGGACCGCGGCGCGGCCAGATAAGGTCAGTGTGCGGGGAGGACCGCGGCGCGGGCAGATAAGGTCAGTGTGCGGGGAGGACCGTGTCGAGGCTTTGCTGCGAACAATAGACATCCCCGGCCCGGGACCGGTGTTACATGTGTCCCCCTGTAACTGTACTACTATGACTATGCCGGGCCTGTGTTCCCTGCGTCTCGCTGTGACTGTGACTGTTCCCTGCGTCTCGCTGTGACTGTGACTGGACTCTTTCCACCTCGCTGTGACTGTGACTGGACTCCTTCCACCTCGGAGCGGTGTGTCTCTCCAGTGGCCATTTCTCGGGGTCTCGTCAGTTCAGTTCAGTTTGATCGGCTCGGTTCACTCCCGCTGTGTCGTAGCGGCTTTCTCTGTGCGATGAGCACGCGTGCTCTGGCCGATTACTGTACGCACCGCGAGCTCGCGCCGCGCGCGGGCATCACGCGGTCGCCGCTAAACGCACGAGTCGGAACCGGCCCGACCGGGTCACGACTCCGCCTAGGTCCGGACGTGGCGAGGTTAGCGAGCACCATTCATAAAGAGCCGATCCGCCCTGACCCAACGTCAGTCTCCATTTACCTTGACCAGATCCTATCCGACCCAGTCCAAACAGATCTGAGACCGGATCGTTAACGGAAATGAGGCACTTGTATAATGGGGTTTTAAACGGAGATAGCAGTTTTGAAGTCTACGTCGAGAAATCACTTAACCCGGCATTGACTGGGGTCTCAACAGAACGCCATTGACTGGGGGGGGGGGGGGGGGGGGGGGCGTTAAACGCCCCCCCCCCGGTTATCTTCCGAACCAATGATCACAGCGAGACGCACAAGACGGCAATCGAAAGCTATCAATGAAAATAATATAAATCATGCTCAAAAATGTCAAAGGGAGGTCACATTTCAGGTCACGGTCAGGTCAAAGGTCAACATCGGCGTATTAGAGTTTATGGGCCATAGATAGAGTTTATGGGCCGCAGGAGCCTCAGCAGGTTTGAAGGTTTTGCGAACACACTATGTGCTGCGGTCCACAGCAGAACTCCGTCCTCCAGATCTTCCCCCGCGCAGACTGTGCGGCCCTCAACCACTAGCTCGCCGTTTGTCATGGTAAGTCCCACGTTTTCACTGGTGTCCAGCGCAGATAGCGGCACACCCAGGAAGTCCAGGAGAGCGCCACGAACATTTCCACATCTGAAAACAGTAAGCATTATTGATGTTGATAAAATCAAATAATACACAAACATGGCGTAATTAAACTAAAATCTGGATTACAACCACCAAAAGTGATGATATTGAGGGAAATCGATTACAACAACTGGAGGATGAACATGAACATGTCGAACGGCACAAGTAATACACCTATGGAGACACAAAATGACAAAAGACAAACAACTACACCAGCAATCGGTGGTCAGCTGTAGACAGGGAATGGTACGGTCAGTACTCCTTACACAACACACCGGATACACCAGCGTCGGTGGTCAGCTGTAGACAGGGAATGGTACGGTCAGTACTCCTTACACAACACACCGGATACACCAGCGTCGGTGGTCAGCTGTAGACAGGGAATGGTACGGTCAGTACTCCTTACACAACACACCGGATACACCAGCGTCGGTGGTCAGCTGTAGACAGGGAATGGTACGGTCAGTACTCCTTACACAACACACCGGATACACCAGCGTCGGTGGTCAGCTGTTGACAGGGAATGGTACGGTCAGTACTCCTTACACAACACACCGGATACACCAGCGTCGGTGGTCAGCTGTAGACAGGGAATGGTACGGTCAGTACTCCTTACACAACACACCGGATACACCAGCGTCGGTGGTCAGCTGTAGACAGGGAATGGTACGGTCAGTACTCCTTACACAACACACCGGATACACCAGCGTCGGTGGTCAGCTGTAGACAGGGAATGGTACGGTCAGTACTCCTTACACAACACACCGGATACACCAGCGTCGGTGGTCAGCTGTAGACAGGGAATGGTACGGTCAGTACTCCTTACACAACACACCGGATACACCAGCGTCGGTGGTCAGCTGTAGACAGGGAAAACAATCATGCCACGTGCCTATGGCACGTGACATGATTGTTTTTCACCTGCTGTGAAAAGTATTTGACAGATTGACTAAAAAAATTACAGATGTGTTCTAAAATGTTTCTGCTTGGTTCCAAACCTCTACAATACAAAGGATTATTGATAACCATGCAATCAATTGTATTTCAATGTGAAGAATAAGGTTCGACCAACACTTTTGGTGCAATATGCTGTTAAAGTTGTCTGTTCCTGCAAATAGGGTTTGCAAAGTGTGTTTTTTAGGTTTGGGACCTATATAATATACTTAGGAACACCTGGGATGAATTTGATTGTAAAAGCTCCATTTTTTTTTGCTAGATACCCACCATTATAGAGGCGGCCATCTTTAATTGTATGCCCTGAGGCATTCTTTTGGGAAAAAGGTGTGTTGCTGTCTTTTACACATGACAATATATCTACATCAGAGTTCGTCACGGGCTGGGCCGGTCCTATGGGCCATGGGCCGGGTCTGGGCTGGGCCTGGGCTGGGCCTGGGCTGGGCCTGGGCTGGGCCTGGGCTGGGCCTGGGCTGGGCCTGGGCTGGGCCTGGGCTGGGCCTGGGCTGGGCCTGGGCTGGGCCTGGGCTGGGCCTGGGCTGGGCCTGGGCTGGGCCTGGGCTGGGCCTGGGCTGGGCCTGGGCTGGGCCTGGACTGGGCCTGGGCTGGGCCTCAACTTTAAGGAAATCATCGGGCTCTGGACGGGCCTAGGTTGAGAATGTTGAAGCTCAGGTCAGACCTGAAAAATATTGCAACCAGCAGTTCACTTCCACAGCAACACACTGTTGCTGTGGCTGTGGCTTTTTGTTTGTTTTTGGTTAGCATAGTTGGTTCATTGTTTCACATTTATGGTATCCAAGTAAATATGCTAGGATAGTGATTGCCAATTTTGTGAAAATATTTATATGCTTAATCTGAACGGGCCGGACTGGGCCTGGGCCTCAATATTATCAATTTGACCGGGCCAGGTCCGGGCCTGAGCTTGGTGTTCATGGGCCTGGGCCGGGCTGGGCCGGGGGTTGGTGGGCCCGTGACGAACACTGATCTACAGGCAAAATTGCATGGAGCTTGGTTGGAAAATGCAGTACTTGGCATATTTAGGTAGAGCCTCCCCTTAAAAGAAGCGTAACTGGACCAGCGAGCGAACCCTTCGCCATTGACAATATTATGCTAGTTAGTAGTTATGTACACAATTATAGGATAATCATTACATTTATGCCTACTACCTTCCATAATAATTATTTTACATAAGTTTCGAGTCTTCGACATCTTCTTTCGAAGCACACAATGTCACAGCAACATGTGCCACTATTGAAATCCACGCCACTTCTCGCAATCTATACTGAATATGCGAGTCTATGTTTTCGAAATATATTGCTTTTGAAAAATAGCTTTTGGGGTATATTTTGATAATTTAGCCAGACCAATACCATATTCAACATTTTTGGTACGAATACCCCTTATCAGCACATTCACAGCGATTTGGCAAAGTGACCGGTTTCCTTTAATGTGTTATCCAGAGGTGGTCAGTTTACTCCGAGCCTGGTTGCACGCAGTGCCTCACTGCACCTCCAACCGGTACCGCCGACGAGCCACTGAAAACGGCGACTACACACTGCGTTCTGAATGACTATCCTCGAACGTGTACACGTGTAGTATACACCCAGAAGCGATCTCTCCAGCAAGAACGTAAATAATGTAATACAATAACTATGGTAGTGCTGGCACAAAACAGTGTTGACACTGGATCGCGTCATTCCCGGAGAAATGGACTCTCCCATTCTGGTCTGTCTCACATCGTCAGTCCTGCTGACGGCAGATAAATGGTCCTGCTGACGGCAGATAAATGGACTCTCCCATTCTAGTCTGTCCCACATCGTCAGCCCTGCTGACGGCAGAGAAATGGACTCTCCCATTCTGGTCTGTCTCACATCGTCAGTCCTGCTGACGGCAAAGAAATGGGCCTGCTGACGGCAGAGAAATGGACTCTCCCATTCTGGTCTGTCTCACATCGTCAGTCCTGCTGACGGCAAAGAAATGGGCCTGCTGACGGCAGAGAAATGGACTCTCCCATTCTGGTCTGTCTCACATCGTCAGTCCTGCTGACGGCAAAGAAATGGGCCTGCTGACGGCAGAGAAATGGACTCTCCCATTCTAGTCTGTCCCACATCGTCAGCCCTGCTGACGGCAGAGAAATGGACTCTCCCATTCTGGTCTGTCTCTCATCGTCAGTCCTGCTGACGGCAGAGAAATGGGCCTGCTGACGGCAGAGAAATGGACTCTCCCATTCTGGTCTGTCCCACATCGTCAGTCCTGCTGACGGCAGAGAAATGGTCCTGCTGACGGCAGAGAAATGGACTCTCCCATTCTAGTCTGTCCCACATCGTCAGTCCTGCTGACGGCAGAGAAATGGTCCTCCCGACGGCAGAGAAATGGACCCTCCCATTCTAGTCTGTCCCACATCGTCAGTCCTGCAACCCGTGGTTCGTGGTTCCCGTGGTCACCCGTGGTTGCAAAATGAAGACGTCAAGGAGGCAATGGCTGCACGAGACCGGGCGCGCATTGACAGAGTGCACACCATGTGACGTCACGGAGAGGGAGTTCCGTGAGCGCCTGAACGCCGTCAAGGTGGTGCTGAACCGGGCCTGCTCATCTTACTTCCAGACTTTTGTCAAACACTCCAGGTCCAAGTCGTGGCGTGACATCCGCCAGTTTCTCGTGTCATCGAGGAAAGCCGAACCCAGAGTAGACAGCGCGTCAGACCGCAACTCGGACTGGGCGGACAGGCTCAACAGCTTCTTCGCGTCTGTGGGCTCCGGCGTGGCACACTCTCTGGCAGCTGCCGAAACTGGAGAGCCGCTGCCGCCACGCCCGCCGCGCGTGTGCAGTGGCGCGTTTGCACCGCAACCGGCCACGCTCCCCGAACTGTCAGCTGCGCTGCGGCGCATGGGCACGTCCTGTGCCTGCGGTCCGGACGGCATCACCATCGATATGCTGAGACCGACGTTTGCCGTGATGGGACCACATCTCCTACACATCATCAACTCGTGCATAGCGAACTGTGACATGCCTTTGCAGTGGAAAGCTGCTAACGTTACTCCACTGTTCAAGAAGGGTGACACAAGTGATCCCAGTAATTACAGGCCGATCTTGATCATTCCTGTGGTGGCCAAGCTGTGTAAACGTGTCATCTGTACTCAGCTGATGACGCATCTCACGAGTCATTGCGTGTTGTGCCCGCAGCAATATGGTTTTCGGCCTGGTCTGTCCACAGAGGCGGCTGTGCTCGATGCTGTCGTGTACGCCACAGACAACATCGACAGGGGACTAGTTACGTCACTCGTCACGGCCGACACGTCGAAGGCGTTTGACAGCGTCGAGCACGGCCGTCTCCTGGACAAGCTCGGATGGTATGGCATCCGGTCAGACTGGTTCGCTGACTGGCTCCGGGGGCGTACGCAGGCGATACAAGGGGGATCGTCACGTGCTTTCGGAGTGACGCACGGGGTAATTCAGGGGTCCATACTAGGCCCAGTGTTATTCCTGATATTCACGAACGATCTGACGCAACACCTGTCCCACGGCAAGGTGATCTTGTACGCTGATGACGCCCAGTTCCTGGACACTGAAGCACCATCAAACATGCAGGCCCTCAAAACACGAGTGGAAATCAATCTCTCTATCGCAATCAAATGGTTCACTCAGAACAGGCTGAAAATAAAACCGTCCAAAACAGAAATGATCATTCTGAAATCTAGCAGTCAAAAATCGGACACCAACTTTTCAGTCCATTTCGGAAACGACGAAATCTCACCTTCCTCCAGTGTCAAGATCCTGGGCGTCACCATCGACCCTCACTTAACATGGGTGAAACACGTTTCTGCAGTTGTACAACGCTGCTATATGGTCTTGGTGGGCCTGGCTAGGATGCGTCACAGAGTGCCCAAGGACACAAAACGCATGCTCGTGGAAGCGCTCATCTTCCCGCACATGCGGTACTGTATCAGTGTGTGGGATAGCTGTACGGGGGAGCAAAAGAAGCGTGTCCAGAAAGCCATAAACTTCGGTGCTCGGATTGTGACTGGCTTGGGCCGACGAGAACACGTGACCCTAGTGCTTCTAGAGTTGGGATGGGAACGAATCGACGACATGCTGAATGAACATGATCTCTCGATAGTGCGCCACCTTCTGACAGCGTCAGATTCGTCGGAGCTTCTGCGGATGCAACTCGTCTCTCGATCTGCACAGTCCAGTCGCAGTACTCGAGCGACCGAGAGTGGCCAGCTGCAGCTGCCACGAGTACGGACTGAGTTCGCGAGACGCAGTTTTCTCTGTAGAGCGACCAGGACCTGGAACAGCACGCTGATCTGAGGCATGTGATTGTGTAGGTAGCTGCGTGGGGCCGGTGGTTGCCTATTAATAGTCAGACGTGCGATGCGTATGCTGTATGGTTGTGTCAAGTCGTTTGTCATTTTTGCGTCGGGTCGATCGAGACAACACGTACACCTTAGTCCTTTAATCCATGTTGGATTACAGTCGAGCATTTTAGTGTTTGTGTTCAGTATATGACCTAGCGTGTTTTGTATGTATATTGACGTGGATACCATAAAATCCACTTTGTGGAGGTTCTGAATACACCATCTACATCTACATCTACATCTACATCCTGCCGACGGCAGAGAAATGGACTCTCCCATTCTAGCCTGTCCCACTTCGTCAGTCCTGCTGACGGCAGAGCCGAACGCGACTGAGGTGCTACCTCCCGATTGCCGACCGCGGCCACCCCTTGACACGTGATTTCTCACCGCTGTTTCGGTGCTGACACCTGATTCTCGACTGTGGTGCTAACCCCTGATCGAGGATCAACTGCGAACAGACGCTGGTCAGAGGCGGCTGCCAACTCTGACACGAGGCCGTGACACCTGAAACACACGATACGCGACACGTGACACACGACACACGACACACGACACACGACACACGACACACGACACACGACACACGACACACGACACACGACACACGACACACGACACACGACACACGACACACGACACACGACACACAACACACGACACACGACACACGACACACGACACACGACACACGACACACGACACATGACACACGACACACGACACACGACACTCGCCCGGAGGTGTGGCATACCGCTAGCCGCGCTGGGCGGCGTCACAACACGTCACGAATGACACCGAGCACGCGGGACTCGAGCGAGGCTGTGCAAATAATGACCCGAGTGCGATGTCAGCGGGTAGGGGCGGAGAATGCAGCATTTGGTGGTAAAAGGCTGAAAGCGAAAACGTGCCCACCTCCCCGTTGATGTAATACAAATACACACCAGCAAGTGTGTGCTCGTGTCGCTGTGGCGTGGTGTACATACGGTAACTATCAGTAAAACAACAAATTCATCGTCAAACAACCACATTGAAGATATCGTTAACAAAAAATATATAATGCTTATCGTCTGCGAGTGGAGATTTGATTTCCAGGATATAGGCGACAAATTATGCCTCTAAATATGGTAGGTGACGTTTAAACTACATTTCTGTTGAAGCGTTCCCATTATATCCTACCCCCGGCACCTTCAATTGCTAGGGGCTCAGAGAAGTCACTATTATGTCCTGGTAGTTCTCGAATACAATCTGGAAAACGGAACGTAACATGCAGTTTTGCAAAGATTGACATTTGGCTGTAAGGTAACTCTTAATTAAACGCACCAGTTGTCAAACTTAACACGCGCCCTGGAGAGGGGGGGGGGGGGGGGGGGAATCCGCCCACCCCTCTACGGTTTTCAGGGATAGCGCAAAAACGGCGGCACGCAGCGCCGCTGTTTTTTTCAGACCTGTTCAGCAATGAACTTCCCACATTATGTAAAATGCTTGACTTCTGGTCATCTCAAGTCAGGTCACCAGACCAGGTCACGTGGTGACCTCAACTCCAAAACGTTTGCAGTAGTACCATAGTCACAGTTTTAGGCCGATCAGTTTAAATCTGGCAGGATTTCATAAGGTCAATGATACCAAAAATGTGTTAATCTCTGATTTCTTATATCGGTGACCTAAGGTCAGGTCAATTTCGTGACCGCCAACACTGTTTTGTCAATAACTATCGACATAATGAAGATAGAGAAGAGAAGATAATACCAATGTGTTTGTCTCGTCGAGACACGTCTTTAAATATGCAACATGACCAACTTGGGTCACCACTTGATCTTGACCTGAGGTCAATTTTTTTAGTTGACCTAACCCTGTCACCATGCATGTTATTCGAAGCGCCTTTACAAGACACACAGGATGAAGTAAACACAATTACTTTATCTTTGTTAGGTAAAAAGTTATTTACGAAAAACAGTTCTGCAAAACAAAATCACCTTTTTGACATTTGATGACCTCTGGAGCCTAAACTATTGACCTGAGCTCAAATATGAGGACACCGATGCCCATTGCATTTTTTAAGGGTTTTCGATTGTTTGTTTCCTTTTGCTACTAACTATCATAGTTCCCGAGATATTTGGGGGGGGGGGGGTTCGAAGCGAAGTCTTGAAAACTTGAAAATCTGACCCTTAACACGCGCAGTGGAGAGGGGTACGCCACTAACCACTAACACGCAGTGGAGAGGGGGGACTTTAGTGCCCCCCCCTAAGATCTCCGAAATTATGAGAGATATACTGATGAAACTTACAGATTAGGTAGGTGATATGATTATCTACAATTTGTTATTTTTTCTTGACCTTCGATCAATATCTTCAAGGTCAAACGAGGTCACGAAGGTCAAATTTGGCCAAATGTCACAATGTTTGGAATTTGACCTCTGTGACGTCACATGTCACCAGCAATGTGTCCAAAGTTGTTTCCGGGGATGAAAATTGGCATTGTCTACCGAATGGCGTTTAAATCATCCCGATCCGACTGTTGGTTCCGAAGATATCGATTTGCCGACCGCGATTCTGGCCGCCACCTTGAACTAAAATCCATATAACTCAAAACTTTATCGACCGATTTTGATTTGTTTTTACGTCAAACGATCTACCATTGAATTGGCGTTAGTGCAACACGCACGCAACAAACACCGCCCTGCTCCGCTTCGTTATCGAATTATTCACTAAAAACTTGTGAGGGCACAAAAGTGTCCCCCACCCCCTTCACTGCGCGTGTTAATGACCTCTGGTGACCTCAATATTGAAATGAAAAAAAAAACGAAATACTTACGAAATAAATTGTCTCAAGCTATCTAAGGTCGTTTTCCGCTTGTCGCTACGTTGTGTGGTTTTTGAGATCATAGGGGGGGGGGGGCGAGCCCCCCCCCCCCCCTCCAGGGCGTGTAATTATCAGAGGCCCTCCAGGGCGCGTGTAGCGCTTGAAGATCGAAGTGTGAACGTTTACCAAGGTAACAAGGGCAGAGATACCAGAATGCTGAAGCAGCGAAGTCTATAGTTGATGAAGGTTGCAAGGTACCATAAAGCAGAATTTGACACCTTAGTCTCCTAATCACTACACAACAACGATCAGGGAGAAACCCCTATCGAAAACATATATAATCTTTCGAGTTTTCAAGGGAAGATAAGATAAGATTATCTTTGCTGAGTGAGTGACAAGCAAGAACCGAGTGCCGAAGGCACGAGGTTTTTGTTGCGGCACTCATATTTGTATCTGCCCGAGAAAACTTGAAAGATATATTATATATATATATTTGACAACATGAAAATAAACTCAAATCTTGAGCTACTATATTTGCATCCTGCAGAGTGCAAAGATAATAATATTTTTGCAGCATACAGATGTTAAAGATGAACCTCAAATATGAAGATATAGAGGATTCTGCATGGCTCCGAGTGGAAGATAAGAATATCTTTTCCAAATGTGTGACTGAAAAACCGAGCGACGAAGGAGCGAGGTTTTTCAGGAACACGCGCGGAAAATATTTCCTATCTTCCACGAGGGAGACATGAATAATTCCGTATCTTTCTAAGTAGAGGTTGATTCAGTCCAGTTCAGTTCAGTACTTTATTTTTCGTCGGAACTCACGTGACCACAGAGGGATGCAAAGATAACACATTATTTCACTTTATCGTTGAACGTCCATTAAACCTTTTTATCATTGCATCTGAGCGGAGTGCAAAGATAAAATATTCCTGCACTGCGGACCTAATGGAAAATCAACCTCTACTAGAAAGATTCGATCCTTCTGCGACAGGCTTTTCGCTCCTATGTCGGTGTTGACGTAGACGTGGCATGATGGGTCTCATGTGACGAGCTGAAGCTGTTCTTATTCGCTGATGCTGGAGTGTTGCATGAAGACCAGTCGATTGCAAGAAGAGTAAAACGGCGAGCATGCTCCACGGGATGCAGAATGCTTGTTTTGCATTGAATGCAGCGGTGGATGGGATGAGAGTGTTTCGCTGTTCGATACTCGTTTCCGGTTCACTTTAATTTCAGTCCAGTGACTGCACGTCCAGCAACTATGTAATACATATAACCAGGGGCCCATTGCACAAACTCCGGCCAACGACCTCGTTTCCCCGATATGTCTTTGAACACACCGTCACCCAATAATAGGTAACCCGAATAAGCCTATACTATCCGCATCATACTACCCGCGTCTCTCCCCCTCTCCCAGTTCCGTAGCGTGGTCCCCCATCGTTCCACATGATCAGCAGGCAGCATCACTGCCGGAGGTGGTGATCGCGGCCGTCTCGGCCCTCCGATGACTGGGCACTGTCCAGTGCGCGGCCTCGGGAGGTGGTGATCGGGGCCGTCTCGGCCCTCCGATGACTGGGCGTGGCCTCCGGAGGTGGTGATCGCGGCCGTCTCGGCCCTCCGATGACTGGGCACTGTCCAGTGCGCGGCCTCCGGAGGTGGTGATCGGGGCCGTCTCGGCTCTCTGATGACTGGGCACTGTCCAGCGCGCGGCCTCCGGAGGTGGTGATCGCGGCCGTCTCGGCCCTCCGATGACTGGGCCCTGTCCAGCGCGCGGCCTCCGTTGGTGGTGATCGCGGCCGTCTCGGCCCTCTGATGACTGGGCACTGTCCAGTGCGCGGCCTCCGGAGGTGGTGATCGGGGCCGTCTCGGCCCTCTGATGACTGGGCACTGTCCAGCGCGTGGCCTGTCAGTGCCGGCAGCGGCGCCCCGCACTCTCACTTTTCGTCAGCGCCGCGCTACGCCCCGTACCCTCGTGACGCAGCATCACGAGCCCCGTGACACGGCGTCACGACCGGCGTTACGCTACACGTCTGCACCGGGCCGCCGCTGACGGGCCTCTACGGCTGGCCGCTGACGGCCAGCCGTAGTGGAAAGGCGGAGAGACATGAGCGGGCCGGTCACGGGTGGGACAACACCGCAGGATGAGTTTCGCACACCGTGAGATGACTCGATGGCGCACGCCTCGGCGGCCCCAGAGTTCGATTTCTCCGTCACTCGCGCCGATCCAAGCAATGTTTATAGTACCGTGGTACTGAGGTCTATATCACCGAGCTCAGGGTTATTTAAACAAAACTAGCCGTAATGGAGCGATTAGCGATTATGGTGGGCGATTTTCGATTATGGTGGGCGATTTGCGATTAATGTGAAAGCTAAATGTGGGTGGGTCTGACCGTCTGCGGATGGAAAAGTCATCGCTCGTAAGAGCGTGACGGAAGGCAGCAACAGCCCACAAACCTTGGGCGGATATGGTGGCGGTGACAGGTAGAGTTATGGTGCCGGACTGTGAGCTGTCGCGAGCTCTTGGACCATACCTCGCTACAAGCTCAGATATTGAACCATCGGACGGCTCAACTCAAAATGCGGCGTTTTTTTTTTGCGTGATACTTCGCTGTGGTATTGCTATGCTGTGATTTTAGCACCTTATAGAAAAGATAGCGCTGTAAAGAAACGTTAGCACGAGATGGCCCGGCGGCTGCCTCGCACAGTGGCGACAACTACCGGACCCCAGTTCACATGCATCGAGTAGTGCTAACAAATTGTGTATAATTGGTCCCATTTAACCCTATTTGTAACAGGCTCCTGGCTACCCCTATTTGTAACAGGGGAGGCGGATTCCGCCCCCCGGATATCTCGAGATTTGAACGCTTGATTTTCAAAAATGAAACGGCGTTTGGCTCCCCTTAACACGATCTACATTTCTAAAATTAAAAAAAATCATTTTTTTATAGGGGGCAACAGGGGGACCAAAACTACAAATTTGAGTGGTTAATGTGATCCAACACATCTGTCATGTTTATCAACCGATTTTAACACAACAACGGGAGTCAATAGAGATTGAATTGGAGATTGATATATGTCGACCACTTCTGAAAATTAAATGTCATAGGCGTGTGCAGGTCACTCAATATGGGGGTAAAGTAAATGCGGAATAAAACTATTTTTTGTTTGTTTGTTTTTTGATAAATGAAATGGTATGTTATTGTGACATTAGACAAAACAGTTACAAATCATATTTGTTGCCATAGGTGGTACCAGGTTAGTGAAAAGGGGAGGTCAAATAGGACACAATATTAACCGCAGGCATGTTGCTACCCAGCACTATAAATAAGTTACAGATCGTAGATAGTTCCTTTTTGCATGTTGTACTTCATCATAGGCGCATCCAGGATCTAAACTGGGGAGGCGCAAGAGCTTTTGATAAGTATATTATCCGCTATTATGATACTAACTAGTCAACAGTGACTATTTCACTTACAACTTCAATTCACATTGCTTACCCCCATTTTTACCCTACCTGGACTCGCCTATTATCTCATAATCGTTCGTAGAGTAACCTGTCGTCCGTGTTTCATCCGAAAACTGCAGTATGTTATGTCATTGTAGGCCCATGCATCTTAGTTTCTTTGCAATAATATGACCCCCTTTCTTCCATTCCTGAGCGCACCTCTGCAAAAAAAAATATTCCCTCTCCTGGCCTCATATGTGCATATATCATTATAAGTTAACCGTCTATTACGCCATAATCGCTGGCATATCGTCTTCACCATGCCAGTCACCCCCCTTTTCATGCGCTGAACACGCCCCTGCAACTCTATATGTAATAAATTATGAAAATAATAGAAGGAGAAGCTATCTTTTACATCTTGATAGCTATAAATGCTCCTTACATCGCTCTATTAGCTTCCCGCCAAGCATTGAATACTTCCTGGAAACCCCCCTTTTTCAAGCCCCTGAAACCGCCTCTGCCATGCAATTTTTATGATATTTCATTAACATCAACTAATTTGCACTTGTTGCAATCACCTTACACCGATGTAACTCCTTCATACTTGAGGCAGTAAGGAAGAAACCGTGAAGATCGCATTTCCGTATTATCGCCAAATATCGCCGCCGAACCCTCCCAAAACCGTGCCCTGAAACCGCCTCTGTTCAGGTTAAGAACTCAAAATTTTGATTTCAAATGCGGAATTCAATTCTAGGAAAAGTCCCGAAATTTCATGGGCCTGCTTCCAGCCGTTCTGTAGATATCTGCGAAAAACATGAGGGGGATGGGGGGGGGGGGGCGGAATCCGGCCCTGTTACAAATAGGGTTAAGCTATCTTAGATTAAATGGTCGTTGGTGATTGACTGAAACGGGCTCGACACTAGCAAAGTAAAGTGAGCAAGTATACTTTGACGTAGGACACTTAACACGCCCAGTGGAGGGGGGGGGGGGGGGGGGGGGGGGGGGCGGGGGGCACTTTTGTGCCCCTCCCCCACATGTTTTTCGTGAATAGCTAAAAAACGAAGCAGAGCAGGGCGGTGTTTTTTTTAACGCAACAATAACGCCAACTCAATAGCGGATCGTTTGACGTAACAAACATTCAAAATCGGTTGATCAATTGCTGAGTTATATGGATTTTCATTCCAAGATGGCGGCCAGAATCGAGGTCGGCAAAGCGATATCTTCGGAACCAACAGTCGGATCAGGATGATTCATGTTTATCCCCGGAAACAACTTTGGACACATTGCTGGTGACCTGTGACGTCACAGAGGTAAAATTCCCAAAATTGTGACATTTGGTCAGATTTGACCTTTGTGACCACGTTTGACCTTGAAAATATTGACCGAAGGTCACGATTTTTTGAAAATTTAGATAATCATAGCACCTACCTACCGTGCAAGTTTGATCGTTCTAGTTCTCATACTTTCGGAGATTTTAGGGGGGTACTCAAGTGCCCCCCCCCTCCACTGCGTGTTAGTGGCATACACCTCTCCACAGCGCGTGTTAAATATATTGTTATTGTGTGCATGACCGCAATGTTTTCATAAAAAGATTCCAAGACCTTAAGCAGTTTTTAAATCGGCAAGCATCCGTGGCAAAATGAGATACATTGAGAAACTAGGTGGACATAAAACTGTGCCTGAACAGGTCTTCACAAATATGATTGCTATTCATTTTGATTGATTATCTAATATCAAAGCAAACTTCTAAGCTTATTTTTTATCAACTGAAGAACAAGACCTAAATCACGAAAATGTATTGTTACATTGGTGCCGTTCAGGAGCTCTGCCACGCCTGAGGTCGAGCGTCAGCGAAAAGTGAATGAGCGGGGGGGGGGGGGATGAAGCGTGATTGATCGAAACCATAAAGTTGTTGAGCATGGGGAAGGGGGGGGGGGGGGGGGGGGTGGCATCAGGGGAGAGGTGACACATAATGAGTACAACTGACCACTGATTTCTAGTTGTTTGTCAGGGAAAATGGTGGGGGATAATCCCTCCTTGGCTCAAGCATGGGGAGACACGTCCCCCCGTCCCCCCTGGTGGAGCCCCTGGTGCCGTTTTATGTAAGATGTTGGAGGAGAACGATGGAAGGTATCTTTCTCCAACGAAAAAAAATCAGGATTATTGCAGCGACACTTCCGGCCACTGACTCTTTATTGTTTTCTGGGATCGTTGTTGCATCGCTATTTGCTTTGCTATTTTCAGCTTTGTCTGTGTTTTTACTTATGTTTATATAGGCAGTCAGTATTTGTCATGTCTTCTCCATCGCATTGAGCTATAAGATTGATCCCCAGTAGATTATTGCCGCAGTGAGCGTGCGATTGACTCTCACTTCTCAGAGCAGTGCATGACTGGCGGATCAGCGCTGCAAGGGCGCCGTCATGTGTTTGGCACGAGGAAAGCGAGAGTTTGCCGGCGGCTGCAGAGGCCGGATCTGTTCTGCAGCGCGCGTCGTCGGCTGGCGTCGTGCAGTGCAGAGAAGTTAATATCCGTATCGCACGATAATGGTGCAATAAAGATCCCATTAATGTTTCAGCTAACGTATCTAGTCACATAATGCTGCTATCACTTGAACCCTATTAGTGGCAGGGGGGGGGGGGGGGGGGGGCAGATTTTGCCCACCCCTCATGTTTTTCTCAAATATCTCCGAAATGGCTGGAGGTAGGCTTCTGAAATTTGCTGACTTTTCCTAAAACTAGTCTGGGCAGATAGTCTGAAAATTTCAGGAATGATATTTGCACATACTTTTTGGTCCTGGAAACGCCTATGAATTTTGAATTTTCAAATGTGACCAGGTTATATCAATTTTGCATTAATTTGCTGTCGATCCATATACAATTTGTCAAAATCGGTTCATAGAATCGGATTAGGAGTTATGAAGAATTAAACAAATTACAAAATTGTTGCATTTTTACTCCATGTCCCTACCTTTTAAAAATACAAGAAATGTAGATCAGTCTGAGGGGAGTCAAACCCTGTTCGAATTGCGAAAATCAGACTAGTGATTTCGAGATCTCCGTGGGGGGGGGGGGGGGGGGGCGAATTCGCATCCCCCTGCCACTACTAGCCGTTTTCACGAAGGTTTTTGCGTTTGGGGCGATTGGGGGTGTTTGGGGTGTTTTGGGGCGATTGGGGTGATTGGGGCCTTTGGGGTAAATGGGTCTATAGCTTGTAAGAACACCGCTTTTTCCGGTGATTTTTGGTATCAAGCACAATTTTATGAATTCATGTATAAGTATATGCTCTTACAATGCAATATGTACCGTTAGTTTGCTTTGAATATTCACATTCATGAGCAAATCTGGCCATTTTTGGTTGTGTTAGTTTCTTCTACAAAACATACCGAAAACGCCCCAAAAGAGGCTAAAAAGCATACAAGATAATCAGCTTTGATTAAATAAAATATGCAATTGACAGTTAGTTAGGGCAAAACTGAAGATATCAATGGCCAAGATATATAACATTATGATGAAAACGCAACCAAATGTCAAAAGCATACACAGACCTTAATTTAACGTCGCTCCGTCCCGCTGAGATCGTCCAATTAGAGCGGTAATTTCGTTGGTTTCCGAAAACCGGAACAATCCTTACGCATTTCGAATCACACCAAATGTTTTTGATTTGATTAATCGATTAATTGATGAGTCTCACAAAAAGCTAAAAAGACCTCAGAAAAGGCACTTATTATCCCATGAAACATGCGTGCTTTCTGCAGCTACTGGTACTGAAAACTCAAAAATGGCTGCTCTAGATCGAACAGACGCCATTTCTGGGCGCAGACCACGGCTCGGCGCATACGCAACGTGACGTTACGCGACCGGTCAGCTGGTCGCCATGGTGACCAGCCTGCCGGCGCCGGAGCCACATGTGCAACGTGACGTTAGGCGACCGGTCGTCCCGTCGCCATGGTAACCGGGCGGCGGCGCCGGCGCAGAGCCAGCGCAGAGCCGGAGCCAGCATTCCCGTCATCTCACAACAAATGATCAAAACTAAATCGCTAATTATCATTAATCCTTGCTCCAAAAATTAATATGACTGAAAATATGAATGGACAAATCTAGTCATCTAGTTTCATCTAGTTTTCATTGAAATAAACTAGTATTCCTGGAAACTATGCCGTTGCAAAATATGACCATTTCCCGAACCAGCCACTTCCGGGATTCAAGCAAGATGGCGCCGCACAAGCACCCCAGCCGTCTGGCAACACCAGAGCTAGTTTAAGATGAAATTGTTAATTTTAAGTAAACTATGGTGTTATCATTAAAATGGAATTTCCAGAAAAATGCATTAATTCATAAAGTTGTGATTGATACCAAAAATAACCTGGAAAAGACATGTTATTACGAGCTATAAACCCATTTACCCCAAACGCCCCAATCGCTCCAATCGCCTTAAACGCCCCAAACGCCCCAATCGCCCCAAACGCAAAATCCTTCGTGAAAACGGCTAATAGTACCCCTATTAGCCGTTTTCACGAAGGATTGATGAGTCTCTATTAGTGGCCTATTAGCACTATTAGTGGCCAGGAGCCTGCCACTATTAGTGGCCAGGAGCCTGCCACTAATAGTGGCCTATTAGCACTATTAGTGGCCAGGAGCCTGCCACTATTAGTGGCCAGGAGCCTGCCACTATTAGTGGCCAGGAGCCTGCCACTATTAGTGGCCAGGAGCCTGCCACTATTAGTGGCCTATTAGCACTATTAGTGGCCAGGAGCCTGCCACTATTAGTGGCCAGGAGCCTGCCACTATTAGTGGCCTATTAGCACTATTAGTGGCCAGGAGCCTGCCACTATTAGTGGCCTATTAGCACTATTAGTGGCCAGGAGCCTGCCACTATTAGTGGCCAGGAGCCTGCCACTATTAGTGGCCAGGAGCCTGCCACTATTAGTGGCCTATTAGCACTATTAGTGGCCAGGAGCCTGCCACTATTAGTGGCCAGGAGCCTGCCACTATTAGTGGCCTATTAGCACTATTAGTGGCCAGGAGCCTGCCACTATTAGTGGCCAGGAGCCTGCCACTAATAGTGGCCTATTAGCACTATTAGTGGCCAGGAGCCTGCCACTATTAGTGGCCAGGAGCCTGCCACTATTAGTGGCCAGGAGCCTGCCACTATTAGTGGCCAGGAGCCTGCCACTATTAGTGGCCTATTAGCACTATTAGTGGCCAGGAGCCTGCCACTATTAGTGGCCAGGAGCCTGCCACTATTAGTGGCCTATTAGCACTATTAGTGGCCAGGAGCCTGCCACTATTAGTGGCCAGGAGCCTGCCACTATTAGTGGCCAGGAGCCTGCCACTATTAGTGGCCTATTAGCACTATTAGTGGCCAGGAGCCTGCCACTATTAGTGGCCAGGAGCCTGCCACTATTAGTGGCCAGGAGCCTGCCACTATTAGTGGCCAGGAGCCTGCCACTATTAGTGGCCTATTAGCACTATTAGTGGCCAGGAGCCTGCCACTATTAGTGGCCAGGAGCCTGCCACTATTAGTGGCCAGGAGCCTGCCACTATTAGTGGCCTATTAGCACTATTAGTGGCCAGGAGCCTGCCACTATTAGTGGCCAGGAGCCTGCCACTATTAGTGGCCTATTAGCACTATTAGTGGCCAGGAGCCTGCCACTATTAGTGGCCAGGAGCCTGCCACTATTAGTGGCCTATTAGCACTATTAGTGGCCAGGAGCCTGCCACTATTAGTGGCCAGGAGCCTGCCACTATTAGTGGCCAGGAGCCTGCCACTATTAGTGGCCTATTAGCACTATTAGTGGCCAGGAGCCTGCCACTATTAGTGGCCAGGAGCCTGCCACTATTAGTGGCCAGGAGCCTGCCACTATTAGTGGCCTATTAGCACTATTAGTGGCCAGGAGCCTGCCACTATTAGTGGCCAGGAGCCTGCCACTATTAGTGGCCTATTAGCACTATTAGTGGCCAGGAGCCTGCCACTATTAGTGGCCAGGAGCCTGCCACTATTAGTGGCCTATTAGCACTATTAGTGGCCAGGAGCCTGCCACTATTAGTGGCCAGGAGCCTGCCACTATTAGTGGCCAGGAGCCTGCCACTATTAGTGGCCAGGAGCCTGCCACTATTAGTGGCCTATTAGCACTATTAGTGGCCAGGAGCCTGCCACTAATAGTGCTGAGACAAAATGGCGTAGATAACAACAGAACAAGCAAATGAGAACCTTCAAGATTCGTGATAGACAAACTTTTTAATACCTATAGACAGACTCAAATAAAGGAGCTTTGCATCGTAGCATTATCAAGAATACGGGAACTTTGCTAGTTCTGCTAATCAGCACATTTCTCCTATTTCCGAGCCACTTCGAGAACTCAATCGAGACCTTTTTTGAACGTCCCGCATTTTATAAATATTCACTGGATAGAAAGGCAAATAATGCCGGCTACTATCTGATATCGCTATTTCAGAACTCGGCGCTGTAGTGCCTCAGAGTGGTCGCGGCTGGATCAGATATCGTCACGTCGTCTCTTTCATCGTCACGTCGTCAGCATATTTTTCATAAGGAAGTTATTTATTCAAGACGGCTTGGGCGATCAGCCGGGTTTCCAAGTGAAAGGTGCATCTCACGACTGCGAGCATCCAACTCGATGACACACAATGCGTTAAAGATATTTATCGACCCTCCTGACACATATAGCGAAAAAGTTGTAATAATATACAGCATGTTTCCTAAAGTGTCAATTTTACAATCGAAAGTAAATATAGTAAAAACAAGCACGGAACATGCAAATTTACAAGTATTGTTGGAAATTGTTGGACATTTTGATTTCCAACACGTGTCATAGCCTTCACACAGCCAGTGAGAGCTGAATGTTGAATATGTCAGGTTCCCCTGCTCGCGCCCAATGGCAAAACAAAACGTCATATTTTAAATACCAGTAGACGTCAATGATTTTTTAATTCATTAATTTTGGCCGAAATCAAAGTTAAAACGAAAGCTTTCGCTATGTTTTGTATTGAGCACACAATATATGGCTAGAATAACGCATTTCAGAGGTTGGTCCAAGGATTCATAACTGATGACGCCAAAATTCGACCCCCAAACCCATCCTGGAACCTGGCTGAAGTTCCGCAGGCGAGTGATCTGCCGTCTGCCCGACTGGCTGCGGACCGCCGGAAGTCCATGGCCGTCACCACTAGGCTACTGATTTTGTTGTCCGTGACCAGTGGCGGATCTAGGGTTCGGTCAAGGAGGGGGCCAAGTACTAATGTGGGCCCCTCCTCAAGCCTTCGTGGGCCCCCTCAGGCCTCAGTGGGCCCCTCAACCCTTGGTGGGCCCTTTTGACCTTGAATACAAATGTAGGCCAGAATGGACCCTTTAATGCAACGTATTTTTGTATTACTTATTATGATTTCGTTGACCCTACCAACCACAGGAGAGTGGGCGTTACGGTAGGAATGATAAACAAACGAAATATGCCTTTCACATGCCAAAATGCGCCTCTACAACCCCGAATTGGCTCTCTTCAAGCCATAGTGGGCCCTTTGGAGGTCAAAGTGGGCCCTCTAGAAGTCAGACCATGGACCGTCTGGAGGTCAGAGTGGGCAAATTGACTTGCGATTTGTTTAAACACGGATTGAAATTGGTTTCGAGTCACTTCGATCGGCTATAACCTATAATATGGGCCCCCTCGAGCTATTGGGCCCCTTTGAGACTCAAGGGGCATGTCCCCATGGCCCCCTCTGGATCCGCCACTGCCCGTGACCCTGGCGGAGCTAATCAAGGCATCCTGTTAAGCCTGGACCGGCTGAAGGCTGCACAAGAGTTGGCTGACTCCGAAGACCCGAAGAAGCGACTCGGGCGATGACGCATGCGTCACCTCCATTGAGAAGACATTGCAAGTGTATTGAACTTTGGTGTGCTGCCACAGAGCCGTTTTGCTAGGTAGGCAAAATCCGACTTGAAAAATGCAAATGTCCAGATGTTAAGCTATGCAGTCGTCCAACAAACACAAAATAAAACATTTTATCTGTAAATAATAACAATTATAAAATTGACATTCATTGCGAAACACCCTGTAGGTACGAATTACTCGAATCTCCTGTTTCTTGAAATTTAAATTCATTTTAAAGGTATAAACAACCCAATAATATGCCCATGTTCATTGTCTACCCAAGAGAGACTATGCCAACTGTGTGAGGGGGCACATTGCTGCAGTGACCAGAGCCGCCGGCACCGTGAGTCCATCTCAGGACACAGTGAGTCCATCTCAGGGCACAGTAAGTCCATCTCAGGACACAGTGAGTCCATCTCAGGGCACAGTGAGTCCATCTCAGGACACAGTGAGTCCATCTCAAGGCACAGTGAGTCCATCTCAGGGCACAGTGAGTCCATCTCAGGAAACAGTGAGTCCATCTCAGGACACAGTGAGTCGATCTCAGGGCACAGTGAGTCCATCTCAGGACACAGTGAGTCCATCTCAGGACACAGTGAGTCCATCTCAGGACACAGTGAGTCCATCTTAGGACACAGTGAGTCCATCTCAGTGCACAGTGAGTCCATCTCAGGACACAGTGAGTCCATCTCAGGGCACAGTGAGTCCATCTCAATACGCAGTGAGTCCATCTCAGGATACAGTGAGTCCATCTGAGGACACAGTGAGTCCATCTCAGGACACAGTGAGTCCCTCTCAGGACACAGTGAGTCCATCTCAGGGCACAGTGAGTCCATCTCAGGGCACAGTGAGTCCATCTCAGGGCACAGTGAGTCCATCTGAGGACACAGTGAGTCCATCTCAGGACACAGTGAGTCCATCTCAGAACACAGTGAGTCCATCTCAGGGCACAGTGAGTCCATCTCAGGGCACAGTGAGTCCATCTCAGGACACAGTGAGTCCATCTCAGGACACAGTGAGTCCATCTTAGGACACAGTGAGTCCATCTCAGGGCACAGTGAGTCCATCTCAGGACGCAGTGAGTCCATCTCAGGATACAGTGAGTCCATCTCAGGACACAGTGAGTCCATCTGAGGGCACAGTGAGTCCATCTCAGGACAAAGTGAGTCCATCTCAGGACACAGTGAGTCCATCTCAGGGCACAGTGAGTCCATCTCAGGACACAGTGAGTCCATTTCAAGGCACAGTGAGTCTATCTCAGGACACAGTGAGCCCATCTCAGGGCACAGTGAGTCCATATCAGGGCTCAGTGAGTCCATCTCAGGACACAGTGAGTCCATCTCAGGGCACAGTGAGTCCATCTCAGGGCACAGTGAGTCCATCTCAGGACACAGTGAGTCCATCTCAGGACACAGTGAGTCCATCTCAGGGCACAGTGAGTCCATCTCAGGGCACAGTGAGTCCATCTCAGGAAACAGTGAGTCCACCTCAGGCCACAGTGAGTCCATCTCAGGGCACAGTGAGTCCATCTCAGGGCACAGTGAGTCCATCTCAGGACACGGTGAGTCCATCTCAGGGCACAGTGAGTCCATCTCAGGGCACAGTGAGTCTATCTCAGGACACAGTGAGTCCATCTCAGGACACAGTGAGTCCATCTCAGGGCACAGTGAGTCCATCTCAGGAAACAGTGAGTCCATCTCAGGACACAGTGAGTCCATCTCAGGGCACAGTGAGTCCATCTTATTATGGGAGATTTTAACTTAAGAGGATACGAAAGTATAGCAGAGGAAACAAATGAGTGTAGGTTGTATAGGCAAATCTTTGAAGAGGAGCTTTTCATGCATTAGTTTGTAACAGAGCCAACCAGACATTGCTCCATTCTAGACCTTGTATTCTCAGACAACAGTGATCTAGTTAGTGACATAAGTATTTGTGCAGGTCTAGGAACCAGTGATCACAATATGGTTAAATTCAATATCTCATCAGAAATGAGGCCCAAAGATAACCTTATTATGGTTCCAAACTTCAGCCGGGCTGATTTGGATGGTATTAGAAATGACCTCGCACAGATAAAATGGAACGTTGAGTTGGCAGGTTTAGATGCATGTGAGGCCTGGAATGTTTTCAAAGCTAGATTAAGCCAAATTCAAAATCGGCATATACCCCTCAGGCACAAACGAAACGGAACCAAGGGCAATCCAGTTTGGCTTACCCCAGAAGTAAGGAGTGCTATACAAGCTAAAAGAAGTGCATTTGGCATTTTGAAGGGATCTTCACTAGATATAAATCAGAAGGCCTACCAGAATGCAAGAAATTCAGTTAAGAAAAAGGTCAGAGCAGCTAAAAGGGCAAAGGAACTTGATTTAGCTAGACATTGTAATGCAGATAGTAAGAAGTTCTTCAGTTTTTATAAGTTAAGTACAGTTTCCAAAAATATAGGTCCATTTAAGGTGGATGATGTGTTAGTTAGCAAGGACAGTGAAATGGTTGAAGTGCTTAATGATCAGTTTCAATCTGTCTTTACTATCGAGGACCAGAGTAGTATTGCAGCACTTCAGCCTGAGCTAGAGACAGAGGAGACTATAGGAGAGCTAGGTGGCATAAGTAGTGAACTTGTTCTAGAATATCTAAAGAAAGTAAGGCCTAACAAGGCAGAAGGACCTGATGAAATCCATGCTAGACTTTTAAGAGAATCTGAAAGGGAGTTGTCGGTTCCATTAGCCATAATATTTTCTAAATCACTTGCAGATAGTAAAATTCCACTTGATTGGAAAAGAGCAAATGTTGTTCCTATTCATAAAAAGGGAGATAGAAGTAAAGAGGAAAACTATAGACCAGTTAGTCTGACCTCATTAGTCTGCAAGGTGCTTGAATCAATCATCAAAGATAAGATTGTTGAATTCTTGGAGCAAAATGAACTCATCAAAGATACACAGCATGGCTTTAGGAAGGGCCGTTCTTGTTTAACTAATCTTCTGGAGTTTTTGGATGTTGCAACAGATAGCGTTGATCAGGGTAAACAGCTAGATGTAGCTTTTCTTGATTTCAGTAAAGCATTTGACAAAGTCCCCCATACAAGACTGGGGTTGCAACTTAAAATTCATGGGATCAGGGGCAAGATTCTGGATTGGATAGAAACGTGGCTTTCAGGACGCCAGCAAAGGGTTATATTGAATGGGTGCCAATCACAATGGAAGGAGGTTCTCAGTGGGGTTCCACAGGGCTCAGTCCTGGGCCCATTGCTTTTTATAATATTTGTGAATGCAATTGAGAACAGTATAGACAGCAAGGTCTTGAAATTTGCAGACGATGTAAAAGTTGTCAGGATTATTAGAGGAAAACATGATCAGGATGTTTTTCAATCAGATCTGGACAAGCTAGTTGAGTGGTCTGAAGCATGGCAGATGAAATTCAATTTGAGTAAATGTAAGATTATGCACGCTGGACGGGTTAGCAGTAAACATAGGTATGAAATGGGTGGGCAGAAAATGGAGCAGATTGAAAAGGAAAGAGATTTAGGTGTCGTGGTAAACAATAGACTATCAGCGTCAGACCAGGTTGTAGAAGCTAGGAAAAAGGCACTTAGAATGCTAGGGGCCATTAACAGAAATGTTTCCTACAAGAGTGAAAAGGTAATAACAAAACTGTATTGTGCATACGTTAGACCACATTTGGAGTATTGTGTACAAGCCTGGTCTCCAACATATGAGAAAGATTGCTGGTTGTTAGAAAGAGTTCAAAAAAGGGCAACAAAAATGATTAATTGTCTTGGTAGTTTACCTTATGAAGATAGATTAAGGAAATTGGGTATGTTTTCACTTAGATATAGAAGGCTAAGAGGAGATCTAATTGAAGTCTTCAAATTTGTAAATAGTCAGCATTCTGGATATTTAAAGGGTATGTTTGAGTTCAATAGGGAAAATCGAGGTAGAGGTCATCAGCATAAACTCATTATGAAACAAAGTAGGACTTGGCTACGACAGTCATTTTTCAGTAGAAGGGTTGTAGGACATTGGAATATGCTACCAGGGGATGTCGCTGATGCAGTGACACTTGCTTCCTTCAAAATTAGATTAGATAAATACTTTACAGAGAAGGGATTAGTTCATAAATACTCGTGGGATTAGCCTTCTTTTATGCAGGTAGAGCAAGGTGATTTGAAGGGGCGAGACTGGTGGAGGGGGGGGGGGGGGGGGGGGGGGGGTGCAACCTCGGATGGGCCCAAGAGGCTCTTTGTTGCACTTTTCTTTTATGTCTTTATGTCTTTATCTCAGGACACAGTAAGTCCATCTCAGGGCACAGTGAGTCCATCTCAGGGCACAGTGAGTCCATCTCAGGACACAGTGAGTCCATCTCAGGACATAGTGAGTTCATCTCAGGGCACAGTGAGTCCATCTCAGGGCACAGTGAGTCCATCTCAGGAAACAGTGAGTCCATCTCAGGACACAGTGAGTCCATCTCAGGGCACAGTGAGTCCATCTCAGAACACAGTAAGTCCATCTCAGGGCACAGTGAGTCCATCTCAGGGCACAGTGAATCCATCTCAGGACACAGTGAGTCCATCTCAGGACACAGTGAGTCCATCTCAGGACATAGTGAGTTCATCTCAGGGCACAGTGAGTCCATCTCAGGGCACAGTGAGTCCATTTCAGGACACAGTGAGTCCATCTCAGGACACAGTGAGTCCATCTCAGGGCACAGTGAGTCCATCTCAGGGCACAGTGAGTCCATCTCAGGACATAGTGAGTTCATCTCAGGGCACAGTGAGTCCATCTCAGGGCACAGTGAGTCCATCTCAGGGCACAGTGAGTCCATCTCAGGACACAGTGAGTCCATCTCAGGACACAGTGAGTCCATCTCAGGGCACAGTGAGTCCATCTCAGGGCACAGTGAGTCCATCTCAGGACACAGTGAGTCCATCTCAGGGCACAGTGAGTCCATCTCAGGGCACAGTGAGTCCATCTCAGGATACAGTGAGTCCATCTGGGGACACAGTGAGTCCATCTCAGGGCACAGTGAGTCCATCTCAGGACACAGTGAGTCCATCTCAGGACACAGTGAGTCCATCTCAGGACACAGTGAGTCCATCTCAGGACATAGTGAGTCCATCTCAGGACACAGTGAGTCCATCTCAGGACACAGTGAGTCCATCTCAGGGCACAGTGAGTCCATCTCAGGATACAGTGAGTCCATCTCAGGGCACAGTGAGTCCATCTCAGGACACAGTAAGTCCATCTCAGGACACAGTGAGTCCATCTCAGGACACAGTAAGTCCATCTCAGGACACAGTGAGTCCATCTCAGGGCACAGTGAGTCGATCTCAGGACACAGTGAGTCCATCTCAGGGCACAGTGAGTCCATCTCAGGACACAGTGAGTCCATCTCAGGACACAGTGAGTCCATTTCAGGACACAGTGAGTCCATCTCAGGACATAGTGAGTCGATCTCAGGACACAGTGAGTCCATCTCAGGACGCAGTGAGTCCATCTCAGGACACAGTGAGTCCATCTCAGGGCACAGTGAGTCCCTCTCAGGGCACAGTGAGTCCATCTCAGGACACAGTGAGTCCATCTCAGGACACAGTGAGTCCATCTCAGGGCGCAGTGAGTCCATCTCAGGACACAGTGAGTCCATCTCAGGGCACAGTGAGTCCATCACAGGGCACAGTGAGTCCATCACAGGACACAGTGAGTCGATCTCAGGGCACAGTGAGTCCATCTCAGGGCACAGTGAGTCCATCTCAGGGCACAGTTAGTCTATCTCAGGACACAGTGAGTCCATCTAAGGGCACAGTGAGTCCATCTCAGGACACATTGAGTCCATCTCAGGACACAGTGAGTCCATCTCAGGACACAGTGAGTCCATTTCAGGGCACAGTGAGTCCATCTCAGGGCACAAGTGAGTCCATCTCAGGACACAGTGAGTCCATCTCAGGGCACAGTGAGTCCATCTCAGGGCACAGTGAGTCCATCTCAGGACACAGTGAGTCGATCTCAGGACACAGTGAGTCCATCTCAGGGCACAGTGAGTCCATCTCAGGACACAGTGAGTCGATATCAGGACACAGTGAGTCCGTCTCAGGGCACAGTGAGTCCATGTCAGGGCACAGTGAGTCCATCTCAGGACACAGTGAGTCCATCTCAGGGCACAGTGAGTCCATCTCAGGACACAGTGAGTCCATCTCAGGACACAGTGAGTCGATCTCAGGACACATTGAGTCCATCTCAGGGCACAGTGAGTCCATCTCAGGGCACAGTGAGTCCATCTCAGGACACAGTGAGTCCATCTCAGGGCACAGTGAGTCCATCTCAGGGCACAGTGAGTCCATCTCAGGAAACAGTGAGTCCATCTCAGGCCACAGTGAGTCCATCTCAGGGCACAGTGAGTCCATCTCAGGGCACAGTGAGTCCATCTCAGGGCACGGTGAGTCCATCTCAGGGCACAGTGAGTCCATCTCAGGGCACAGTGAGTCTATCTCAGGACACAGTGAGTCCATCTCAGGACACAGTGAGTCCATCTCAGGGCACAGTGAGTCCATCTCAGGAAACAGTGAGTTCATCTCAGGACACAGTGAGTCCATCTCAGGGCACAGTGAGTCCATCTCAGGACACAGTAAGTCCATCTCAGGGCACAGTGAGTCCATCTAAGGGCACAGTGAGTCCATCTCAGGACACAGTGAGTCCATCTCAGGACATAGTGAGTTCATCTCAGGGCACAGTGAGTCCATCTCAGGGCACAGTGAGTCCATCTCAGGAAACAGTGAGTCCATCTCAGGACACAGTGAGTCCATCTCAGGGCACAGTGAGTCCATCTCAGAACACAGTGAGTCCATCCCAGGGCACAGTGAGTCCATCTCAGGGCACAGTGAGTCCATCTCAGGACACAGTGAGTCCATCTCAGGACACAGTGAGCCCATCTCAGGACATAGTGAGTTCATCTCAGGGCACAGTGATTCCATCTCAGGGCACAGTGAGTCCATTTCAGGACACAGTGAGTCCATCTCAGGACACAGTGAGTCCATCTCAGGGCACAGTGAGTCCATCTCAGGGCACAGTGAGTCCATCTCAGGACATAGTGAGTTCATCTCAGGGCACAGTGAGTCCATCTCAGGGCACAGTGAGTCCATCTCAGGGCACAGTGAGTCCATCTCAGGGCACAGTGAGTCCATGTCAGGACACAGTGAGTCCATCTCAGGACACAGTGAGCCCATCTCAGGGCACAGTGAGTCCCTCTCAGGACACAGTAAGTCCATCTCAGAGCACAGTGAGTCCATCTCAGGGCACAGTGAGTCCATCTCAGGACTCTGTGAGTCCATCTCAGGGCACAGTGAGTCCATCTCAGGACACAGTGAGTCCATCTCAGGGCACAGTGAGTCCATCTCAGGGCACAGTGAGTCCATATCAGGATACAGTGAGTCCATCTGAGGACACAGTGAGTCCATCTCAGGGCACAGTGAGTCCATCTCAGGACACAGTGAGTCCATCTCAGGACACAGTGAGTCCATCTCAGGGCACAGTGAGTCCATCTCAGGATACAGTGAGTCCATCTCAGGGCACAGTGAGTCCATCTCAGGACACAGTAAGTCCATCTCAGGACACAGTGAGTATATCTCAGGACACAGTAAGTCCATCTCAGGACACAGTGAGTCCATCTCAGGGCACAGTGAGTCCATCTCAGGACACAGTGAGTCCATCTCAGGGCACAGTGAGTCCATCTCAGGACACAGTGAGTCCATCTCAGGACACAGTGAGTCCATTTCAGGACACAGTGAGTCCATCTCAGGACATAGTGAGTCGATCTCAGGACACAGTGAGTCCATCTCAGGACGCAGTGAGTCCATCTCAGGACACAGTGAGTCCATCTCAGGGCACAGTGAGTCCCTCTCAGGGCACAGTGAGTCCATCTCAGGACACAGTGAGTCCATCTCAGGACACAGTGAGTCCATCTCAGGGCGCAGTGAGTCCATCTCAGGACACAGTGAGTCCATCTCAGGGCACAGTGAGTCCATCACAGGGCACAGTGAGTCCATCACAGGACACAGTGAGTCGATCTCAGGGCACAGTGAGTCCATCTCAGGGCACAGTGAGTCCATCTCAGGGCACAGTGAGTCTATCTTAGGACACAGTGAGTCCATCTCAGGGCACAGTGAGTCCATCTCAGGACACATTGAGTCCATCTCAGGACACAGTGAGTCCATCTCAGGACACAGTGAGTCCATTTCAGGGCACAGTGAGTCCATCTCAGGGCACAAGTGAGTCCATCTCAGGGCACAGTGAGTCCATCTCAGGGCACAGTGAGTCCATCTCAGGACACAGTGAGTCGATCTCAGGACACAGTGAGTCCATCTCAGGGCACAGTGAGTTCATCTCAGGACACAGTGAGTCCGTCTCAGGGCACAGTGAGTCCATCTCAGGGCACAGTGAGTCCATCTCAGGACACAGTGAGTCCATCTCAGGGCACAGTGAGTCCATCTCAGGACACAGTGAGTCCATCTCAGGACACAGTGAGTCGATCTCAGGACACATTGAGTCCATCTCAGGGCACAGTGAGTCCATCTCAGGACACAGTGAGTCCATCTCAGGGCACAGTGAGTCCATCTCAGGGCACAGTGAGTCCATCTCAGGACACAGTGAGTCCATCTCAGGGCACAGTGAGTCCATCTCAGGACACAGTAAGTCCATCTCAGGGCACAGTGAGTCCATCTAAGGGCACAGTGAGTCCATCTCAGGACACAGTGAGTCCATCTCAGGACATAGTAAGTTCATCTCAGGGCACAGTGAGTCCATCTCAGGGCACAGTGAGTCCATCTCAGGAAACAGTGAGTCCATCTCAGGACACAGTGAGTCCATCTCAGGGCACAGTGAGTCCATCTCAGAACACAGTAAGTCCATCTCAGGGCACAGTGAGTCCATCTCAGGGCACAGTGAGTCCATGTCAGGACACAGTGAGTCCATCTCAGGACACAGTGAGCCCATCTCAGGGCACAGTGAGTCCCTCTAAGGACACAGTAAGTCCATCTCAGAGCACAGTGAGTCCATCTCAGGGCACAGTGAGTCCATCTCAGGACTCAGTGAGTCCATCTCAGGACACAGTGAGTCCATCTCAGGACATAGTGAGTTCATCTCAGGGCACAGTGAGTCCATCTCAGGGCACAGTGAGTCCATCTCAGGACGCAGTGAGTCCATCTCAGGGCACAGTTAGTCCATCTCAGGACACAGTGAGTCCATCTCAGGACACAGTGAGTCCATCTCAGGACACAGTGAGTCCATCTCAGGGCACAGTGAGTCCATCTCAGGGCACAGTGAGTCCATCTCAGGACACAGTGAGTCCATATCAGGGCACAGTGAGTCCATCTCAGGGCACAGTGAGCCCATCTCAGGATACAGTGAGTCCATCTGAGGACACAGTGAGTCCATCTCAGGGCACAGTGAGTCCATCTCAGGACACAGTGAGTCCATCTCAGGACACAGTGAGTCCATTTCAGGACACAGTGAGTCCATCTCAGGACATAGTGAGTCCATCTCAGGCCACAGTGAGTCCATCTCAGGACACAGTGAGTCCATCTCAGGGCACAGTGAGTCCATCTCAGGATACAGTGAGTCCATCTCAGGGCACAGTGAGTCCATCTCAGGACACAGTAAGTCCATCTCAGGACACAGTGAGTCCATCTCAGGACACAGTAAGTCCATCTCAGGACACAGTGAGTCCATCTCAGGGCACAGTGAGTCCATCTCAGGACACAGTGAGTCCATCTCAGGGCACAGTGAGTCCATCTCAGGACACAGTGAGTCCATCTCAGGACACAGTGAGTCCATTTCAGGACACAGTGAGTCCATCTCAGGATACAGTGAGTCACTCTCAGGACACAGTGAGTCCATCTCAGGACGCAGTGAGTCCATCTCAGGACACAGTGAGTCCATCTCAGGGCACAGTGAGTCCCTCTCAGGGCACAGTGAGTCCATCTCAGGACACATTGAGTCCATCTCAGGACACAGTGAGTCCATCTCAGGGCGCAGTGAGTCCATCTCAGGACACAGTGAGTCCATCTCAGGGCACAGTGAGTCCATCACAGGGCACAGTGAGTCCATCTCAGGACACAGTGAGTCGATCTCAGGGCACAGTGAGTCCATCTCAGGGCACAGTGAGTCCATCTCAGGGCACAGTGAGTCTATCTCAGGACACAGTGAGTCCATCTCAGGGCACAGTGAGTCCATCTCAGGACACATTGAGTCCATCTCAGGACACAGTGAGTCCATCTCAGGACACAGTGAGTCCATTTCAGGGCACAGTGAGTCCATCTCAGGGCACAAGTGAGTCCATCTCAGGACACAGTGAGTCCATCTCAGGGCACAGTGAGTCCATCTCAGGGCACAGTGAGTCCATCTCAGGACACAGTGAGTCGATCTCAGGACACAGTGAGTCCATCTCAGGGCACAGTGAGTCCATCTCAGGACACAGTGAGTCGATATCAGGACACAGTGAGTCCGTCTCAGGGCACAGTGAGTCCATCTCAGGGCACAGTGAGTCCATCTCAGGACACAGTGAGTCCATCTCAGGGCACAGTGAGTCCATCTCAGGACACAGTGAGTCCATCTCAGGACACAGTGAGTCGATCTCAGGACACATTGAGTCCATCTCAGGGCACAGTGAGTCCATCTCAGGGCACAGTGAGTTTATCTCAGGACACAGTGAGTCCATCTCAGGGCACAGTGAGTCCATCTCAGGGCACAGTGAGTCCATCTCAGGACACAGTGAGTCCATCTCATGGCACAGTGAGTCCATCTCAGGGCACAGTGAGTCCATCTCAGGACACAGTGAGTCTATCTCAGGACACAGTGAGTCCATCTCAGGGCACAGTGAGTCCATCTCAGGGCACAGTGAGTCTATCTCAGGACACAGTGAGTCCATCTCAGGGCACAGTGAGTCCATCTCAGGGCACAGTGAGTCCATCTCAGGACACAGTGAGTCCATCTCAGGGCACAGTGAGTCCATCTCAGGGCACAGTGAGTCCATCTCAGGACACATTGAGTCCATCTCAGGACACAGTGAGTCCATCTCAGGGCACAGTGAGTCCATCTCAGGGCACAGTGAGTTCATCTCAGGGCCGCGTGTCGGTGCCTGCGCGCTCGAGCTGATGTCGCTGTCACTGGCGGAGCTGCGGGCCATCGTCTTTGGGATGAATGACTCGTCGACCTGCGGTGACGACGGCATCAGCATCCGCATGTTTCGCATGTGTTTTGACTCGATCGGAGAGGTGTTATTGCATTGGGTCAATTCCAGCATTACCCAATCCGACGTCCCGCAATCCTGGAAACACTCCCTTGTACACCCTATCCTTAAATCCGGCGATCCCACTGACCCATCCAACTTCCGTCCTATCTCCATCGTCCCCGTCATTGCCAAAATTGTAGAGATAGCTGTCCACCAGCAGCTTCACACTTACCGGTCCGAAAACCACCTCCTTTCTCCTAACCAGCACGGGTTTCGCCCCGTCACTCCACGGAAACCGCGCTGACTTCCATATCCGACCATATCCTATCCGCCTTCGACCATGGAGAAGTCTCCCTTCTCTGCCTGCTGGACTTGACCAAATGTTTCGATGTGATCGACCACTCAAACTAAATTACAGGCTCACGGAATCGACACATTTCTCGAACGTTCTCGGCATACCTGAGAAACCACACCCAGAGTGTCAGCCTCACTGACATTCTGGGTGGTGTAAAAAAATCCCACTTGCTGCCCAACAACATCGGTATTTTCCAAGGCTCAGCTTAAGGGCCTCTTCTCTACTGCGTGTTCGCTAACGACATCAGTCAGTTTGTCGAAGACGCTGTAGTAATCCAATACGCCGACGACACACTAATTATGGTCAGCGGCAAAAAGTCTGAAATTCAAACAGTCGTCGCACGCATGGAAAACGTTCTGGCCTCTCTTGACATTTGGTTCCGAGCAAACGGACTTAAAGTTAACGCCGCTAAGACCCAACTGATGCTCTTGGGCAGCCCACAAAATCTGCGCACTTTACCCGACATGAAAGTAACATTCCGCGACCATGATTTACTCCCCATTTCGGAAGCCAAAAACCTTGGTCTCACCTTTGATCGTTCTCTCAACTGGACAGCTCACGTTTCAACTATTACTAAACGCTGCTTTGGAGTTTTGAGTGGTCTGGCATATCTGCGGGGACACCCACCCCCCGCCGTGATTCTCGCGCTTGTCAACGCCCTGGTCGTCTCGCAAATCAGATACTGTATTTCGGTGTACGGCAATGGCACCAAACAGAACCTCTCTCGCATTAAACAAAATACTTAACTATTCAGCTAAAGTAATTTTCGGCCGCAAAAAGTATGATCATGTGTCTGATTTGCTGGAGCGACTGGGGTGGCTCAACGCTGAGCCGCTCACGTCATACCACACGATGTGTCTCGTGCACAAGGTGCGTTGTAACGGTGAGCCGGAGGTCTTGGCGGCCGATCTCACCACTGTGGCCGAGGCTCGCGGCTGTGACCTGGACGTTGTCACGCGGCAGGACAACCTGTTGTATGTATCGCGGTCCCGCACCGAAATGGGGAGGAGGCGGATTGAGTGCAGGGGACCGGCGTCGTATAACGCCTTGCCACCCGATCTGTCGTGGCTCCCTCCACACCTGTTCAGTCGCCGTCTGAGGTGGCACCTCAGCGATTGCCGGTCGGCGCAGGTTTAATCCGTATGTCTCGATGCAAGTTTATATTTTGTTTTGACTAGCGTGTGCTTGTAATTGTGTGACTTCGGCTGTATGACGTTGTGCGTGTGTGTGTCAGTGTGCGTGTGCGTTGTATGTTTCGACCACATTCCTCTAGTTTTATATTAGTGACGAGAGGCAATAATAGCCGCAAGTATATTGCGGAATGCCTTAATAAACAGTATGAAGTAGAAGGCACAGTGAGTCCATCTCAGGGCACAGTGAGTCCATCTCAGGGCACAGTGAGTCCATCTCAGGGCACAGTGAGTTCATCTCAGGGCACAGTGAGTCCATCTCAGGACAAAGTGAGTCCATCTCAGGGCACAGTGAGTCCATCTCAGGGCACAGTGAGTCCATCTCAGGACACAGTGAGTCCATCTCAGGGCATAGTGAGTCGATCTCAGGGCACAGTGAGTCCATCTCAGGGCACAGTGAGTCCATTTCAGGGCACAGTGAGTCCATCTCAGGGCACAGTGAGTCCATCTCAGGACAAAGTGAGTCCATCTCAGGGCACAGTGAGTCCATCTCAGGGCACAGTGAGTCCATCTCAGGACAAAGTGAGTCCATCTCAGGGCATAGTGAGTCGATCTCAGGGCACAGTGAGTCCATCTCAGGGCACAGTGAGTCCATCTCAGGACAAAGTGAGTCCATCTCAGGGCACAGTGAGTCCATCTCAGGGCACAGTGAGTCCATCTCAGGACAAAGTGAGTCCATCTCAGGGCATAGTGAGTCGATCTCAGGGCATAGTGAGTCGATCTCAGGGCATAGTGAGTCCATCTCAGGACACAGTGAGTCCATCTCAGGGCACAGTGAGTCCATTTCAGGGCACAGTGAGTCCATCTCAGGGCACAGTGAGTCCATCTCAGGGCACAGTGAGTCCATCTCAGGACAAAGTGAGTCCATCTCAGGGCACAGTGAGTCCATCTCAGGGCACAGTGAGTCCATCTCAGGACACAGTGAGTCCATCTCAGGACACAGTGAGTCCATCTCAGGGCACAGTGAGTCCATCTCAGGACACAGTGAGTTCATCTCAGGGCACAGTGAGTCCATCTCAGGGCACAGTGAGTCCATCTCAGGGCACAGTGAGTCCATCTCAGGGCACAGTGAGTCCATCTCAGGACAAAGTGAGTCCATCTCAGGGCACAGTGAGTCCATCTCAGGGCACAGTGAGTCCATCTCAGGACACAGTGAGTCCATCTCAGGACACAGTGAGTCCATCTCAGGGCACAGTGAGTCCATCTCAGGACACAGTGAGTTCATCTCAGGGCACAGTGAGTCCATCTCAGGGCACAGTGAGTCCATCTCAGGGCACAGTGAGTCCATCTCAGGGCACAGTGAGTCCATTTCAGGGCACAGTGAGTCCCTCTCAGGGCACAGTGAGTCCATTTAAGGACACAGTGAGTCCATCTCAGGGCACAGTGAGTCCATCTCAGGGCACAGTGAGTCCCTCTCAGGGCACAGTGAGTCCATTTAAGGACACCGTGAGTCCATCTCAGGGCACAGTGAGTCGGACTCAGGGCACAGTGAGTCCATCTCAGGGCACAGTGAGTCCATTTCTGGGCACAGTGAGTCGATCTCAGGACACAGTGAGTCCATCTCAGGGCACAGTGAGTCCATCTCAGGGCACAGTGAGTCCATTTCAGGGCGCAGTGAGTCCATTTCAGGACACAGTGAGTCGATCTCAGGAAACAGTGAGTCCATCTCAGGACACAGTGAGTCCATCTCAGGGCACAGTGAGTCCATCTCAGGACACAGTGAGTTCATCTCAGGGCACAGTGAGTCCATCTCAGGGCACAGTGAGTCCATCTCAGGACGCAGTGAGTCCATCTCAGGGCATAGTGAGTCCATCTCAGGGCACAGCGAGTCCATCTCAGGACACAGTGAGTCCATCTCAGGGCACAGTGAGTCGATCTCAGGGCGCAGTGAGTTCATTTCAGGGTACAGTGAGTCCATCTCAGGGCACAGTGAGTCCATCTCAGGGCACAGTGAGTCCATTTCAGGGCACAGTGAGTCCATTTCAGGGTACAGTGAGTCCATCTCAGGGCACAGTGAGTCCATCTCAGGGTACAGTGAGTCCATCTCAGGGTACAGTGAGTCCATCTCAGGGCACAGTGAGTCCATTTCAGGGCACAGTGAGTCCATTTCAGGGCACAGTGAGTCCATCTCAGGGCACAGTGAGTCCATCTCAGGGCACAGTGAGTCCATCTGAGGGCCCGTCGTCGGTCGGCATCCTCCGGCGTCGGCCAGCTGGCCGGCTGGGCCCAACTCTCGCCTGCACTCAGGCCTATCTGGAGAGCAATCGTGGCCTATTGAGCGTCAGACCGACGCACGAGAAATCAACAATTCGCAGCGGGAGGCGGCGCTCCAGCCTGGATTTCCCGCGGGCCGGGCGGGGTTGCCGGCGGAGAGGAATGTGCACTGGGCGGCGGTGTCGGCCGCCGTGCCGCCCGCCGTGGCCTTTAGTGCGCCGGTCAGAGGCGGGGCGCGTCCCCAGCTGAGAAGATAGCGACGAAAGGAAAAGTCTCCTCCACGGAGGCGCTTTGAGTGGCGGCAAGGGCGGACCAGAAAAGGCGATAGAGTGCGGGTGTAATTGAGGCATTGTAGCGTCGATAAGTGAGAGAAGAGTCGCGTTGGAAAACTGGTCATATCAAAATATGTGTCCGCACAATGCTTACAAGAGTGCGGCTTCTTTCATGGCAAGGCTTTCCGTATGTGTCTGGTATCGTCCCCCCTTGTAGCGCAGCACGGATCGCACGGATCGCACGGATCGCTCATGTTTCTACCGCAGCAGACACGGGACACCTAGCACACCAGCAGACGCGCACGGAAGCGGCCGACTCTTAGAGGAGGTGAGAAGTATGTGCCGTGTCAGCGCGCGGCCGCATGTGGCGAGCCGTTCACTGCGGGTGGCCGGTTTCCTGGTGCGCACTTCTCGCGTTTGTCACAATGCCCAGCGGGAGCCCTGCACCATCTGCGAAGTTTGGCTGAACAGGTGGAGATACAATAGCCTGTTTTTCATGTGACCTGTTTTCCAGGAAGCTACTCTTCACCAACATCGCGAACCGATGGGCTTGCTTGTAAAATCAGTTTTTTTTTTACATGCTCTAATCGACGCATAGTATACGCGATAAGAGCCACTAAATTAAAGTGATATTGATTTGGAGTAGATTAAGTGATAAGAAGTTCCAATACAAGGATGCCAGGACCCCCTGTGAAATTGTCTTCTTCTTCTAACCGCCACCCATTAACCCTATTTGTAACAGGGGGGGGGGGGCGGATTCCGCCCCCCTTATCTTTTTCGCAGATATCTCCAGAACGGCTGGGAGGAGGCCCATGAAATTTTGGGACTTTTCATAGAATTGAATACCGCATTTGGAGTCAAAATTTTGAGTTCTTAACCTGAACAGAGACGGTTCCAGGGTACAGTTTTGGGTGGGTTCGGAGGCGATATTTGGCGATAATACGGAAATGCGATCTTCACGGTTTCTTCGTAACTGCCTCAAGTATGAAGGAGTTACATCGGTTCACGGTGATTGCAACAAGTGCAAATTAGTTGACGTTAATGAAATATCATTAAAATTTCATAGCAGAGGCGGTTTCAGGGGCTTGAAAAGGGGGGGGGGGGTTCCAGGAAGTATTCAATGCTTGGCGGGAAGCAAATAGAGCAATGTAAGGGGCATTTATAGTTATAAAGATGTAAAAGATAGCTTCTGCTTCCATTATTTGCATAATTTATTACATATAGAGTTTCAGGGGCGTGTTCAGGCACATGAAAAAGGGGTGACTGGCTTGGTGATGACGATATGCCAGCGATAACGGCGCAATAGACGGTTAGCTTATAATTATATATGCACATCATATGAGGTCAGGAAAGGGAATAAAGTCTTTTTTTTTGCAGAGGCGCGCTCAGGAATGGAAGAAAGGGGGTCATATTATTGCAAGGCAACTAAGAGGCATGGGCGTACAATGACATAACATACTGTAGTTTTCGGATGAAACACGCACCACAGGCTACTCTACGAACGATTATAAGATAATAGGCGAGTCCAGGTAGGGTAAAAGGGGGGTAAGCAATGTTAATTGAAGTTGTAAGTGAAATAGTCACTGTTGACTAGTTAGTATCATAATAGCGGATAATATACTTATCAAAAGGTATTGAGCCGCCCTAGTTTGGATCCTGGATACGCCTATTATGAAGTAAAACATGCAAAAAGGAACTATCTACGATCAGTAACATATTTATAGTGCTGGGTAGCAACTTGTCTGCGGTTAATATTTTCCCCAATTTTACCCCCCTTTTTCACTAACCTGGTACCGCCTATGGCAAAAAATATGATTTTTAACTGTTTTGTCTAATGTCACAATCACATACCATTTCATTTCTTAAAAAAACATCAACAAATGGTTTGATTACGCATTTACTTCACCCCATATTGAGTGACCTGCACACGCCTATGATTTTTAATTTTCAAACGCCACTGTTATATATCAATTTCCAATTCAATCTCTATCGATTCGTATTAATTGTGTTAAAATCGGTCGATAAACATGAAAGCTATGTTGGATAAAAAATACCACTAAAATTTGTGGTTTTTGCCCCCCTGTTGCCCCCCTATTAAAAATTTAGATTTTTTATTATTATTTAGAAATGTAGATCGTGTTCAGGGGAACCAAACGCCGTTTCATTTTCGAAAATCGGACGGGTAGATCTCGAGATCTCCGGGGGGGGGGGGGGGGGCGGAATCCGCCTCCCCCTGTTACAAATATGGGTAGCCAGGAGCCTGTTACAAATAGGGTTAATAGGTGACCAGGAGTGCCCCCGCCCTCGATCCCAACGACGCACGAAGCCATACGTTAAAACCAGAGAACAAAAGAGAAAATGTCGCGGGACTCCCGCTAAGAAATGGAAACAAACATTAACCCGCGAGTCACTGGGGGGGCTTTTTTTAGCCCCCCCTTAGGAATATTAGGCATATCCCAATAACTAATGCAGATATCGACGCCAAACTTTAAGTACCTATCCGGGCATCATTTTTACACATTATAAGAAAAAAATAAAAAATTTCGTCAGAATTTATTTGAGATATAGTGAATTTAGTGACGTCACTAAACACGATTTTGACACCAAAATCGGCTAAATTTTGCCAGGCCCTACAAATGCCGCATATGAAGCAAAATGCAATCGAAAAACGCTAAAAGGTAGAACATTGCAAGGGCTACAAACCGGCTATCTCGAAATTTCGAAACATTTGGGTTTTGACCCAAAATTTTCAAAAAAATCTTTTTTTGAAAAAATGCTCACAAAATCAAATATTTGAAAGATATTGAAAAAACCGGAATATATATATATGATAACAACATATGGGCAACTACCACACCAAATTTCAAAATTATATCATCTTTTTTTACTTTCATGACATATAAAGTATGGGTAAATCATGACGTCAGATTTTGAAATTGCGTTTTTTGGATTTTATTGACCGGATACAGACAAATAAATGCCAGCACTGTGTTCTTTAGATAAATCTGATATAGAAACATGCCTTTTTTATTTCGATTTATCAATTTCAAATTTTGACCTTCAGTGACCTGAACTTGACCTGAACTTGACACTAACTTCACGTAAATGAAGTCAGGTGGTAAAATGACTTCTACTATCGAATTCTACGCGTAAAAGCATCCATAAACCATGTGCTGCATGACTTTCGTTGATATTTTGAGTGTAGTAACCTTTTGTGACCTGACCTTGACCTTGCTCTTTTCCAACAATCTCACTTTAGCTCATGTGGGATATGTATCATACCTTTGACATCACTTTGGGTGATTATAGGCGTAATCGAAGGTCATGGATGGCAAGTATTGTCCATAAACTCAAATACCTCGATTTTGACGTTTGACTTGACCGTGACCTGACATGTGACCTTAATTTGACATTTTTAAGTTTGCGTTAGGCTTCTCTCATTGAGCGCTTTCGAATGCCGCCTTGCGCGTCCCGCTGCGATCATTGGTTCTGAAGATACCAGGGGGGCTAAAAAAGCCCCCCCAGTGAGTCGTGTTACAGAATATACCCCAGTGACTGCCGGGTTAAAAAGCATATACAAATAGGTAGTTTGGGTGTTAGATGTGGTGATATAAAAGAAGGCGGAAAGTAGTCATTGTTGAAAACAGTAAATGACTGCCCCCCCCCCCCCCCAACTACGTCCCAGGATACCACATTCATTCACTATGTTAGTAAAAGGGATATCAGTCATACAGGGTGGAGGACACATTCTGATCTATTGTCAATCCTTTCTTGCTGGTACTTCGTGGACCCACTCAGCTAAGCGTAGATTGTTGCTGAGTAGGGATCCCGAAGCTAGCGCCAATGAATGGGTATATACCTAACGATACCATATCATAATATATCTGGTATTATATAGTAGGAAATAATAATGGATCTTGTGTGGATATTATATGACAGGAGAGGTGATTATGATATATAGGACAAATATGAAATCCGAAAATATTTCAAATTGTTCTTATGCAATGAACATGAAAGGTGATACACTCTGTACCTACCGATACGTACATTATGTGTATGCGGACAATAAGAGTTGTAACACTGTACTATTCTTGTTAAGTGTTGTATAATATTATTATTATATGATTGTAATCACGTATATTATTATTACTATGTCAAGCTGACAAGTGTTTCTTACATATTGTAAGAATTAACCAAATGTTTGCGAACAATACTTTGTATAATAGTCTTAGATGTTGGAATATCGTTTAAGTTTGGAAATTGAGGGGCTATGATATTATTCCATAACTTAGGGCCAAGGCATCTGGTGATGAATAATCAATAATTGTGGTTTGAGAATAGTTGCTTTAAATGTATAGTCTGCCTTCTGTGAGGACTATTGGCGTCCGTGATCGGTGTCGCAACTGGATTGCGCACTCTGACACTATGGCATGGTTCGTGCATCCAATTATATCCTGAATCTGTGTGTATTGTTGTGGCGGCGATTGAAATCTCAGAACTGAAGTTTGGTCCGGCCCTAGCCCACTGACCCTCAACCCATCCCCCCCACGGGCCAAATGGTCCCAATAGCTGACCGTCAGTGTGTTGAAGTTTGGTCCGGCCCTAGCCCACTGACCCTCAACCCATACCCACCCCCCCCCCCCCACGGGCCAAATGGTCCCAATAGCTGACCGTCAGTATGTTGTAGTTTGATCCGGCCCTAGCCCACTGACCCTCAACCCATACCCCCCCCCCCCCTACCTCTCCCCACGTCGGCGGCGTCAAGGCCCACGGGCCAAATGGTCCCAATAGCTGACCATGAAGCCCCCGACCGGCAGTATGATATATATGATGTCAGAATAAATAAGATGCTTTGTTTTGTGTGTATATCATTTGAAAATGGCAAGGTTAGATTGAGGTACAGAGCGTCGATACGGCAGGAAGAATACCCCTCCACACCCAGAACCTACCCAAATGTCTGAAACTGAAACTCGACACACGTCCATGGCGAAGAGTGGATAATTACACCCAAGGACGGACAGGCCTGGTGTGGCCATAGGCACGCCAAATCCATGAATATAGTGTATATTAGTGGTGTCAATCGGTTACCGAAATTTTGGTAACCGAAACAATGATGTGACCGATTTGGTAATCGGTCGTTCAGGCTTCTAAATTTTTTGACACTTTTCTGTCAGCCTAATCTTAAACATTTTGCTTTGTAAATGTTTTCACAATTATACTGTCTTTTTGGAAACTGTACATGTGTGTTTTATCATGTTAAACAAAGCTATTTTTGCCAGTGTGTTATCTACATAAATAAGTATAACATTTGAAAATTGGTCAAATTTGGGACATTTTTGGCTTCAATCCAAATCGGTTGGTATTCGGTCAACCGAAATGCCTCCCATTCGGTATCGGTTTGGAATCGTTCAGGACATTTCTGGAAAATGACATCACTAGTGTATATGCCTTTGTATCGAGTGTCACAGTTCATACTTTTGGTAGCTTGCCGTGTATTAACCCTCGCCCTACGGGAGTTTTTTTCACCTTCGCCCTACGGGGGGGGGGGGGGGGGGGCTGACAGGCCCCCCTGTTAACTTCCAAACCAAGCAACTTAGAATAACCAGCATGTTGCCGGACATAAGAGGAATCTAACAGTATGCGATTTTGAGGTTTAAGGTCAATGGGTGACCTTTTTGCTCTTCAGAAAACCTCAAAATGAGAAATTGATAAATGTAAATAAAAAGGCATGTTTCTTGACCAGTTTTGGCTCAGAAATACAGAAATGTATTTTTTTTTGTATCTTGTCAATAAAAGTCAAAAAAGTTATTAAACAAATGACGTCACCAGTTTCTTAAACTTAGGGAGCCATCACTCAGTGAAAAATGAAGTTATTGCTTTGAAATTTGGTATGGGTATTTTCCATTCTCAGTTCTCTCACATGTATTCGTTTTTTTAACATCTTTGAAAATTTTGATTTTGGGGGGATTTTTCCAAACAAATCAGTTTTTTATACATTTTAGGAGGAAAAAACCTCCAATTTTGCAAATCCGAGATTGCCGTTTTAAAGATAAACCTATTTTGTATCTTTGATGGTTTGAGTTTGCAATTTTCTTTAAAACTCTGTTTTTACTATTTTTCAAATATTTATCTTTTTCCACCGACATGACGTCATCAAAACATGATTATCTCCGAAACAACTCAACCAATTTCATCTAAATTTTACAGCATACGTATAATTGTTGTAAACTTAGCTACTGAACATTTCAGCAAGATGCGCTGCATGTGCAAAAAGTAATTCAAGAAAAACCTCAGGGGGGGGGGGGGGGGGGGCTGTCAGGCCCCCCGTAGGGCGAGGGTTAAACTTAACTCTATCGGGGCCAGCCAGTGTGTGACGAAAGTGGGTTCATCCGCCCAATTCACGTGTAATCCTTTAGCAAGGGCGCCGCCACCTTTCGAAAGTTTGGGGGGGGGGGGGGGAGGCAGAGGCCTTCTGAAGTCGATTATTTCCATGCAACGCCCATAGGCGTAATGTTAAAATCCAAAATTGTTGGAGGGGGGGGGGGGGGGGGGGGGGACATGTCCCCCCTGCCCCCCGTGGCAGAGCCCCTGTCCTTAAGTGTCGACATATTTTCATTTTTCATCCCGTCCGATCTGAGATCTCCTCACCACTCCAAATAAGCTCGAATCCCTCCGTTGTATTTCCGTTCTTGAAACGTTCAAAGTCCTTTGATGTTTTTCTTATCAAGTGTATACAATTCACAAAAAAGCATACTAATACTAAATCACCTGTCTTTATATCTTCAACGAAACACCAGTGTTGTGCTTCCATAAAGAGTCTTTTATTTCTACTCTATATCTATCTTTGATTTGGTCTGCCAGGAAGGATAACAATTAAGTGCCTATTTCGTTTTAACCCTCGCCCTACTGGAGCTTTATTCACCTTCGCCCTACGGGGAGGGGGGCTGACAGGCCCCACTGTTAACTTCCGAACCAAGCAACATAGAGCAATGCGGTAAGAACCAGCATGTTGCCTGTCATGAGACAAATCTAACAGTATGCGATTGTTAGGTTTCAGGTCAACGGATGACCTTCCAGGTCAAGTGAATGACCTCGGCTCGACCACGTCCAGAACAGCGATTTTGTCAGAAAACCTCAAAATTAGAAATTGATACATGTAAATAAAAAGGAATGGTCCTAGACCAGTTTTGTTTCAGAAATACAGAAAAGGTAATTATTTGTTCGTATCTTGTCAAAAAAGTCAAAAAAGTTATTTTTAATAAAATGACGTCATGAATTTCTTACACTTAAGCCATCACTCCGTCAAAAATAAAGATATTGCTTTGAAATTTGGTTTGGGTATTGTCCATACACAGTTCTCTCACACATATTCCGTTTTTTCTAACATCTTTGAACATTTTGATTTTGTGGTGATTTTTCCAAAACAAAAACAGTTTTATTTTGCATTTTAGGGGTCAAAAGCCCAAAATTTTGGAAATCCGAGAGTGCCATTTGAAAGAAAATGCCATTTTGTATCTTTGGCAAACTGCCTTTGCAATTTGTTTAAAACTCTGTTTTAAACAATTTTTTCAAATATTTATCGTTTTTCCACCAACATGACGTCATCAAAACATGATTTTTCCCCCAAAATTCTTCACCAATTTCAATTAAATTTTACAGCATACGTATAATTGTTGTAAACTCAGTTACTGAAAATGTCAGCAAGATGCATTACATGTGTCAAAAGTTATTCAAGAAAAGCCTCAGGGGAGCCTGTCAGGCCCCGCGCAGGGCGAGGGTTAACCCACGGCTTACTGGGGTGGGCTATTTTTTGCCCCCCCCCTCCCGTTATTTTGCAATAACTCCTCAACAAACACCAGTATCGTCACCAATCTTGCAGTACCTTCTCTCACATCAATTCTACACATGTTGCCAAAGGAAAAAAGATGAGGTTATGATAGGTCAATCGGGAATGACGTCAGAGTGACGTCATGTTCTTCGGTTTTTGGTGCAAAATAATGGTTTGCGGAAAACGCTGTCAAAGGTACAATGTTTAAGATAAATAACATTATTTTCAACCAGATTACTGACAAAACGCGGGGATATCAAACTGCCATCTCGGATTTTTTTAGTTTCTTTTTAATTAAAAATTTGTGAAATCCAAATACAATATTTGTTTTGTTTTTACAAAATTTTCAAAAATAAAAAATAAATTATCCAAAAACAGGAATATATGTGATCGATACGTGTTCGGTGAATATGTGTACCAAATTTGAAGTCGATATCTTCAAAACTGAATGACTTATGACCTTTAAATGCCAAAAATGGACCACCTCTCACAGCATTACTGTGCATAAAATCAATTTCTTTTTTAGTTTTTTTTTCTAGTGATATAGAACAAATAATGTTATAAGGTCTTTTTTCGCGTTCTAGACGAGAAAAAAACATAAACGTGTGTTTCAACGCCTAATGACCGTAATCAGCAGCTTGACCTCGTGACCTCAGATGACCTTAACCTGACCCAAGGTCATAAACAGCTTAGATTGGTACACACGAATCATACCGATTTATGTGTCAGACACACGAATCATACCGATTTATCGAATGCTTATGCGTTTAATATAGCAATTTTGCGCGACCATTCCATCCATCGAGACCTTTTGATACGGTCAAACATTTTGTACTTGACCTGACCTGTGACGTCATCGGTGAACTCACGGTCAATAATATTAGGTTTCCATCGACACATTTTCCAGGGTTATCGAATTTCGTTTGAACTTGTATAATCGGTCCAGTAGTTCTGGAGATCAGAGGGGAGGGGGGAAATAGCCCCTTCCCCCAGTAAGTCGCGTTATGAAATATACTCCAATAAACTCGCGGGTTAAGAGACCAGTAAAACGTCCTTATTGGGTCAGTAACTGAGCAGGCTGCTCTAAAATAGTTGTTGTCAAGGCAAGGAACACTTTAAAACCTTACTGCGCGTGCTAAAAAGCAAGGCGAGTTGCTCATAGACTGTATTGGTTGCAATTGATGTCACCTGGTCTGTCTGATTGATGTTGCACTGTTGCCATGAGTACCTTATGCATTAAAGGGAACAGGTAACCTTGAAAGTTGTCTTGATATTCAACCATACGGTGCATCTTGAGCTCAAAACTACGAATATGACTTTGGTTTGGGCAACTTATGGATATATGTGGAGAAAAAAAAACAAGTTTCTCTTTGCATTTCACGATAAATTGTACGATGACAGCTGGCGTTCTGGCTCCGCCCCGCTCCGCCTGACGCCAAGTACAGTCTCTGACAAGGGGCCGCCGCGCCGCTAAGGCGGCTGAGCAGATATTAACACGCGCCCTGGAGGGCCTCTGATAATTACACGCCCTGGGGGGGGGGGGGCGAATTTCGCCCCCCCCTATTATCTAAAAAAACACGCAACGTAGCGACAAGCAGAACACGACGTTAGATAGCACGAGACAAGGTCTTTTGAAAGTATTTTCTTCATTTTTTTTTCTCAGATCAATATTGAGGTCAAGGGTCAGATTTTCAAGTTCTCAAGACTTCGCTTCGAACACCCCCAAATGTCTCGGGAACTATGATAGTTAGCAGCAAACGTAAAAATAAATCGAAAACCCTTGAAAAATGCAATTCACATAGATGTCCTTAACCCGCGCGGCGCTGGGGTCTCCATCCGAACGCGCCGCGCTGGGGGGTAAATTTTACCCCCCCCCCTCTTATCTCCCGAACCAATAATCGCAGCGAGACGCGCAAGGCGGCGATCGGAAGCTCTCGATGGGAAGATTCTAAGTAATTCTTAAAATTGTATTTAAAAGGTCCCATATCAGGTCAGGGTTAGGTCAAAGGTCAAAACCGCCTGTTTTCGAGATTATTGGCTGCAGAGACCGGACTATCAACAGCAGCGCGCCGAAACTCTGCCAAAACACTTCTAAATATAAGGAGAGGGTAATGCTTGAGTATGAATATCATACTAAGTACAGGTCAAGGTCAAAGTCAGGTCACAAAAGGTCACACTGTGAAAAAGTAATATGAAACCCATGTGACACATGTCTCATGGGTTATTTCAGACGTAGAATCCAAAAATAATGGTTATTTTGACATTTGACCTCAAGGTCAGGTCAAGATCAGGCAAAAAAGGTCAAATTTTGAAATCCAAAATTTGCAATAACCGACACATGTTTACGGTTCAGTTTTGCCACAGCAATCCAATGGTGCATTTTTTTTTGTGTACGATGTCTAGAAATGTCAAAATTTGCGATTTTTTTTTAAAATGCGTCCATCACATTGAACACTTATTAGTGTCATTTGGGGGTCAAAAATATAGATATTTGTTTGAAATTTGGAATAGTCACTCATTAGAGATGGTTATCTGACATATCTTCCGGTTTTTTGAAAATTCTTACAATTTTGGATTTTGTAAACTTTGAAAAAAATAAAAACGATTTTTTGCATTTTTGGGATTAGAAAATCAAAATTGTGCAAATCCGAGATAGCCATCTTGTAGAGAATGTCATTTCCTTCCTTTTGACGTGCTTTTTTTTGCAATTTGCTTCAATACTCGCTGTTCTATCATCGATCAAAGTTTCGTCCATTTTTGACCGAAAATGGCGTTACATGACGTCACTAAAACGCTATTTTCGCAAAAGATTCTCAACCCATTTTCTCCAAAATTTATCTGAAGACGTCAAATCGATGCCAGATAAGGTACTGAAAGTTTCGCGTCGATATCTAGTGTAGTTTTGAATCTATAGCAAAAACCCGGGAGGGGGGGGGGGGGGGGGTAAAATTTACCCCCCCAGCGCCGCGCGGGTTAAAAGTGAGCTCAGATCAATAGTTTAGGCTCCAGAGGTCATCAAATGTCAAAAGGTGATTTTTTCAAAAATATTTTTCGCAAATAACTTTTTGTCTAATAACGATAAAGCAATAGTGTTTACGTCATTGCGTTTTTATCATCAAGGCGCTTTGAATCATATTCATGGTGACCAGGTTAGGTGAACTGAGAAATTTGACCTCGGGTCAAGGTCAAGTTGGTCATGCTGCATAATCGAAGCTGTGTCTCGACGAGACAAACACATTGATACCATTTTATCTTCTCTGTCTTTATTATGTCGATAGTTATTGACAAAACAGTGTTGGAGGTCACGACATTGACCTAACCTTAGGTCACCGATATTGGAAATCCGAGATAAACAAATTGTTGGTATGTATGACCTTATGATGTTTCTGCAAGATTGAAACTGATCGCGTAAAAATGTGGCTGTGGTACTACGGTAAAGGTTTTGGAGTTGAGGTTGAGGTCACGTGACCTGATCTGGCGACATGACCTGAGATGACCTGAGACCAATAATTTTACATAATATGGGAAGTTTATTTTTTAACAGGTGTTGGGTGTTGCATTTTGTACCGGCCCGCCCATCCGCCCGCCGTGCCGAGGGCCGAGGGGTGTCTGGAGGGTGACCTTCAGATGACCCGTGACCTGAGCCGGCTGCGGTCATTGGCAGGTCGGTGGGAAGCGGGCCGGGGATTGGTCCGGGCTGCGCCCCGGGTAAGGGGTGTCGGGGGCTGTCTGGCGCGGTGTCGGCATTCTGGGAGGAAATACAGAGAGGACTGGAGCTCGTGAGTGTGTCGGACCAGCGTGTGAGAAGGACGCGCTAAAGTGGTGGCAGCGGTGGGACACTCACAAGCTCGAGTCAAGATGTCGAGTGATATCTCGCTGGATAAATTCACCGGCACGTCATATCAAGAGTGGCAGAATTGGTTTGATGATTTCAAACTTTTCGGTGAGTTGAAGAAGTGGTCGGCCGAGAAGAAGGTTAGCTTGATTCGGTTTTTCGTTGATGGAAACGTAAAGGAAGTACTCAGGCAGTCTCATGTTGAGACATTAGAAGAAGTTGATGCGGCTGCCAAGAGGGTTTTGGGCGGCTCCCCTGACCAGTTGTCGGCTGCCAGAGCTATTGACTCTGAGCAGTATCATGGGGATATTCAAGATTATCTTTTGTTCGAGTTCGTGCAGGCGTGCGTCATGCATATCCCCGTCTGAACGAAGAGGCCCGGGCCAGTGTGACTCTTCTTCATCTACAACGTGCTCTCCCGGCGGAGTACGGAAGAGAAATAACTCTGGAGGGGTGTGAGACACTGGACGGTGCCATCCGTGTTGTGGAGGCACTGGAACGCGCCGATCATTTGTACGGCTCTGCAGTGGCCGCAGTTCACCGTGTGCCTTCGGCAAGGGATAGTCGCCACCAGGAGACAAAGCCAGATGAAGACGGTTCCCGCTGCTTCGTCTGTGGACAGACTGGACACTGGCGACGTGAGTGTCTGTTCCGGGGCGATGTCTGCGGACGCTGTGGCCGGCGTGGGCACCTGGGTGTCGTCTGCCGCAGTTCGGGAAACGACGACCGGTCTTCGAGCACCAGGGGCGCTCGATGGACCGGCGTGAACAAACAGCCCCTCATCTGGCTCCAGGAACAGGTGCAGCGCTGTGCGCGGTGCAGACACATTCGCCGCCACCTCCGGACACGCAGCTGCCGTCTGGCCCGCAGCCGTATGACCCGCCGCTGTCTGGCCCATCACTGCCTGGCCCACCGCTGCCTGGCCCGCCGCTGCCTGGCCCGCCGCTGCCGCCTCCTGGCTCGCAGCCGCCTGGCCTGCTGTCTCCGCCTAGCCCGCAGCTGCCTGGCCAGCTGCTGTCTCCTCCTGGCCCGCCGCCGCCTGGCCCGCCGCTGCCGCCGCCTGGCTCGCAGCCGCCTGGCCTGCTGCTGTTTCCGCCTGGCCCACAGCCGCTTGGCCCACTGTTGCTTGGCCCGCAGCTGCCTGGCCCGCCGCTGCCTGGCCCGCCGCTGCCTGGCCCGCAGCCGCTTGACCCGCAGTCGCCTGGCCCGCAGCTGCTTGTCCTGCTGCTATCTCCGCCTGGCTCGCAGCTGTATGGCCCGCCGCTGCCGCCGTCTGGCCCGCAGTTGTCTGGCCTGCTGCTGTCTCCGCCTGGCTCACAGTTGTCTGGCCCGCCGCTGCCGCCGCCTGGCTCGCAGTTGTCTGGCCCGCCGCTGCCGCCGCCTGGCTCGCAGCCGCCTGGCCTGCTGTCTCCGCCTGGCTCGCAGCTGTCTGGCCCGCTGCTGCCGCCGCCTAGCCCGCCGCCGCCTGGCCCGCAGCCGCCTGACCCGCGGCCGCCTGGCCCTCAGCCGCCTGACCCGCTGCTGCTTGGCCCGCAGCTGCCTGGCCTGCAGCTGTCTGGCTCGCCGCTGCCGCTGCCGTCTGGCCCGAGGTCACCTAGTCCGTCGCCACCGGATGTGCTGCGGCCGTCTTCCGACTCGTCCCCTCGTGTGGCGGGGAATTCATTGGTGGTGACCCAAAAAATCAACAACAAAATTCGAAGATACGGCCTTACGTATTTTCCCAACTTCACTGTGCAGGCCTAATTTTGACGACTAATAACTCCGAGACTAAACAAGCGATTTTGATAAACTTTTTGAGTTTGGATGATGATATTAGTCTAGGAACAATTTGGCAATCACGGATTTTCGATTTTTTGTTTGTTTTTTTGTCACATGACCTCGTGACATAATTTTTGCGCCGTGACCTTTACCTGTTGGAAACTGAAATAACATTTTCGCCTGATGACGATTTGAGCTTTATTGATGTACTTCCGTATACAAAAGTAGGGTTCGACCTGTATTTTTTTAGTCTTGCAATGCTGACATAATACGCTGTTCGGGCACCTGTCCGTCGATAACTTCGCATCTACTTGACATACACTTTCGAAACAAAGTCCAGAGTGACTCCTGACGACGAAATCTCTCGGTTGGTGCCTGTTACACCAACATCAGGTAGCCATATAACCTGCCAGGCCAATACAACGTAACGTACCCAAACAGCGTATTGTGTCAGCATGTCAATGCTCAAAAGTAGTTTTTACGGGTCGAATCCCACATTTTAGATTTTGTGATACAAAAGGACATCAATGAATTTTAGTTTCAGTTTCCAACAGGTCAAGGTCACGGCGCAAAATGTAGGTCACGAGGTGACGTGACCAAAAAATGAAAATCGAAAATCTGAGATTGCTAAATTGTTCGTTGACTAATTCCAATCCAACCAAAACCAAGTTTTTTTAAAATCGCTTTTTTAGTCTCGGAGTTAAGGCGGCCGCACACTAGGCCATTCGGCGCGCAGAGGTCGCGATATCGCTACGACTTTCCGCGCATCTTTAGCGACTTTCCGCCTTCGCGTCAGCCGAAACGTCAAAATCGCGGATGAATGTCGTCGGCCGGCCATCTGCGGACCGGCGGAAAAAAGCTGATTCGAACGAGTTTTTTTCCGCGACTGAACGCCGCGGAGCCGCGGACAACAAAATTGATCAGGCTAACAGTGGCGAATATATGCAAGACAGAGGTACAAATTTTGCACAGCATGCTCTTGCCGCTGTGAAATTTATTATCTAAAAGTTTCGTGGTTCTAAACTTACATCTTCGTCGAAAAAATGGCCATCATTAATTTACCTTGGGACAGGCTGTAGGCACAGGTTGCGACATGCTGTAGGTCGGCGGGGCGGAATCTCGCGAGCAGACAGCGCCGAATCCGCCGGAACAAGGACGATATTCAGCGGTATCGCCGCGATTTTCCGAGGCGGAATTTCGAAGTGATATCGGGCGCCGAATGCGTAGTGTGCGGCCGCCTTTATTGGTCGTCAAATTTAGGTCTGTGCAGTGAACTTGGATTTTTTCTTTTCTCGGAAGATCTTATCTTATAAAATATTTTTGGGGGGGAAACTTTTTGGTCACCACCAATGAATTCCCCGCCCTTAACTACCAGTGCACAATTTTCAGGAAAATTAAAAATGGTCGGACGGCAAATTTGAAGAAAAAAAATGGTTGTCTTACTGTGGAAATCCCCAATAGTAGTTTTTTACAGGTCGAACCCCACTTTTTTATACGAAAAGACATCAATCAAATCTCATCAGACAACATTTTTAATTTCAGTTTCCAAAAGGTCCAGGTCACGGCGTAAAAAGTAGGTCACGAGGTCAAGTGACAACAAAAAATCCAAAATCCGTGATTGCCAAATTGTTCTTCTACTATTCCTGATCCCAACACAAAGTTGTCAAAATCGTTTTTTTTAGTCTCTGAGTTATTGGTCGTCAAAATTAGGCCTGCACTGTGAACTTGGGAAAATACGGAAAGCCGTATTTTTGAATATATTTTTTGAGAATGTTTTGGTCACCACCAATGAATTCCCCGCCCTTGAAACCCCCAATGCAATTTTTTTTCAAGAAAATTAAAAATGGTCGGCCGGCACCCACCGGTAGTCTTACTGTGGAATGCCCCAGCGGCCCCATTGACATCGCCGGGGATATCAACCTCAACATGAACACCAACAGCGCAACAGCTGAGCAGTTCCGGCAGTTCTTGCGTAGCTACTCCCTTCAGCAGCACATCACGGAACCGACATTTAGAGCGTCTGGCTCCACCATCGATTTAATCGTGACGAACCATAGTGTCGACAAGGCTGGTGTTGTTCACTGTGACTACAGCCCTCACAACTTGTCACGTGCTATGCTGTCCGTGTCACTTCAGATCCCAGCCGTGCCCCTTCACCACAAGGTCCTGGTCTAAGTTTGACCCGGATGAGGTGAGGCTAACCGCCAGATAGCAGCGGTGGACTGGAGTCCGGTGTTCACTAGTGACAATCCTGAGGAGCAGTGGACTGGAGTCCGGTGTTCACTAGTGACAGCCCGGAGGAGCAGTAGACTGGAGTCCGGTGTTCACTAGTGACAACCCTGAGGAGCAGTGGACTGGAGTCCGGTGTTCACTAGTGACAGCCCGGAGGAGCAGTGGACTGGAGTCCGGTGTTCACTAGTGACAGCCCGGAAGAGCAGTGGACTGGAGTCCGGTGTTCACTAGTGACAACCCTGAGGAACAGTGGACTGGAGTCCGGTGTTCACTAGTGACAGCCCGGAGGAGCAGTGGACTGGAGTCCGGTGTTCACTAGTGACAACCCGGAGGAGCAGTGGACTGGAGTCCGGTGTTCACTAGTGACAGCCCGGAGGAGCAGTGGACTGGAGTCCGGTGTTCACTAGTGACAACCCGGAGGAGCAGGGGACTGGAGTCCGGTGTTCACTAGTGACAGCCCGAAGGAGCAGTGGACTGGAGTCCGGTGTTCACTAGTGACAGCCCGGAGGAACAGTGGACTGGAGTCCGGTGTTCACTAGTGACAACCCGGAGGAGCAGTGGACTGGAGTCCAGTGTTCACTAGTGACAACCCGGAGGAGCAGTGGACTGGAGTCCGGTGTTCACTAGTGACAGCCCAGAGGAGCAGGGGACTGGAGTCCGGTGTTCACTAGTGACAGCCCGAAGGAGCAGTGGACTGGAGTCCGGTGTTCACTAGTGACAGCCCGGAGGAGCAGTGGACTGGAGTCCGGTGTTCACTAGTGACAGCCCGGAGGAGCAGGGGACTGGAGTCCGGTGTTCACTAGTGACAGCCCGGAGGAGCAGTGGACTGGAGTCCGGTGTTCACTAGTGACAGCCCGGAGGAGCAGTGGACTGGAGTCCGGTGTTCACTAGTGACAGCCCGGAGGAGCAGTGGACTGGAGTCCGGTGTTCACTAGTGACAGCCCGGAGGAGCAGGGGACTGGAGTCCGGTGTTCACTAGTGACAATCCTGAGGAGCAGTGGACTGGAGTCCGGTGTTCACTAGTGACAGCCCGAAGGAGCAGGGGACTGGAGCCCGGTGTTCACTAGTGACAATCCTGAGGAGCAGTGGACTGGAGTCCGGTGTTCACTAGTGACAGCCCGGAGGAGCAGTGGACTGGAGTCCGGTGTTCACTAGTGACAGCCCGGAGGAGCAGTGAACTGGAGTCCGGTGTTCACTAGTGACAACCCGGAGGAGCAGTGGACTGGAGTCCGGTGTTCACTAGTGACAACCCTGAGGAGCAGTGGACTGGAGTCCGGTGTTCACTAGTGACAGCCCGAAGGAGCAGTGGACTGGAGCCCGGTGTTCACTAGTGACAACCCTGAGGAGCAGTGGACTGGAGTCCGGTGTTCACTAGTGACAACCCTGAGGAGCAGTGGACTGGAGTCCGGTGTTCACTAGTGACAGCCCGAAGGAGCAGTGGACTGGAGTCCGGTGTTCACTGGTGACAGCCCGGAGGAGCAGTGGACTGGAGTCCAGTGTTCACTAGTGACAGCCCGGAGGAGCAGTGGACTGGAGCCCGGTGTTCACTAGTGACAGCCCGAAGGAGCAGTGGACTGGAGTCCGGTGTTCACTAGTGACAGCCCGGAGGAGCAGTGGACTGGAGTCCGGTGTTCACTAGTGACAGCCCGGAGGAGCAGTGGACTGGAGTCCGGTGTTCACTAGTGACAGCCCGGAGGAGCAGTGGACTGGAAACCGGTGTTCACTAGTGACAACCCGGAGGAGCAGTGGACTGGAGTCCGGTGTTCACTAGTGACAGCCCGGAGGAGCAGTGGACTGGAGTCCGGTGTTCACTAGTGACAGCCCGGAGGAGCAGTGGACTGGAGTCCGGTGTTCATTAGTGACAGCCCGAAGGAGCAGTGGACTGGAGTCCGGTGTTCACTAGTGACAGCCCGGAGGAGCAGTGGACTGGAGTCCGGTGTTCACTAGTGACAGCCCGGAGGAGCAGTGGACTGGAGCCCGGTGTTCACTAGTGACAGCCCGAAGGAGCAGTGGACTGGAGTCCGGTGTTCACTAGTGACAGCCCGGAGGAGCAGTGGACTGGAAACCGGTGTTCACTAGTGACAATCCTGAGGAGCAGTGGACTGGAGTCCGGTGTTCACTAGTGACAACCCGGAGGAGCAGTGGACTGGAGTCCGGTGTTCACTAGTGACAGCCCGGAGGAGCAGTGGACTGGAGCCCGGTGTTCACTAGTGACAACCCGGAGGAGCAGTGGACTGGAGTCCGGTGTTCACTAGTGACAGCCCGAAGGAGCAGTGGACTGGAGCCCGGTGTTCACTAGTGACAACCCGGAGGAGCAGTGGACTGGAAACCGGTGTTCACTAGTGACAATCCTGAGGAGCAGTGGACTGGAGTCCGGTGTTCACTAGTGACAACCCTGAGGAGCAGTGGACTGGAGTCCGGTGTTCACTAGTGACAACCCTGGAGCAGGGGACTGGAGTCCGGTGTTCACTAGTGACAGCCCGAAGGAGCAGTGGACTGGAGTCCGGTGTTCACTAGTGACAGCCCGGAGGAGCAGTGGACTGGAGTCCGGTGTTCACTAGTGACAGCCCGGAGGAGCAGTGGACTGGAGCCCGGTGTTCACTAGTGACAGCCCGGAGGAGCAGTGGACTGGAGCCCGGTGTTCACTAGTGACAATCCTGAGGAGCAGTGGACTGGAGTCCGGTGTTCACTAGTGACAACCCGGAGGAGCAGTGGACTGGAGTCCGGTGTTCACTAGTGACAGCCCGGAGGAGCAGGGGACTGGAGTCCGGTGTTCGCTAGTGACAGCCCGGAGGAGCAGTGGACTGGAGTCCGGTGTTCACTAGTGACAATCCTGAGGAGCAGTGGACTGGAGTCCGGTGTTCACTAGTGACAGCCCGGAGGAGCAGTGGACTGGAGTCCGGTGTTTACTAGTGACAGCCCGAAGGAGCAGTGGACTGGAGCCCGGTGTTCACTAGTGACAGCCCGGAGGAGCAGTGGACTGGAGTCCGGTGTTCACTAGTGATAGCCCGGAGGAGCAATGGACTGGAGTCCTGTGTTCACTAGTGACAGCCCGGAGGAGCAGTGGACTGGAGTCCGGTGTTCACTAGTGACAGCCCTGAGGAGCAGTGGACTGGAGTCCGGTGTTCACTAGTGACAGCCCGGAGGAGCAGTGGATTGGAGTCCGGTGTTCACTAGTGACAACCCTGAGGAGCAGTGGACTGGAGTCCGGTGTTCGCTAGTGACAGCCCGGAGGAGCAGTGGACTGGAGTCCGGTGTTCACTAGTGACAACCCTGAGGAGCAGTGGACTGGAGTCCGGTGTTCACTAGTGACAGCCCGGAGGAGCAGTGGACTGGAGTCCGGTGTTCACTAGTGACAACCCTGAGGAGCAGTGGACTGGAGTCCGGTGCTCACTAGTGACAGCCCGGAGGAGCAGTGGACTGGAGTCCGGTGTTCACTAGTGACAACCCTGAGGAGCAGTGGACTGGAGTCCGGTTTTCACTAGTGACAGCCCGGAGGAGCAGTGGACTGGAGTCCGGTGTTCACTAGTGACAACCCGGAGGAGCAGTGGACTGGAGTCCGGTGTTCACTAGTGACAGCTCGGAGGAGCAGTGGACTGGAGTCCGGTGTTCACTAGTGACAGCCCGAAGGAGCAGTGGACTGGAGTCCGGTGTTCACTAGTGACAGCCCGAAGGAGCAGTGGACTGGAGTCCGGTGTTCACTAGTGACAGCCCGGAGGAGCAGTGGACTGGAGCCCGGTGTTCACTAGTGACAGCCCGGAGGAGCAGTGGACTGGAGCCCGGTGTTCACTAGTGACAATCCTGAGGAGCAGTGGACTGGAGCCCGGTGTTCACTAGTGACAGCCCGGAGGAGCAGTGGACTGGAGTCCGGTGTTCACTAGTGACAATCCTGAGGAGCAGTGGACTGGAGTCCGGTGTTCACTAGTGACAGCCCGGAGGAGCAGGGGACTGGAGCCCGGTGTTCACTAGTGACAACCCGGAGGAGCAGTGGACTGGAGTCCGGTGTTCACTAGTGACAGCCCGGAGGAGCAGTGGACTGAAGCCCGGTGTTCACTAGTGACAACCTGGAGGAGCAGTGGACTGGAAACCGGTGTTCACTAGTGACAACCCGGAGGAGCAGGGGACTGGAGTCCGGTGTTCACTAGTGACAGCCCGGAGGAGCAGTGGACTGGAGTCCGGTGTTCACTAGTGACAGCCCGGAGGAGCAGTGGACTGGAGCCCGGTGTTCACTAGTGACAGCCCGGAGGAGCAGTGGACTGGAGTCCGGTGTTCACTAGTGACAGCCCGGAGGAGCAGTGGACTGGAGTCCGGTGTTCACTAGTGACAGCCCGGAGGAGCAGTGGACTGGAGTCCGGTGTTCACTAGTGACAGCCCGGAGGAGCAGTGGACTGGAGTCCGGTGTTCACTAGTGACAGCCCGGAGGAGCAGTGGACTGGAGTCCGGTGTTCACTAGTGACAGCCCGGAGGAGCAGTGGACTGGAGTCCGGTGTTCACTAGTGACAGCCCGGAGGAGCAGTGGACTGGAGTCCGGTGTTCACTAGTGACAGCCCGGAGGAGCAGTGAACTGGAGTCCGGTGTTCACTAGTGACAGCCCGAAGGAGCAGTGGACTGGAGTCCGGTGTTCACTAGTGACAGCCCGGAGGAGCAGTGGACCGGTGCGACACGCGGGAGGAGCTGGACCGGCGGGTGCGCCAAGCCGGACCTGGCGCCATGTGGCGCAGCGTGCAGCCCATAGTCGCATCCAAGCGGCCTGTCAGTTCCACTCCCAGTACTGACGCGGATGCTTGAGCAAATACTTCCTGGAAGTGGGTCCAAAGACGGCTCGTCAAGTGGCCGGGCCGGACCGGAGCTGCCGGTCTTTCTGCCGCGAGTCGCCACCGGAGGCTTCCGAGTCTCTCCCATCTGCCCGGGCGACCTGCGCCGCGTGGTGGGGAGAATGCGCAGTAGCACGGCGTGTGGTGCTGGCGGCCCGTGCGTTCGATTCGTGAAGCGTTGTATGTCATCGTTGTGCCACATTTTCACTCACATCGTTAATACAAGCCTCGTCTCCGGTCACGTCCCTAGATCTAGGAAATTGACAATTGTTCATCTTATTCAGAAATCCTCTAAATCAACAGAAACCTCTAACTACCGACCCATTTCGATTTTACCGACTATCGCTACGATAATTGAACGAGTCGTGTACGAGCAGATTTTGATTACTTTTCATCGCATCATCTGTTTTCTCCTAGTCAGCATGGTTTTAGACCGAACCATTCCACCGACACTGCATTGCTTACCGTAACTGACAAAGTGTTTACTGCAATGACCCACAGTTACACCAGGAATAAGAGAATAACAAGAGAATAAAAGATAATAATAATAAGAGAATAAGAGAGTTATTCTCTTATTCCTGGTTACACCACTCTTCTCTGTCTTTTGGATTTGTCGAAATGTTTTGATGTAATTCCGCACGATTGTGTTCTTAGCAAGCTGCGTCTTTACGGTGTAAACGAGCGATGGTTTAACCCGCGAGTTACTGGGGGGGCTATTTTTTGCCCCCCCCCCCCGTTATTTTGCAATAACTCCTAAACGAACACCGGTATCGTCACCAAACTTACAGTACCTTCTCTCACATCAATTGTACACATGTTGGCAAACGGGAAAATATGAGGTTATGATAGGTCAACCGGGAATGACGTCAGAGTGACGTCATGTTCTTCGGTTTTTGTTGCAAAATAATGGTTTGCGGAAACCGCTGTCAAAGGTACGATATTTGAGATAAACTAAATTGTTTTAATCTTTTTAACGCTGTGGTTATGTAAGGCATTGGGATAATACGTATTTTAAATCTTTTATTTGACCTCTTTACAAAAGTTGAGTTTATGATTGAATTGATCTGACCTTAGGTCACCGATATCAAAATTCCGAGTTATACGAATTGTAAGTACTGATGCCCTCATGACATCCTGTAAGTTTCAACCTGTGTTCGTGTTCTACGACAGCGCCAACAGAAAACAAAATCTGATCTAGATGGTTATCTCACCCTACCATATATTGATGAAGCGATGTGTGCTAAAGTTAACAGGATTGTAAAAAAGTCAGAACTAAATGTAAAAGTAGCATGGGAAAACAAAAATACTCTGAAGAACAGTCTTGTTTGTTCGGCCTTTTCGCCGCCTGAGTGCCCGTCTGGCAGAAGAGGATGCAATGCTTGTCAGTCAGGTTTAAAGGGTTGTTTAACGTCGGGTGTTGTGTATTGTGTAACGTGCGTACTGTGTGAAAGGAAGGGCGATCATATATCTTACGTGGGTGAGTCACGACGGCCCATTCGATTACGGTTCAATGAACATGTTTAGCAGCGAGAAACAAGACGCCAGACACTCCCATTGGTGATCACTTTATTTCGGTCCATGGTGACTATCGAATCCCGCGTAATGAAATACCTCTTTCAGTTCACATTTTGCAAAAAACAAAAGATCATCCCCATCGTAAGATATGCGAATCGCTCTTCATTCGTGAGTTGAAACCCGTCATGAACAGAAATATCTCCTCCTGGCGTATCATCTCATAACTATGTAATCCTATGTAATCACATGCATTTGAAACTTAGTCAAAGTTTAGACAACAGCTTGTTTTTTACTTATTTCGTTGAAAGTGTATACGAACAGATTGTCACGCTCATTGTCAGTAAAGTTGTTTTCGTCGACAGTTGCTGCTGGCAAGCTAATCGGTGTTTTTTTTTAGGTTTTGTGTATGTGATCATGAGCCGTGCTCGAAAATTCATACAAAACATTAAATCATAAACTCAACTTTTGTAAGGTCAAATAAAATATTTAAAATACGTAAATTGTTTTAAATCAAATTACTGACAATATACCGGGCTATCAAACTGCTATCTCGGATTTTTTTATAGTTTTTTTTTAATTACAATTTTTGAGAAATCCAAATACATTTTTTGTTTGTTTTTACACAATTTTCAACCTCGTGACCTCGGATGACCTTGACCTGACCCAAGGTCATAAACAGCTTAGAAAGATACTTAGAAGTGTCAGACACACGAATCATACCGATTTATCGACAGCTTATGCGTTTGATATCGCAATTTTGCGCGACAATTCCATCCATCGAGACCTTTTGACACGTTCAAACATTTTGTACTTGACCTGACCTGTGACGTCATCGGTGACCCGAAGTCAACAATATTATGTTTCCCTCGATAAATTTCACAGGGCTATCGAATGCCGTTTGAATTTTTACTTTCGGTTCAGTAGTTCCGGAGATCAGAGGGGGGGGGGGGGGCAAAAAATAGCCCCCCCCCAGTAAGTCGCGTTATGAAATATACCCCAGTAACTCGCGGGTTAACAGCTATCTGGCCGATCACTACCAACAAGTGCGTATTCGAACGCCATCTGGCGAGCATGTTACCTCTCAGCCGCTGCTGGACCCCATCGGCACCTACTGTAGAAAGAGCGTTGGGACCCCTATTGTACTCGATTTATGCCAATGACCTACCTCTGTATGCGACCTACCTCTGGATGCGGACATTGTGCAATATGCGGATAACACCCAGGATAACACCCAGGATAACACCCAGGATAACACCCAGGATAACACCCAGGATAACACCCAGGATAACACCCAGGATAACACCCAGGATAACACCCAGGATAACACCCATCTCTGGGAGGCTTGACGATGTTGGTTCCCTTGTAACTGCAATGGAGCACTCTTCTACAGCGTTCCCGATGGTTTGGAAAAATGACCTAAAAATAAACGCAGAGAAAACACAGCTTATAGTTATCGGCTCTCGTCAAAACGTTCAGCGGCTCCCGGCCGTTGGCATCAATTTCATGAGAACGACTATCGTCAGTTCTCCCACTGCACGGAATCTGGGTGTCGTGTTTGATCAGAGAATGACGTTCTCGGCTCACATCGATGACTTAGTACGACGATGTACCGGTACACTGTGTGGCCTCAGCCACAGTCGGCCTTGCCTGCCACAGCCCACTGTGATCCAACTTATGGAAAGGCTGGCGATTTCCCTGATACGTTACTGTGTGACCGTCTATGGAGCTACCAACAAAACTCGGCTATGTCGCCGTCAGCGAATACTCGGAGCTCGAGTCATCTTCGGTCGCAGAAAGTACGACCACATCAGTGGCGTGCTACGGGAGCTTAAATGGCTCACAGCCGAGAACATGCTATTTTATCACGGCCTCACACTTCTAAACAAGATGCGGTGTATATATCAGCCAGATACACTTGCCCATGGTCTTATCACCAGACACGACATTCACCATCGCTCCACTAGGCAGTCGGATCAGCTTGTGACCCCTCAGATAAGATCTGAGTCGGGAAAGCGCAGGTTTTTGTACTCTATCGTGACCAAATTCAACAGCCTGACAGCAGCCATGCGTGATATGCAGCCCTCACTTTTTAAAGGCAAGGTTCGAAGATGGCTTTTACGAAGTCAGTTTGGTGATGGTGACGATGACTGATATGTTTTTGCATAAATGCTGCGACACAATACGACATCGTGCGCTTGTTGTGAATGCCTGACTGCACACTTCTATGACTCGTGGTGCAGTGTTTCACGGAGCTACCTCATGATGCGCATAAACAAATAAAGTAGCGACTCTTGAATCCGGGGACACGACATGTTTCTGTCCATCAGTTTATTGCACACTTTCAGCAAGCACATGAAGCAAATAATGTTGACCTCTGAACGCTGTGCCTGCGTGACCGTTAAACCGACCACAGCGGACTGCGACTTGAGTTCTCCCATCACGCCAACGAAAACCACCTATCAGTGCAGAGAAAGCTCCGGTCAACGGTGTTGACCGCTCTGGCAGCTGGCCAGTGGCCATGACCATCTATTGTACTCAACATCTCGTTATTTTCATCTGAGGCCCGGTCAACTTAACGTGCGTCGCGGTCTAACGTGCGTCACAGTAACGAGCGCGAGAACAGTGCCGGGCCGAGCCGGGCCGAGCCAGGCCGAGCCGGGCCGAGCCGGGCCGAGCCGGGCCGAGCCAGGCCGAGCCGGGCCGAGCCGGGCCGAGCCGGGCCGAGCCGGGCCGAGCCGGGCCGAGCCGGGCCGAGCCGGGCCGAGCCGGGCCGAGCCGCCGAGCCGGGCCGAGCCGAGCCGAGCCGAGCCGAGCCGGGCCGAGCCGGGCCGAGCCGGGCCGAGCCGGGCCGAGCCGGGCCGAGCCGGGCCGAGCCGCCGAGCCGGGCCGAGCCGAGCCGAGCCGAGCCGAGCCGAGCCGGGCCGAGCCGGGCCGAGCCGGGCCGAGCCGGGCCGAGCCGGGCCGAGCCGGGCCGAGCCGGGCCGAGCCGAGCCGAGCCGGGCCGAGCCGGGCCGAGCCGAGCCGAGCCGGGCCGAGCCGAGCCGGGCCGGGCCGAGTCGGGCCGAGCCGGGCCGAGCCGGGCCGAGCCGGGCCGAGCCGGGCCGAGCCGGGCCGAGCCGGGCCGAGCCGGGCCGAGCCGGGCCGAGCCGGGCCGAGCCGGGCCGAGCCGCCGAGCCGGGCCGAGCCGAGCCGAGCCGGGCCGAGCCGAGCCGAGCCGGGCCGAGCCGGGCCGAGCCGGGCCGAGCCGGGCCGAGCCGGGCCGAGCCGGGCCGAGCCGGGCCGAGCCGGGCCGAGCCGCCGAGCCGGGCCGAGCCGAGCCGAGCCGGGCCGAGCCGAGCCGAGCCGGGCCGAGCCGGGCCGAGCCGGGCCGAGCCGGGCCGAGCCGGGCCGAGCCAGGCCGAGCCGGGCCGAGCCGGGCCGAGCCGGGCCGAGCCGGGCCGAGCCGGGCCGAGCCGGGCCGAGCCGGGCCGAGCCGCCGAGCCGGGCCGAGCCGAGCCGAGCCGGGCCGAGCCGAGCCGGGCCGAGCCGGGCCGAGCCGGGCCGAGCCGGGCCGAGCCGGGCCGAGCCAGGCCGAGCCGGGCCGAGCCGGGCCGAGCCGGGCCGAGCCGGGCCGAGCCGGGCCGAGCCGAGCCGAGCCGGGCCGAGCCGAGCCGAGCCGGGCCGAGCCGGGCCGAGCCGGGCCGAGCCGGGCCGAGCCAGGCCGAGCCGGGCCGAGCCGGGCCGAGCCGGGCCGAGCCGCCGAGCCGGGCCGAGCCGAGCCGAGCCGGGCCGAGCCGAGCCGAGCCGGGCCGAGCCGGGCCGAGCCGGGCCGAGCCGGGCCGAGCCGGGCCGAGCCGAGCCGGGCCGGGCCGAGTCGGGCCGAGTCGGGACAAAACGAGCCAAGCCCAGGTGGGCTCGGGCAGGGCGAGATGGAACGGAGTGGGCCCGGGTGGGGTAAGTTGGGGCGGGATGGTGTGGGATAGGGTGGGGCGGAGCGGGGCGGGCGGGATGGGCGTTGTGGGGCGGTGAGGGATCGAGCATGGCGGAGCGGGGCGGGGTGAGCTGGGCCGCAGCTGACCTGCGGGCCTCGGCCAGCGTTTCATGAAATTTTCCGCTGACAGTCGGTTTCTCCGGGTTTCCCACTCGACGCCAGTCATCGGTCAAAATGCGGCCGCCACCCGCCAGCGCCTGACGGCCTCTGGGCCATGGTGGCGAGAGCGTCGTGACTTGTGTCAATGTCCAACTGTCTGCTGTCCAACTGCCAGTGGCGCGGATACACGATTTGGTCAAGGAGGGGCCACGTAGCAAAGTGGGCCCTTCAAGCCTTGGTGGGCCCTTTTGGCCTTGAAGACAAATGTAGGCCAGAATTAACCCATTTAACACTCTCCCTACGGGAGCTTTTTTCACCTTCGCCCTACAGGGGGGGGGGGGGGGGGACTGACAGGCCCCCTGTTAACTTCCAAGCCAAGCAATCTAGAGAAATGCGATAAGAACTAGCATGTTGCCTGTCATAAGAGGAATCTAACAGTATGCGATTTTTAGGTTTCAGATCAACGGGTGACCTTCCAGGTCAAGTGATTGACCCCGGATTTACCACGTCCAGAACAGCGATTTTGCTCTTTAGAAAACCTCACAATTAGAAATTGATAAATGTAAATAAAAAGGCATGTTCTTAGACCAGTTTTGGCTCAGAAATACAGAAAAGGTAATTATTTGTTCGTATGTTGTCAAAAAAAAGTCAAAAAGTTATTAAAAAAATGACGTCATCAGTTTCTTACACTTAGGGAGCCATCACTCAGTCAAAAAGGAAGATATTGCTTTGAAATTTGGTATGGGTATTTTCCACGCACAGTGCTCTCACATATATTCCTTTTTTCAATATCTTTGAAAATTTTGATTTTGTTGGGATTAAAAAAGAAAAAACAGATTTGTTAATTTTAGGAGTTAAAAACCCCCAAAAAATGAAAATCCGAGATGGCTATTTTAAAGAAAATGCTATTTTGTATCTTTGGTGAGTTGTGTTTGCAATTCCCTCTGAAACTCTGTTTTCTACGATTTTTCAAATATTTCTTTTTTTTTTTACCAACATGACGTCATCAAAACATGATTATCTCCCAAACTACTTAATTAACTTCAATTCAATTTTCACAAGATACGTATAATTGTTTTAAACTCGGCTACTAAGAATTTCAGCAACATGCACCGCATGTGTAAAAAGTTATTCAAGACAAACCTCAGGGGGGCCTGTCAGGCCCCCCCCCTGAGGTGTTTCCTGAATAACTTTTTACACATGCGATGCATCTTGCTGAAATTTTCGATAGCTAGATTTATATATAGATATATAGATAGCTAGATAGATAGATTTTCGATTTTCGATTTTCGATTCGATAGATACAGCAATTATACGTAGGCTGTAAAAATTTATTTGAAATTGGTTGAGAAATTTGGGAAATAATGACGTTTTGATGACGTCATGTGGGTACAAATATTATACATATTTGACAAATCGTAGAAAATAGAATTGTAAAGCAAATTGCAAACGCAATTCACCAAAGATACAAAATGTCATTCTTTTTAAAATGGCAATCTCAGATTTTCAAAAGTTTGGGGTTTTGACCCCTAAAGTTAGAAAAACGTTTTTTTTGTTGGAAAAATCCATACGAAATCAAAATTTTACAAGATTTTAGAAAAACCGGAATATATGTGAGAGAACTGAGTAGGAACAATTCTCATACCAAATTTCAAAGCAATGTCTTCATTTCTGACAGAGTGATGGCTCCCTAAGTGTAAGAAACTGATGACGTCATTTTTTAAATAACTTTTTTGACTTTTTTTTGACAAGATACGAAAAAATAATTACCTTTTCTGTATCTCTGAGCCAAAACTAGTCTAGGAACATGCCTTTTTATTTCCATTTATCAATTTCTAATTTTGGGGTTTTCTGAAGAGCAAAATCGCTGTTCTGAACGTGGTATATCCGAGGTCATTCACTTGACCTGGAAGGTACCTTGTTGACCTGAAACCTAAACATCGCATACTGTTAGAATCCTCTCATGACAGGCAACATGCTGGTTCTTACCGCATTGCTCTAAGTTGCTTGGTTTGGAAGTTAACAGGGGGGGCTGTCAGCCCCCCCCCCCCCAGTGGTCGAAGGTGAAAAAAGCTCCCGTATGGCGAGGGTTAATGCAAAATATGCCTTTCACATGCCAAAATGGGCCTCTGCAAACCAGAAGTGGCCCTCTTCAAGCCAGAATGGGCGCTCTTGAGGTCAAAGGGGGCCCTCTAGAAGTCAGACTGTGCCCTCTGGAGGTCAGAGTGGAGAAATGTACTTACGATTTGTTTGAAAACGGAGTGAAATTCGTTTCCGATCGGCTATGTGCCCCCTCGGGTTATTGGGCCCCTTCGAGGATCAAGGGGGGGGCGAGGGGGCATGGCCCCATGACCCCCCCGGCCCCTCTGGATCCGCCACTGCCAACTGCTCGACTATCAAACTGTCCGACTGTCCGACTGCCTCTCACTGTCCTACGGTCACTGCTCAACTGCTCGAGTGTCTAACTTTCCGACTGCCCAACTGCTCGAATGTCCAACTGCCTGATTGCCCAACTGTCCATGTCCCACAGTATCTTATTTGTCGATAATCGACCGGTTAGCCGAAATGATTTTTATGAATCTGGTGGTGACGGTACCAGTACCCTCCACTGACAGACCAGGTGACGGTACCAGTACCCTCCACCGACAGACCAGGTGACGGTGCCAGTACCCTCCACTGACAGACTAGGTGACGGTACCCTCCACTGGCAGACCAGGTGACGGTACCAGTACACTCCACCGACAGACCAGGTGACTGTACCAGTACCCTCCACTGACAGACCAGGTGACGGTACCCTCCACTGGCAGACCAGGTGACGGTACCAGTACCCTCCACCGACAGACCAGTTGACGGTACCAGTACCCTTCGCCGACAGACCAGGTGACGGTACCCTCCACTGACAGACCAGGTGACGGTACCAGTACCCTCCACTGACAGACCAGGTGACGGTGCCAGTACCCTCCACTGACAGACCAGGTGACGGTACCAGTACCCTTCGCCGACAGACCAGGTGACGGTACCCTCCACTGACAGACCAGGTGACGGTACCAGTACCCTCCACTGACAGACCAGGTGACGGTACCAGTACCCTTCGCCGACAGACCAGGTGACGGTACCCTCCACTGACAGACCAGGTGACGGTACCAGTACCCTCCACTGACAGACCAGGTGACGGTACCCTCCACTGACAGACCAGGTAACTGTGCAGTCGTCAGGGGGCGGAGGCACAGTTCAGTATGTACGGTTGGTCGCCTTCTGATGGGACCAATTTGGCTCTTGGTGCGCCAGTGATGGAGCCCTGGGGCGGAACAGATCACCGCTCTGGGTGGCGCGCTGTCGACTCATCGGACGGGGGTGATGACCGAGACATGCTCAGTCTCTCTGCTGACCTGCCTCACCAGGCAGCCGACGGCCCGGCGTGACAGAATGAGAGAGAGATCTGACCTCGCACGCTCTCCTCAGCCAGCCAGCCGGTGTATTGTAGCGCTGCAGGTGGAGATCATTGGTGTTTTGTTGTATTATCTTTGTATTAGAGGAGTAGTTTTCATTAACAAAATACTTTTTAGTCTGTCTCCTATTAAAAGTGACAAGCTCAAACTCAAATATTAATTCAAAATGTTTAGAGATAGTTGAGATGAGTGATGCGAACTATAACATAATTGATGAGTCTCCCCAGTCATGGTTAATCCGATAAGGGACGATTTCGATTATCAAGAAAACTGTATAATGAAGAGAAGACAATTTTAACTAAAAATAAGCTTTAGGTATAATAGTTAGAGCAAAGTCCCATCTTATTGCGAGCGAGCGCGAAGCGCTCGCTCGTCTTTCCGTGGTATATGGGAAAAATCTGAATATTAGCGGCCCGGCCCGACCCGGCCCGACCCGTGGCGACGCTTTTGAGAAGCTCAATCTCTGCAACAACACGTCCGATTGACAAGCTGACTTCTTTGCTTAGCAGCCCCATCCAACTTTCCCTGTTTGAGACCAATGCCGACTCATGCGGGTGATTACCACTGCGCGTGGCGTGTGCCGCGTGAAGGGTGTTTAAAAGTACTTTCCTGCAACAACTCTGCAACGACCGAGCCGATTGTGTGAATATTTGGTGTGTGGTTTGGGAATCCCTCAGCCACCAATTTTCCACAAGTCAGGGGTGGGGTGCCTCTGCATGTGCGCACGTGCACACCCCTATTTTATATCTCAGGAATGGCTGAACCGATTGCGTTCTAATTTGGTGTGTGGTTAGGGACCTCTCAGCCGTTGCCTTTCCACAAGTCAGGGGTGGAGTGCCTCTGCATGTGCGCACGTGCACACCCCTATTCTATATCTCAGGAACGGCTGAGCCGATTGTGTTCAAATTTGGTGTGTGGTTAGGGACCCCTCCGCCGCCGCCTACCCACAAGTCATGGATCACAAGTCATATACATATACATATACATATACTTATACATATACATATACATATACATATACATATACATATACATATACATATACATATACATATACATATACATATACATATACATATACATATACATATACATATACATATACATATACATATACATATACATATACATATACATATACATATACATATACATATACATATACATATACATATACATATACATATACATATATATATATATATATATATATACATATATATATACATATACATACAAAATGAAAAAATGTAAATATTTGGAGGCAAATATTTATTAATTTCATTTTTCACCTAATTGACACGTCCTTACACTTAATAATAGCATAGTACAAAATTAGAAACACGTCTGAGAAAAGGTATCCAAAAGAGTTTAACAATTTCGAAAAGGTACTTAATTTTGACATTTTCTCAAATGAAAAAATCAAAATCACCATGTTATAAAACAGCTTATTGCCGTTATAATTACATAATACATCTATATTGCTTCATTAACCCTCGCCCTACGGGAGCTTGTTTCACCTTAGCCCTAAGGGGGGGGGGGCCTGACTGGACCCCCTGTTAACTTCCAAACCAAGCAACTTAGAGCAATGCAGTAAGAACCAGCATGTTGCCTGTCAAGAGCGAAATCTAACAGTATGCGATTTTTAGGTTTCAGGTCAACGGGTGACCTTCTAGGTCAAGTGAATGACCTCGGATTTACCACGTCCAGAACAGCGATTTTGCTCTTCAGAAAACCTAAAAATTAGAAATTGATCAATGTAAATAAAAAGGCATATTCCTATACCAGTTTTGGCTAAAAAATACAGAAAGGTAATTGTTTGTTCGTATTTTGTCAAAAAAAGTCAAAAGAAGTTATTTTAAAAACTGACGTCATCAGTTTCTCACACTTAGGGAGCCATCGCTCAGTCAAAAATGAAGATATTGCTTTGAAATTTGTTAAGGGGATTTTCCATATTCAGTTCTCTCACATGTATCCGTTTTGTTCTTTAAAATGTGAAAATTTTGATTTTGTGGGGATTAAAAACAAACAGTTTTTTTATTTTAGGGGTCAAAAACCCAAAATTGTGAAAATCCGAGATTGCTATTATAAAGAAAATGCCATTTTATATCTTTGGTGAATTCCGTTTGCACTTTCCTGTAATACTCTGTTTTCTACCATTTTTCAAATATTTATCGTTTTTCCACCAACATGACGTCATCAAAACATAATTATCTCCCAAACTTCTCAACCAATTTCAATTACATTTTTACAGAGGACGTATAATCGTTGTAAACTCAGCTACCGAAAATGTCAGAAAGATACAACCCATGTGTTAAAATATATTCAAGAAAAACCTCAGAGGGGTGCCTGTCATGCCCCCCTCCCCGTAGGGCGAGGGTTAATTTCCCGCCATATTTGCTGACAAAGATTGACCTGCGCCGTGACCTTCTAGAAATGTCCGAGGCAATATCTCCTGAACCACTGCTTGAATTGCATTTAACAACATTTCAAACAAACATGTCCGAAGCAATATCTCCTGAACCACTGCTTGCATTACATTTAACCCTATTTGTAACAAGGGGGAGGGGGATTCCGCCCCCTAATGTTTTTCGCATATATCTCCAGAACGGCAGGGAGCAGGCCCATGAAATTTTGGGACTTTTCATAGAATTGGATACTGCATTTAGAGTCAAAATTTTGAGTTCTTAACCTGAACAGAGGCGGTTCCAGGACACAGTTTTGGGTGGGTTCGGAGGCGACATTTGGCGATAATACGGAAATGCGATCTTCACGGTTTCTTCCTAACTGCTCAGGAATGGAAGGAAGGAGGTCATATTATTGCAAGGAAACTAAGAGGCATGGGCGTACACGATTAAACACGCACCACAGGCTACTCTACGAACGATTATAAGATAATAGGTGAGTCCAGGTAGGGTAAAAAGGGGAGTAAGCAATGTTAATTGAAGTTGTAAGTGAAATAGTCACTGTTGACTAGTTAGTATCATAATAGCTGAGAATATACTTATCAAAAGGTCTTGCGCCGCCCCAGTTTGGATCCTGGATACGCCTATGATGAAGTACAACATGCAAAAAGGAACTATCTACGATCAGTAACATATTTATTTTGCTGGGTAGCAACTTGTCTCGGTTAATATTTTTTCCCAATTTGACCTCCCTTTTTCACTACCCTGGTACCGCCTATGGCAGAAAAAGAAGATTTTTAACTGTTTTGTCTAATGTTACAATCACATACCATTTCATTTATCAAAAAAACATCAAAAAATGGTTTGATTACGCATTTACTTCACCCCCATATTGAGTGACCTGCACACGCCTATGATTTTGGAATTTTCAAACGACACCGTCATATATCAATTTCCAATTCAATCTCTATCGATTCCCATTAGTTGTGTTAAAATCAGTCTATAAACATGAAAGCTATGTTGGATCAAAAATACCACTAAAATGTGTAGTTTTTGTCTCCCTGTTGCCCCCCTATCCAAAATTTAGATTTATTTATTATTTATAAATGTAGATCGTGTTGAGGGGAACCAAACACCGTTTCATATTTGAAAATCGGACGGGTAGATCTCGAGATCTCCGGGGGCGGAATCCGCCCCCCCCCCCCTGTTACAAATAGGGGTAGCCAGGAGCCTGTTACAAATAGGGTTAAAAACATTCTGACTAAATGTATTAAACAAATATGCAATACAACTTTCACAACTAACTTTAGCGCCCCAGGTTACCCCATATACCAATTTCGGCAATAATCGGTGACACGACGGTGTCATTTTACACTTTGTTTGTATCGATTTGTTGTGGAATGCCCCAGCTACAAAACTAAGACCATTGGGATTTTTTCACTGACCCTAATTACCCTGCTTAGTGCTATTAGACATATTCCATACAACATAGGTACCTATGTAAGGAAATTCACTCACGCGCTCCTCTGCCACCCAGCAGGCAGCATCAGACCAAAGGCCGCGACGCTGAGTGTAAAATTATAAATTACTTTGGTTGTGAATCACTCCAAAATAGCGTGAGACGCGCCACTTTCCCTATCCCTACTACTACCAAAATGCTAGCGAATAGAGGAAACACGAATGAGGCAACACTAGATAAATATTTATTTCACAAGAAGTTTTTTAGCAGGCAGTTCCCACTTTCATCGCCAGTTTCAGCGGAATTTGGAGATGGGGCTAATTTCTATTGCCGCCCCTGTCGAGCTTGGAATGTGGGGGGGGGGGGGGGGAGCTTTTGCCCCTGCCGCCCCCTTTGGATCCGCCAGTAATTCCATATAACATAGGTACCTATACAAGGAAATTCACCCACGCGCTCCTCTGCCATCCAGCAGGCAGCAGAAGACCAAAGGCTGTGACTCGCACTGCATAAAATTATAACTTAAGTTGGTTGTGAATCACTCCAAAATAGCGTCAGACGCGCCACTTTCCCTATCCCTACTGTTACCAAAATGCTACCAAATAGAGGAAACACGAACGAGGCAAAAACAAGATTTATTTATTTCGCAAGAAGCTATTTTTTCGCAAGCGGTAACCATTTTCATCGCCAGTTTCAGCGAATTTTGAGGAGGGTTAATTTTTATTGCCGATCCTGTCGAGCTTGGGATGGGGGGTGGGGGCTATTGCCCCTGCCGCCCCCCCCCCCTTGTCGCCCCCCCCGCTGAATCCGGCAGTGGGGTGCAGTGTCCACTCCCAGAAATTTAGGTACTTCGAGAGATTAGTGCTACTCTTTACAAGTGGTTTGGGACTGGGTGGATACTAATATTTCCCCGTGAAGGATTCCGCCGAGGATACGTTTACAGCGCCACGCGACGGATACCAGCGCAAGTACTGTTTGACAACGTCTGCCACCAGATGTCCGCGAACTTCAGGCAGCGAGTGAGCGATGGCCGAGACCTCTCGAAGCTTATCGATGACGAGACATATATGTCATCTAACTATTGGCATAACAAAGCTGCAATGCTCAACACCTTGTCGTGGTGGGGAAATCCAGACTTAATCACCATAATTGCACGTCTGGCTGCCGGTAGCGGTGCCAGTATGTAATCTACCGACGTATTACCCGTAACGGTACCGTCCCAGTACCTGCTCGTATCGGTACCATCCCTGTACCCGAAAGCACCATCCGTACTTATAATTCACTGACCAAAACAGAAGCAAACTATGTTTCCCGTCTGCTCCTGCCCGTGCCTCTGTGCCATCCGCCTCCTCCACCATATGTAGCGCACGTTCTGACGCCGACGCCCGGCCGAGCCGCGAGCGTGATCCCAGCACGGCCGTACCGTGGGTCGGACGACAAACAACAGCCCGATCTGGCCCGGGAGAGGCTTTTTTTCTCCAGCCTCCGAACGCTCCGCCGAGACCCATCCCTGATGTACATACTATTCAGCCCGCATCGAGACGAGACCGGGAGGGAAGCAGAGGAGATGGAAGCAGTTATACTGCGTCGTGCGAGTGGTATGGAGAAATACTGGACGGACATGGCAGTCATTTGTGACATGATTTCGGCAATAACCACGAAGGACACCATACAAATGGAAATGTATGGAATTTATTTATGGAAGAAAAATGCAATCGAACAAATTATCAAAAAATATTTTTTTATAATATATTTAAAAAAAACGGAAGATGTCAGAGAATCATACCTAGGCAACTACCATATCAAATTTAAAACTGATATCTCCATTTTTGACTGACTTATGACATCTAACGTATAGATTACTCATGACGTCATATTTTGAAATTGCGTTGTTGGCTTTAATTGACTAAATACAGACAAATGAATTCCACCACTGTATTTCTGAGACAAAACTGGTCTAGCAACATGCCTTTTTGGTTTAGATTTAACAATTTAAAATTTTGACCTTCGGTGACCTGAACTTGACCTGAAATTGACATTTACTTCAGGTAAATGTAGTCAGGTGGTAAAATGACTATCACTATCGAATTATACGTGGAAAATACTCATAAAACATGTGTTACATGACTTGCGTAGATATTTTGAGCATAGTGACCTTTTGTGACCTGACCTTGACCTTCACCTTGGCCAACAGTATTACTTTAGCTCATGCGGGATATGTATCATACCTTTGGCAGCACTTTGGGCGAAACTGGTCTCAATCAAAGGCTGATGGAAAGTATGGCTCATAAACTCAAATACGCCGATTTTGACATTTGACCTGACCGTGACCTGACATTTGACCTCAATTTTACATTTTTAGCATGATTTAGATTTGCCTGATTGAGAGCTTACGATCACCGCCTTGCGCGTCTCGCTGCGATCATTGGTTCGGAAGATAACCAGGGGGCGTTTAACGCCTCCCCTCAGTCAATGGCGTTCTGCTGAGACTCCAGTCAATGCCGGGCTAATATGATTTCCTTCTATCGCTCATGCGCGACCTTCGCGAATTTCCAAGTGCTCAACACCGCATTCTGACTCGTTCTTTGGCAGTACTGCCGTCAGGCACGTATCCAGGATTATCGTTGAAAGGGCCCCTCCCCGATCGTTGAAAGGGCCCCTTCCCAAGCGTTGAAAGAGCCAAACAAAACGGATGAAAAGGCACGTTACAAGGATGGGTAATGCAGTATGACAGGTATGGCATGGGCCATATCAACGTTTAGAAGCTGGAGTTAGCAAACTGAAATCAACTTTGGAACCAGAGACACCAATTTGGAATCAGTTATACCAACTTCGAATATCTTTTAGGCTCAAGCCTTGGAGCTCTTAACCCTCGCCCTACGGGAGCTTTTTTTCACCTTCGCCCTACGGCGGGGGTCCTAAAAAGACCCCCCTGTTAACTTCCAAACCAAGCAAGATAGAGCAACGCGGTAAGAACCAACATGTTGCCTGTCATGTTTGGAATATAAAGGTATGCAATTTTTAGGTTTCAGGTCAACGAATGACCTTCCAGGTCAAGTGAATGATCTCGATCGATCACGTCCATAACAGCGATTTTGCTAAGCCATAAAACCTAAAATGAGAAATTGATAAATGTTAACAAAAAGGCATGTTCCTAGACCAGTTTTGCCTCAGAAATACGAGAAAGGTAATTATTTATTTTTATCTGGTCAAAAAAAGTCAAAAAAGTGATTAAAAAAATGACGTCATGAGTTTCTTACACTTAGTGAGCCATCACTCGGTCAAAAATAGAGATATTGCTTTGAAATTTGGTTTGAGTAATATCCATACTCACTTCTCTCATAAATATTCCATTTTTTTACATTTTGGAAAATTTTGATTTTGTGGTGTTTTTTTCTCCAAAAAGTCAGTTTTTGTTCATTTTAGGGATCAAAAACCCAAAATTTCGTAAATCCGAGATTGCCATTTGAAAGAAAATGACAATTTTTATCTTTGCTGAATTGCGTTTGCATTTTCTTGAAAACTCTGTTTTCTAAGATTTTTCAAACATTTATCGTTTTTTCAACAATGTGACGTCATCAAAACGTTATTATTTCCCAAATTTCTCAATTTATTTCAACAAAATTTGTACAGCATACGTATAATTATTGTACATTCAGCTTCTGCAAGTTTCAGCAAGATGCAACGCATATGTAAAAAGTTATACAAGAAAAACCTCAGGGGGGGTCGTTTTAGGACCCCCGTAGGGTGAGGGTCCTAAAACGCAATTGCAATTGTAATTGGGGCGTTCCAGAACAGATCGACCAGTCGGAGGGTCGATTTTACACCCTCATCTCTCAGATTAACCTAAGATTTGGTCTATAGGGTTGTCGTAGGCCCTGAAGGTGGCTGTGCAAGTATTTTGCCTTGCCGAGCAACGGTTGCCGAGTTATGGCCTCCGGCAATGTCGAGAGGTCACGCTGCAGGCCTATCTTTTCATGGCTCATAACTTGTAGTTAGACGACTGGAAACCTTAAAAACGATATATCACTGAACTCGCAATGATGCAAGGAAACTTTTGGCTATCTAAAAAATTTAAAAAATGTGACCTTGTGATCTTGTTTTACGTGACCTATTCTTTTCCCAGTCGAAACCTGTATTTTTGACTCAAAGGCAAATTGAGTTTGATCAATTACCTTTCGATAGAAAAAAATAAAAAAGTAGATATAGCCTATTCAATGACACGCCAAATGCCCCTTTCAGCCTCGCAAAAAAACGTATAGGTGGCGCTGCGAAGGTTACCCATGAATATTCCGGACTGGGTAAAGATATCGAGGTGCGGTCAACTACAGTGGATTGGATAGGTGATTTTGAGCAAGAAATAATTGTATGACTTTATGACCCGAGGTGAAGGTCAAGGTCATAATTTAGGGTCAAACTTGTGAATAATTTCGTTTGCTGTACGTACGGGATTTTGGTGAGTATTTCCGGGGTATTGCACCGAGTTTAGACAAGGGCGAATCCAGAAGGCCATTTTGAGAAGCGCCAAAACTATCTGGGGGATTCAAGAAGTTCGAAATTTCCAAACTTGATCGGAAGTCACTTCGCCACCCTTTGGTCGATCGATATGGTTGCTCACAGTACAGGATTCTTTTATCATGAAACACATTTCTAGCGCATCTCATTGTATTTCGAGCATCAGCGTGCGACAACATTATACGCTCACTTCTTCCTCCCGTCATTTTGCATGAATCAAACCATGCACACATGTAAACAGACCCGTACACACCTCGAAGTACATGAGTGGCTGCATACCATCACACGATAGAGAACAGGGTTACTTTTTGCACAGATCATGTTTCCTCCAAGATGCGTTTCTCATCCAATGCGGACTGTTTTGCCGGTTTCCACGTGACAGTTCGTGAACTGTCAAGGTGCATTTCAACCACTGGAACGAAACAGTGAAACTGCTGGGTGCCTTTAATTGTTTGGGCAGCGGAGAAACGGTGCAACTAGCTCCGCTGCAGTTTTCTTGACCTCTTTTTCCACCATGCAAAACTTGATGACGGTTCGAATGTCCTCCGTCAGAAACGTAAAATGGCCTGTGCCGGCAGAATTTGGTCAGTATACGGACGCCTGAGACTCTCTGTCGCCGCCGCTCTTTTCACCGTGCCTCCAATACCATCACATGCACTTTTGCCGTGGGATGTGGCGAAGAAGTGCCATTCGCATGCGATTCCAAAGTCCGCGGAGTGATGTGCGATGTTAGTTAAATTGTAATTGTTTTTATATTGAGCTGCGCAGCCGTCAGAAAAATAGTGAATTTTGCTCAGTCCCGGTATCAGTTTCTGTACTTCGGGATGAGGGTGTCTCAAAAATTCGTGCACTATGACAAGGCAACATTGTGCTTGGTTTCATCGGAAACAAAACTGTAACTTTGATGCCGCTCTGTGTCGCTTTCACGCCAGTACACTATACAGGATGTATGGTACATTGGGCGACATCCCAGTGGAAGCTCTGGACTTCCTCTTGAACTACGAATGAATACTTCTCGAGAAATCACCGACTACCACTGCCTCCCCGTGCGGTACCGAGGCCTTCAGATTTTTGAAATGACAGCTCTGCTCCTCAGCCAAATGGGTGATGTTTTGAAAGTTGCGAGATGTTTTTGCTAAGACTTTCCAGGAAATCCTCACGCCGACTCAACCATGTCTGCTAGCGTGCAGCGACCGGTACTAACCCAGCGTTTAAAGCGTATTTCGATCTCAAAATCGTCCTCGTCATCTAAATCGCTTGTGCATGCCTGCATGTCTTCCTCTAGGACTTCTTTCAGAAACTGAAAACTCGTCTTCCCTGGGACAGTCGGCACACGAGTGTATCATGCAGTCCCGTTTGGTGGCATCGCACACAGCGTGGTCTAGGAGATCTCTGTACGTTAAGCCTGATACTCCAGAGCTGCAACCATGAGCTTGGCATATTTGGTGATGCGTGCAATACACACACATTGTGGGTTCGCTGCTGCTGCCTGCCAGACCGCAATGCCTTGTGCCGTAGAGACGCAAAGTCGAGAAGCCTATCTCTGCACACACATGGTGGGTTCCGCTGCTGCTGCCTGCCAGA
>JAXIVJ010000508.1:97500-110897 GCA_036785665.1 Chirona hameri
CGCTCCTGCTCTCTACTGAGACCGCCCTTCTGACTGTTTCTGATCACATCCTCTCTGCTATTGACCACCCAGTGAACCTCACCCTTCTTCTGTCTCCTCGATTTATCCAAGTCTTTGATGTCATCGACCATTTCTATGCTCCTCTCTAAACACGTACATATTACATCGATCCCACCTGGTTTACATCATACCTCTGCGGTCAACACTCAGTCTGTCTGTACGGCTGATGGGAGTGGGGAACCTTCATTTATACCAGGCCTTCCTCACCCAACTCATATCGGAGTTTTTCAAGGCTCGTCTCTTGTGGCCTATTTACTTTCTCAACATATTTGCTAAACGGTATGTGCCTGTTCGCGGGGGATGCCTCATGTGGTCCATTACGCTGAATGATACTCTCAAATTATTGTATATCCGGTAAAAACACCTAACTCAATGCTCTGGTCAGTAATTGGAGGACACCCTGAGTGCACTTTGATACCTGGTTTCACTCTCATGGTCTCAAAGTAAATACAAGCAATACCGAATTATAGCGTTCGGATCCCGCCAAAAATGTCGCAGCGACCTTCACCCTGTTGGCTGTTCAAGTTCCGCGAAGACATAGTAACAAGAGAGCCCATACGTCAAAAATTTAGGGGTGTTCTGGTTTGATAGCCACTTCACTGGGACTCACACGTGTCTCCCCTGGTAAAAAATGTAGTGGTGTCCTCATTGGACTTATCGAACGTGCGGCACAGCATCCCCCGCTCGAGCTGTTGCACACTTCCCTTGTAAATGCCTTGTCGTTTCACACAGTTCGGTAACTGTTTAGCAAGTATTTGGCAATGGCCTCGCAGTGGAACTAACAACGTCTTGACAAATTCTAAATTTTGCCCCTTCTGAGTCATATCTGCAAACGTAATATTTGTATCACATCTCTGACGTGCGAAGCTGAGCTTGGCTGGCACACTGCCCTGCAGCTATACAGACCAGCACTCCATAAATCTACTCACTAAAATTCGAAACACCGTGGGGAACCCACAGGGCTCTTGCTTCCCAGGCTTCATGTCAATCTGATCTCCGCTCCCGCTCTACCGCCGACAGAACTCTGACCTGGGCCCTTCAAGCGTGAGGACAGAGGCTGGCAAGCAGCGCTTTCCTATATCATGCTGTGCAAAATTACAATGAGCTGCCCTTTAGCGAACACGTCCACTCAGCCATGCCCCCCCGCATCAAAAGAGAGATCAGAACATGCTCAACCAGAGTAAGCCATGATGTAATATAAATGTAATGTGGCGTGTGAAGCATTGCAGTGTATGTGATGTAATGTGTAGTGTGAGAGTATTGAAGTATGTTCCTGTATGGGAAGTATGTGCTGTAGTGAACTGTCTCATTTTAAATTAGGATAAGTGTATCATTCGTGTTGCTGTCCATGCTTTTAATGTGGCCCCGGGAATAGCCCGCCTTCGGCGTGGTATGGGGTCCAACGTCAATACAAATACAAAAATACTACGTAATCCTTTGATCCTGGGGACACATGCGACTAACTGTGTACTGGACGCGTAGAATTCACGACCTTGACGCTATCCTCGGCTGTAAATTCTTTTTCCCCTGCTCACTCGGTTCTCTCGGGCAAAATTCCCTACCTCTTCTTTGATTTTTTCTGCTTTGCTTTACCATATACATGGTTGTGTTGAAGAATTCGGCGGTACGTTCTATCGAAAATGGCGAGGAAAGTTTAAAATCTGAAGACGCCGCCGGTAGTCTGAGCTCTTTTGAAACTGTGTCATCAGTCTTCCCATCAGCTTGTCGTATCTGAAAAATAGATGAAGCGAAACATTCGTGAGTTAAACTCCTTATGCTGAATTGAACCCAAGATAACTGAAATTAAAAAATATCGGGCGCTTATTTATTCGATTATTTCGATTATTTCGCACACATACTGCCCAGCACCATATATCGATGAAGTTGAACAAATCGCATGTGTCTAGATTGAAAACTGGACTGGAATGCGCTTGTAATTGGCACGGCCTAGGCAATTGACGAGTGAGAGGGGGGGAAGCAAGGACGCACTCATGACAGACCAGCCATTGCGGCCAATTTTTTACACCCCAAACTTTTTAATTCATATTTGCACGCTGATGTGCAGGGAAGATGTGACTCGGCGTCACCTATTACCCAACCCTCATCGGTTAGTATGATCAGATGATTGTACATGTAGATGATTCTCTGGTGGAATATGCATAAACGTACCTTTCCAAATCTTTCATCTGTGCCTGTCCCTTTGCCTCCTTCGTAGAAAGTGGCACCCGGGGGTGGTCGAAATTATCTACTTCCAAAGGATTGCTCAAGCTTCCGTTTAAGAGACTTGGTATGCCCATCTTCAGCTTCTGGGCACCTCCTTTTTTGCACTTTGAGATGCAGTCAGTCCCTCTGATAGCAAAGCGAACACGTTGCTAAATGTATTGTTTGTTTTTGCGGGAACTTGGTTTGAAGTGAAACAATGTGCTTGTATTAACTAGTATTACACACTGAATTCAAATCCGGCATGTTTTGGACACAATCCAAATTGAATATCTGCTGCAGATGACTTCTGATACCAAGGGTGTGCTTGTCATTGTACAGTGAACCAAGCCCTTGGTCTTCACGCTTTGTAATGAACATTACATATTCACGAGTGTAACAATGCACCGAAGTGGTACGGTAAACGCAGCATGACTTTAAGTATGGTACCTACGCCGTTGTATGCTAGTCATTCATAGTTACTCAATACGTCGTCCAACGGATATAGAAGCAAACATATACAAACTCCCATTCAACCGGCTGATAGGTACTTCACTTTTGTTCACGGGTATGTTTGCTCAAACGAGTGCCAATATACGACTTGTACGGTCTCGTGGTCCTTCGTACTCCCGTAATCAATGGTAGTCGGAGCCTGTCACGCTGTTATTCTTGGCTCGAGCAGTCAGTGGTTTTCCGGACTTTAAAGCTTTGGCAGGCTGTTAGGGTCCCCCTTTCGTCAATTTTATTTAACCCGCGCACTGCAGGGGTGTGATTTCCGCCCCTCCTCAGGTTTTTCAAAGATAGCTGAAAAAACGACGGCACAGCAGCGCCACTGGGTATTGGCACACCTGTTTTAGACATCAATTGTGCACACATTTGAAAAACAAAATAACCCTCGGGTCATCTCAGATCAGGTCACCAGACCAGGTCAAGTGGAACCACCTTTAAAAAAATGTTTGCAGTTTGGCAAAGCCAGAGATTTTTCACCGATCAGTTTGAACCTTACAGGATGTCATGAGGGGCATAAGTACTTAAATTCGTTTATCACGGAATTTCTAGATATCGGTGAGACCTAAAGTCAGGTCAATTCGTAACCTCCCCATAATAAGTCAAAATTGGGAAATATACAAATACTTCATTTTTTTCAAGGATATGCATGATGTTAGTCCAATTACTTCTGGATCATGTTTATTAATAGGATATTATTGATGATCGAAGTGTATAGTTTTGTTCAGTGACCACTATTGGTTCAATTGTAGTCTCGCGAGGGCACACAATCATTTTTTTTGTTCAATACTCCCGACATAATGAAGATAGAGAAGCTAAAACAGGACATCAATGTGGTTGGTCTTGTTGAGACACAGTCCTTCCCATATGCAACATGCCCGTACTTTGGGTCACCACTTGACCTTGACCTGAGGTCACAAAATTTTTAGTTTAATTTAACAAAGTCCAATATTTATATATTGGAAGCGCCTGGCAGGCTCCGGGGGGTCCTCTGACCTCTGGTGTTAGGTTAAATAAACACAATGACGTAAACAATTTTTATTTTTATTTTTCAATAAAAAGTTAATAATCGAAAAACGATATTAGCAAAAACAAACGGGATTTTTGTTTTTTTCTTTTTTGACCTCTGGAGCCTCAAATGATGACCTGAGATCAAATTGAGGTCAGTTACCCGATTGCAAATTTCCACTGGCTGGTGTTTACGTTTTCCCGTTTTTTCTAACTAGCATAGTTTCTGGAGAAATATGGAAATTCTGGAGCGATGTCCTAAAACATAGAAAAAACTGGCAATTTGACCTTTGATGACCTCTGGTGACCTCAATTTTGACCAGACCTAAAACAATACTAAATACTTTCGAAAGATCTAGTATCAAGCTATCAAATGCCGTTCCGCTTCTGGTTATGTAGTGTATGTGTTGAGTTCTCAGGGCGGGGGGGGGGGGGGCGGCCTCAACCCCCCTGCAAGTTCGTGTTCAGGCGCAAAGCCCCCTGTCGCAGTGCGCGGGGGTTAACCGACAGTTGGAGCACAGGAGCATGTGTCCTTTGTTTATACGCAGATCCGTTGACTCACATGCGCGGTGCCCATATGGACCGCTAGATGTTGTAAACGTGAGCAAACAGCGCGGAAACGGGAGAGTGCGGCGGAAAACCGAAGCGACACTTTTACGACTTCTGGCGGTGGATATGAAGACCGGCGATTTGACGCAGTTTTCCGGGATGGCGCTTTCGTGCGGTTGGTGACGGTCTCACACCCATTTTGTCCGCGTAGGCAGAACGTCGAGAGGTGCGCTGAAGTTGGACAATGTTGCATATTCTTGTCCGTTATTGTCGGGTTCCATCTGTCCAGCTGTTGGAAGTGAAGTTTCCGGTTTGTATTTTCTTCTACATAATCGGAGTGTGGGTTCATTTTGATATTTTATGTTTAATTTGAAGTTGAAGATTTAATTCAAATTTTGAATATAGTTTTGAGCAACAATTGCTACTGATGAATATTCTTGTGCTGCTATTCCAATGGCTCAGGCTCAATTTGACTTATGTAATATAATTTACCTCATCATCATCAACACACTATAGGTTAATTATACTAAATTCAGTAGGTTATTGATTCTAACTATTTTTAGAACGATTCAATCATGATTCATATTTGAATTTGAATGATTTAAATCACTGTTCGATCACGATCCAATTTTTTAGACTTATTGCCTCCGATTAAAAGAGTCAAAACAAATATTTTAATCGATTTACGTTTGATTCAACATTTAAATATATGAGGTGAATTTATGTCAATCAATACAAATGTTATACATGCATATATATGATCATTAAAACATTGTTACAGCAATAGCATTTTATTATAAATGAATGTAGCCACTGGGATCGCATGTATTTGCAAACTTTACCAGTGTACTTGGATTTGTTAAGAATCGTTAAATATTTTGATTCAATCAGCATTGATTTGATGCGGGGTTTTTAATTTCAATAAGCGATTCATGAATCAAAAGATCTGGTCGTGGATTAATAATTTTTTTGATTCAATTGAATTTTGATTGAACGATATCCCAATAGATTCAATCAGTGTTGAATCAATAACCTGTCTGATATTGATATTGCAAGCAACTTCATTAATACAGGTCCCACACTTTTCATTCTAATGCTACATTTTCATCAACAATTTGCAATTTTCATAACTGTACCCCCCCAAATTAATGAGGCATGTCAATACCTTACACCAGTTCTCCACCCACTTGTTTTTAGGATGATGAAGGAGCAGGATGAACTCCAAATTGAATGGTACACAAAATATGAATGGCCGCAAGGCGCGCCCCCGGCGCGATGTGCGAGATTCAGGAGGACCTTATTCATGCGAGCTTATTACTGCCAAGATTACCCCTCAGTTAGTGAGTCTTTCCGTTCACTGATAATCCAGTTCATTGATCGTTGTTGTGACTGTGCCCCTGTTTGTACGCTCAATACACACTGTTTTCCGTAACAATCAACGAATTTATTGTGTTAGCGAGCAAACTCCTGCCCTCCTTTGTCTTCAAAATATAACACGATTTCACGCATACATGCCGTAATACAACGTTCAACGCTACTCAACGTCATCTACCAATTAGCAAAACAAGTCCTAGCCCATCAGCACAAGTCCCAGTCTCAGCACGTGACGGGCCTGCTCGCGGCGGAGGATCCCAGTCTGGCTGCACCGACGGCCGGTGGAGGAACCGCCGGGCGCAAAGCGCTTGTCCGAACCAGCAGCCGACCAAAGCGCTGCCCGCTTGTACTCGCCGTGCGCCGCCGCCGCGGCACAGTCACGCTGTCAACACACAGTCACACACAGTCACAACGGGCGTAGCGCCCTTCCCGCCTTTGAGAAGACCACTGACGGCCAGCAGCTTCAGCGCAGCTAGGCCTCTCCCGACTTTGACACCACCTGAAATGCCCCGCTCACCGCGACGGACACGCGATCCTGCTAGGGTACTGCCCCCTCCGGTGACGAGAACTGATCCGCGAATCGATCCATCAGCGCCATAGCGTCCAGAGCAGTGTTGTTGGACCGAGCCGCGGGGGCACCCGAGCAGCGCCAGTTGCCTGCCTGACTGCAACCGTCACGCGGCCTCTTCGCACTGGGGCCGTCGTGCTCGACGTCCACATCGTCCGGGCCGATGTAGGACAGCGAGTCGGTGGACATTGATGTGCCTGCCATCTATCGCACCTGAAACCAGATACAGCACAATGCTATTAGGATATATAGCTATGAAATATGTTACTACACCTGCTCTATAAACAATCTGACTGATCACTGGTACCACTGGACTGGTACCATCAGACTGGATTGGTACTTGAAAGTAAAATTCCTGATGTTGTAATAATTTAAATCCTTGAGGAAAACATAATTTTATTTTCGCTACAATGTTGGTTAGATCCGGTTGGAAAAGAGCAAATTCCAAGAACAAAAATGGTAAAGATTCATTATTAGGTTTTACCCTAAAAGTCCAGAAAATTGCCAAAACTCCAAGGTTGGCTCAGCATACAGCTCACTGTACAGCTCAGCTCACCGCACAGCTCAGCGTACAGCTCAGCGTACAAGCTCAGCGTCACAGCTCAGCATACTGTCACTGCGTACACGCTCAGCGCACAGCTCAGCGTACGCTGTTCAGCTCAGCGCACTGTTCAGCATACGCCGTACAGCTCAGCGTACGATTGGTACAGCTCAGCGCAAAGCGTACACAGTACAGCTCAGCGCACAGCTCAGCGTACGCCGTACAGCTCAGCGCACAGTCTCAGCGTACGCCATATAAGCTCAGCGTACGCCGTACAAGCTCAGCGTACGCCGTACAGCTCAGCGCACAGCTCAGCGTACGCCATAAAGGCATCAAGCGTACGCCCTTACAGTCTCAGCGTACGTCCCGTACAGCTCAAGCGCACAGGCTCAGCGTACTGCCGTACAGCTCAGCGCACAGCTCAGCGTTACGCGTACAGCTCAAGCGTACGCCATACAACTCAGCGTACGCCGTACATCTCAGCGTACGCCATACAGCTCAGGCGTAGCCGTACAGCTCAGCGAACGCCGTACAGGCTCAGCGTACGCCGTACAGCTCAGGCTACGCCGTACAGCTCTAGCGTACTGCTCAGCGCACGCCGTACAGCTCAGCGTACTGCTCAGCGTACGCACGTACAGCTCAGCGTACGCCGTACAGCTCAGCGTACTGCTTCAGCGTACGCCGTACAGCTCAGCGTACGCCGTACAGCTCAGCGTACGCCATACAGCTCAGCGTACGCCGTACAGCTCAGTGTACCCGTACAGCTCACTGTTACCGGCTCAGCGTACTGCTCAGCCACCAGACAGGTACAGTTATCCTATGTAAAATTACAACTCATATTCCAAGACTTTATAAACAGGGTGAAAATCACCCTTTGTTACAACATGGCACTTGGGCAGGAAACTATTTGTGGTTTACATACCAAGCGGTGAGGAAGTGCCACCCTCTCCCCAAACTCTTTTGGAATGGCCAGCCAGCCTTTCTGCTTGGCGGCTTCATCTCATTCGTTGCCAGCTCATCCCAACGCACACACCTTGATGATATTGCTTGTTGTGCTCGTCCAACCCTTGAAGGACCCTTGCTATTATCCCGCTGGCTCTGGGGCCACATGCCAGGTACCTGCAAGTGAAAGAGAACCACAATATATCTGTCACACTTAATAGCAATCCACATCTAGTTATTTGTTTGAATTGTATCTTATACAGGATCACTGATTATAGCTTCAGACCACCCATGAATGGAAACAACGAACGAGGGGCAAAATTGACAAAATGTGTTACAGAGTTGTGGAGTCTCTTATCTTACATCCAATCCATTAATGATAGGTTGGTTACTCACCTCACAGTCAATGCCAGCCTCTCTGCAGGTGTGATAGGCTGCCCTGAATGTGGTGATCTTGCCGTTGCAGAGATGTCCAACAGCAACATGATCCATCTCGACCATCTTACATCGCATTCACGGAGTCACCACACTCCAAAAGCAAAAGGAGACACAAAGCTTCCCTGTTTGTTCATGTTGGGCACCAAAAGCTTCCTTATTGCTTATTTTCGGTCCACCAAAGATGACGAAAAAAGGAATTATGTCCTGATAGCCTATCCTTACAATAGCCTATCACTTCCGGTTTTACCACGTCCAGAACAGCGTATTTTGCTCTTACAGAAAACCTCAAAATTAGAAATTGATAAACGTAAATAAAAAGGCATGTTTCCTAGACCAGTTTTGGCTCAGCAGAATACAAAAAAGGTAATTATTTGTTCGTATCTTGTCAAACAAAGTCAAAAACAGTTATTAAAAAAAAAATGAATCGTCATCAGTTTCTTACACTTAGAGAGCCATCATCAGTCAAAATGAAGATATTGCTTTAACATTTTGGCTGTGGGTATTCTCCATACTTAGGTTCTCACATATATTCCGGTTCTTCTAATATCTTACTGAAATGTTGATTTTGTGCAGATTTAAAAAAATAATGTGAATTGCGTTATGCAATTTGCTTTATAACTCTGTTTTCTACGATTTTTCAAATATTTCCATTTTTTTACAACATGACGTCATCAAAACATGATTTTCTCCCAAACTACTCACCAATTTCAAACAAAATTGTACAGCCTACTTATCTATTCCGTTTTGTAAACCAGCGTTGTTTCCAAACTGACTAAGTCAGCGAGATGTTTCCTGTCATATGAAGAGAAAAGTTATTCAAGGAAAAACCTTAGGTGGGGGGGGGCTGTCCATGGACCCACCGTAGGGCGAGGGTTAAACCTGGGTGGGCCTAAACTTGAGTTTGCCCAGTTGTAAGAAGAAAATTGTCACGAGCTTATGTCATTGTAATTGATTGCGATGATACAGCTGTGCCAAATTTGGTGGCGCTGCGCACTGCCGTGTTTTCGCTATCATGAAAACCGGAGGGTGTTGAAATCAACGGTAGTGCGCGTGGTAATACACCTGACATGTTTATATCATTACGAAATTATAACGAATATACTTCGACTTTATTCGGTATTTTACCTCTACCCTACCGCAACATTCAAACTTTGCCCTCGCATACTCGCTTCCTCTCCTAATTCCTGTTCAACGTACTAAGTTCCAAGATATAGGTACTCTACAGGAAGCTATGATTTGCTAATTATAAATCTTCGTACTATCTTGAAAACATCGTTATATAGTTAATTCATCGTGGGGTGCTAGTATTATGTTATGGTTCCTGGTATCGAAATAATATGTGTTAAAAAAATATTTGAAGAATTAAATACAAATTGACATCAGCTAATTAATAACACAAAATTAGGACGAAATGTGTGTTGGGTTTTTAACCCGCACACGGCCGGAACGTGCGCCAAACACGATTGGGCCATGTGGTGGGGGGGGGGATTTCAGCCCCTCCCCCCTAAGATCTCGAAATCCAATGCAACGTAAGCGACAACCCGTACAACGGAATTGAACAGCTCGAAGACAAGCACTATTGAAAGTAATCGATCCTTTGTTATGGCAGTCAATATTGAAGTTCACCAGAGGTCCTTCAGGGGTCAGGTTTTACCAGTTTTTGGACTTCGCTCCAGAAACCCCCAGATATCACAGGAACGATGATAGCTAGGAACAAACGAGGGAGAAAAGCAATGGGTAAACCCCTTGATTTTGTTTTTTTTAAAAGGCTTATAAGTTTACCAGGTCAATAGTTTAGGCTCCAGGAGTCATCAATGTCAAAAACTATTTTGTTTTGGCAAAGCTGTTTTTAAAAATAGCAATATTACCTAATAAAGATGGAGGGCAATAATATTGACGCACTCGTGGTTTCTGGTCAAAGTGTTTCGAATCATGTTCATGTTGACAGGTTAGGTCAATATAAAATTTAAAACTCAGGTAAAAGTCAAGTGATGACCCAAGTAGGTCAAGTTTGTATATTGGGAGGACGTGTCTCGATGAGAGAAACACATTAGTACCGGTCTCACTTGTCCTATCTTCATTCGTGCTCGAGAGTTATTATGTAAAAACGTGTATTGGTGACCCTCGGATGACCTCGGCTTTGACCCTGTAGAGGTCACTGAACAAAATTTACCTGAATCAATCATGATAGGGCCTATGATAACATTGATCCAGAAGGGATTGGGCTGATATCATGCGTAGCATAGGAATAGGAAGCAATTTTGAATATGTCCCCATTGACTTAAAATGGGAGGTCGCGAAATTGACGAACCTAAGGTCACACCGATATAAAAATAAATCACGAGATAAAACGAATTGTAGGTATCTATTGCCTTATGAAATCCATGTAAGTTTGTGAAACTGATCGGCTAACAAACTGTGGCTGTGGTATGACGCACATTTTTTTTGGAGGTGGGGTCACGTGACCTGGCCTGGTGATCTGACCTGAGATTGACCCCGAGGGATTTTTTCTCTCTCCACTTTGTGGGTAATTTGATGCCCCACCAGCTCGTGCCATATTTGGCGGCGCTGCGCGCTGCCGTTTCCCCGAGTTCAGAAAAACCGGAGGGGGGAGGGGGGAATCAGCCCCCCCCGACCGTGCGGGCGTGTTAATCTTATTTGGCGCGAGGTCTCATATATGCATTTTATACTTCCGTGGCACTTTTCCCAGTAGAGGATCACTTGACTTGACCTGGAGGTGGGGTGGTGGTCATGAGTACCTTCACAATAAATTATGTCCACCCCTCCTGGGAAAAATCCGTGGCGCCGCCCCTGCAGTCTGCTGCCATCGGCTCGCGCTGCAATGCTGTTCTGGGCCGCCTCTTCTGCTGCCTCGGCTCACGTCGGTCGTTGCTTGTTCCTGCCGCTCCTCTTGGGCTTACTCAGTCTCGCGTCGCATGCTGTTCTGGCCGCTTCCTCTGCTTACCTCGGCTCGCGTCGCGTGCTGTTCTGGCCGCCTCCTCTGCTGCCTCGACTCCCGTCGCATGCTGTTCCTGGCCGCATCCTCTGCTTCCTCGGCTCGGCGTCGCGTGCTGTTCTGTCCGCTAGCTACTGACTGCCTCGGGCTCCCGGCGCGTAGCTGTTTCTGCCGTCTCCCTCTGCTGCCTCGGATCGCGTCGCATGCTGTTCTGGCCGCCGGCTCTGCTGGCACGGCTCGACTCCCCGCGTAGTGCCGCGCCTGTCAGCGATTGGCGTAGAAGATGAATTGCTGAGCGCCGGCGCGTAACATGGACACTACTAATCATCATCACACTCCCGAGTATATACTGACGAGACTAAAACATAGTCACACCCCCGACTATAACTTACGAGACTAAAGTAATCTTCACATCCCCGCTTATAACTTACGAGACTAAAGCATCTTCACTATCCCCGACTATAACTGACGAGCTAAAAGCATCGTCACACCCCCGACTATAACTTACGAAACTAAAGCATCTTCACGATCCCCGATTATAACTTACGAGACTAAAGCATCTTTACACCCCGACTATAACTGACGAGACTATAGCATCGTCACACACCACGACTATAACTCGGGGGGGGGGGGGGGGACGAGACTAAAGCATCGTCACACTCACGGAGTATAACTGACGGAGGACTGATTCATCGTCACACCCCGACTATAACTTGACGAGACTAAAGCATCTGTCACACTCCCCCGACCTATAACTGACGAGACTAAAGCATCGTCAACACTCCGGAGTATAACTGACGGAGACTAAAGCATAGTCCACACCCCCGGACTATAACTGACGAGACCTAAAACATCGTCACACTCTCGGAGTTAACTGGACGAGACTAATGCATCGTCACACACCCCGACTAAAACTGACGAGACTAAAGCATCGACACACCCCGACTAATGAGACTGACGTCACACTCCCGACTATAATGACGAGGGACTAAAACTTAGTTCACACCCCCGATTATAAACTGACGAGACTGAAGCATCGTCACACACCGACTATAACTGACGAGACTAAAAGCATTAGTCACACCCCTCGAGGTATAACTGACGAGACTAAAGCAATTGCTCAACACCCCCGACTATAACTGACGAGACTAAAGCCCCCACCCATACCCCCTCGTACCACTACACCACACCCCGACTATAACTGACGAGGACTAGGCATCGTCACACCCCTGACTTTAACTGGACGAGACTAAGCATCCCCCCTGTACTACTACACTACACACCGACTATAACTGACGAGACTAAAGCACTCGTCACACCCCCTGAGAATAACTGACGAGACTAAAGCCTTCGTCACACCCCCCAGACTATAACTGACCCCCCGACAGACCCCCCCTAAAGCATCGTCACACACCCGACTATAACTGACTGAGACTAAAACATCGTCACACCCCCGACTATAACTGGACGAGACTAAAGCATCGTCACACACCCGACTATAAACTTGACGAGACTGAAGCATCGTCACACCCCCGACTATAACTGACGAGACTAAAGCATCGTACACACCCCGACTATAACTGACGAGACTAAAGCATCGGACACACCCCGAGTATAACTGACTGAGGGACTAAAGCATCGTCCACACCCCCGATAATAACTGACGAGACTAAAGCATCGTCACACCCCCGACTATAACTGACGAGACTAAAGCATCGTCCACACCCCCGGACTATACTGACGAGACCTTAAAGCAATCGTCACACACCCGACTATAACTGACGAGACTTAAACATCGTCCACCCCCCCGGACTAGACTGACGAGACTAAAGCATCGTCAACACCCCCGACTATAACTGACGAGACTAAAGCATCGTCCCCCCCTACTACCCCACACCCCCGACTATAAACTGACGAGACTAAAGCATCGTCACACTCCCGACTATATACTGACGAGACTTAAGCATCGTCACACCCCGACTATAACTGACGAGACTAAAGCAGTCCTCCCCCCTCACACCCCGAGCTATAACTGTCGAGACTGAAAGCTCGCACACTCCCCGACTATAACTGACGAGACTAAAAGCATCGTCACACCCCAGACTATAACTGACGAGACTAAAGGCATCGTCACACCCCCGACTATACTGACGAGACTAAAACATCGTCACAATACCACGTGTCGACTATAAACTGACGAGACTAAAGCATCGTCACACCCGACTATAACTGACTGAGACTAAAGCATCGTCACT
>JAXIVJ010000508.1:111097-221899 GCA_036785665.1 Chirona hameri
TAAAACATTGAAGCAGGACTCTTGAAGAAATGCAATGTATCGAGCACGTAATATCACTGCCGCACCATAGAGAAAAAAAGACACTTATTTGAAACAAATCTTGAAGCGTTCACACACTTGCTGACACAGACCGAGATTTCTGTCTTCCGGCTTGGTTGTTCACGCAGGTTTCAAAATCACAAATCCTCTGAGGTAGATAATAGATCGAGAACACAACTCACAGTTTGTATGATGTAGCACGCAGATGAACTAGAAGATAAGAACACGTAGACACTAAATTTCACGAAGCAGGGTGTCGAATTCCCCGATTAATCAGAAGACAGTGCGGAGCGGCCGGGGGTCGCCCGTCTAGCGCGCCGACCCGGCCGGTGACGACGGTAGTAGGGGATGCAGTAAGTCGAAAGTCCAAAAAAGACTAATTCTGGGAAACTTGAAGGAGATTTATCAGCTTTATAAAGAGGATCCAAATAATCCAGATATAGGCTTCTCGACCTTTGCGTCTCCGCGGCCAAGGCATTGCGGTCTGGCAGGCAGCAGCAGCGGAACCCACCATGTGTGTGCAGAGATAGGCTTCTCGACTTTTGCGTCTCTACGGCCAAGGCATTGCGGTCTGGCAGGCAGCAGCAGCGGAACCCACAATGTGTGTGTATGCACGCATCACCAAAATGCCAAGCTCATGGTTGCAGCTCTCGGAGTATCAGGCTTAACGTACAGAGATCTCCTAGACCACGCTGTGTGCGATGCCACCAAACGGGACTGCATGATACACTCGTGTGCCGACTGTCCCAGGGAAGACGGAGTTTTCCAGTTTCTGAAAGAAGTCCTAGAGGAAGATATGCAGGCATGCACAAGCGATTTAGATGACGAGGACGATTTTGAGATCGAAATACGCTTTAAACGCTGGGTTAGTACCGGTCGCTGCACGCTAGCAGACATGGTTGAGTCGCGTGAGGATTTCCTGGAAAGTCTTAGCAAAAACATCTCGCAACTTTCAAAACATCACCATTTGGCTGAGGAGCAGAGCTGTCATTTCAAAAATCTGAAGGCCTCGGTACCGCACGGGGAGGCAGTGGTAGTCGGTGATTTCTCCGAGAAGTATTCATTCGTAGTTCAAGAGGAAGTCCAGAGCTTCCACTGGGATGTCGCCCAATGTACCATACATCCTGTTATAGTGTACTGGCGTGAAAGCGACACAGAGCGGCATCAAAGTTACTGTTTTGTTTCCGATGAAACCAAGCACAATGTTGCCTTGTCATAGTGCACGAATTTTTGAGACGCCTCATCCCCGAAGTACAGAAACTGATACCGGGACTGAGCAAAATTCACTATTTTTCTGACGGCTGCGCAGCTCAATACATAAACAAGTATAATTTAATTCACATCGCACATCACTCTGCGGACTTTGGAATCGCATGCGAATGGCACTTCTTCGCCACATCCCACGGCAAAAGTGCATGTGATGGTATTGGAGGCACGGTGAAAAGAGCGGCGGCGACAGAGAGTCTCAGGCGTCCGTATACTGACCAAATTCTGCCGGCACAGGCCATTTTTACGTTTCTGACTGAGACATTCGAAACCGTCATCAAGTTTTGCATGGTGGAAAAAGAGGTCAAGAAAACTGCAGCGGAGCTAGTTGCACGTTTCTCCGCTGCCAAAACAATTAAAGGCACCCAGCAGTTTCACTGTTTCGTTCCAGTGGTTGAAATGCACCTGACAGTTCACGAACTGTCACGTGGAACCGGCAAAACAGTCAACATTAGGTGATAAACGCATCTTGGAGGAAACATGATCTGTGCAAAAAGTAACCCTGTTCTCTATCGGTGTGATGGTATGCAGCCACTCATGTACTTCGAGGTGTGTACGGGTCTGTTTACATGTGTGCATGGTTTGATTCATGCAAAATGACGGGAGGAAGAAGTGAGCGTATAATGTTGTCGCACGCTGATGCTCGAAATACAATGAGATGCGCTAGAAAATGTGTTTCATGATAAAAGAATCCAGTACTGAGCAACCATATCGATCAACCAAAGGGTGGCGAAGTGACTTCCGATCAAGTTTGGAAATTTTCGAACTTCTTGAATCCCCCAGATAGTTTTGGCGCTTCTCAAAATGGCCTTCTGGATTCGCCCTTGTCTAAACTCGGTGCAATACCCCGGAAATACTCACCAAAATCCCGAACGTACAGCAAACGGAAATTATTCACAAGTTTGACCTAAATTATGACCTTGACCTTCACCTCGGGTCATAAAGTCATACAATTATTTCTTGCTCAGAATCACCTATCCAATCCACTGTAGTTGACCGCACCTCGATATCTTTACCCAGTCCGGAATATTCATGGGTAACCTTCGCAGCGCCACCTATACGTTTTTTTGCGAGGCTGAAAGGGGGCATTTGGCGTGTCATTGAATAGGCTATATCTACTTTTTATTTTTTCTATCGAAAGGTAATTGATCAAACTCAATTTGGCTTTGAGTCAAAAATACAGGTTTCGACTGGGAAAAGAATAGGTCACGTAAAACAAGATCACAAGGTCACATTTTTTTAATTTTTTAGATAGCCAAAAGTTTCCTTGCATCATTGCGAGTTCAGTGATATATCGTTTTTAAGGTTTCCATTCGTCTAACTACAAGTTATGAGCCATGAAAGATAGGCCTGCAGCGTGACCTCTCGACATTGCCGGAGGCCATAACTCGGCAACCGTTGCTCGGCAAGGTAAAATACTTGCACAGCCACCTTCAGGGCCTACGACAACCCTATAGACCAAATCTTAGGTTAATCTGAGAGATGAGGGTGTAAAATCGACTCTCCGACTGGTCGATCTGTCCTGGAACGCCCCAATTACAATTGCAATTGCGTTTTAGGACCCTCGCCCTACGGGGGTCCTAAAACGACCCCCTGAGGTTTTTCTTGTATAACTTCTTACATATGCGTTGCATCTTGCTGAAACTTGCAGAAGCTGAGTGTACAATAATTATACGTATGCTGTACAAATTTTGTTGAAATATATTGAGAAATTTGGGAAATAATAACGTTTTGATGACGTCATATTGTTGAAAAAACGATAAATGTTTGAAAAATCTTAGAAAACAGAGTTTTGAAGAAAAATGCAAACGCAATTCAGCAAAGATAAAAATTGTAATTTTCTTTCAAATGGCAATCTCGGATTTACGAAATTTTGGGTTTTTGATCCCTAAAATGAACAAAAACTGACTTTTTGGAAAAAAACACCACAAAATCAAAATTTTCCAAAATGTAAAAAAATGGAATATTTATGAGAGAAGTGAGTATGGATATTACTCAAACCAAATTTCAAAGCAATATCTCTATTTTTGACCGAGTGATGGCTCACTAAGTGTAAGAAACTCATGACGTCATTTTTTTAATCACTTTTTTGACTTTTTTTGACCAGATAAGAATAAATGATTACCTTTTTTGTATTTCTGAGGCAAAACTGGTCTAGGAACATGCCTTTTTGTTAACATTTATCAATTTCTCATTTTGAGGTTTTATGGCTTAGCAAAATCGCTGTTATGGACGTGATCGATCGAGATCATTCACTTGACCTGGAAGGTCACTCGTTGACCTGAAACCTAAAAATTGCATACCTTTATATTCCAAACATGACAGGCAACATGTTGGTTCTTACCGCGTTGCTCTATCTTGCTTGGTTTGGAAGTTAACAGGGGGGTTTTTTAGGACCCCCGCCGTAGGGCGAAGGTGAAAAAAGCTCCCGTAGGGCGAGGGTTAAGAGCTCCAAGGCTTGAGCCTAAAAGATATTCGAAGTTGGTATAACTGATTCCAAATTGGTGTCTCTGGTTCCAAAGTTGATTTCAGTTTGCTAACTCCAGCTTCTAAACGTTGATATGGCCCATGTCATACTGCATTACCCATCCTTGTAACGTGCCTTTTCATCCGTTTTGTTTGGCTCTTTCAACGCTTGGGAAGGGGCCCTTTCAACGATCGGGGAGGGGCCCTTTCAACGATAATCCTGGATACGTGCCTGACGGCAGTACTGCCAAAGAACGAATCAGAATGCGGTGTTGAGCACTTGGAAATTCGCGAAGGTCGCGCATGAGCGATAGAAGGAAATCATATTAGCCCGGCATTGACTGGAGTCTCAGCAGAACGCCATTGACTGAGGGGAGGCGTTAAACGCCCCCTGGTTATCTTCCGAACCAATGATCGCAGCGAGACGCGCAAGGCGGCGATCGTAAGCTCTCAATCAGGCAAATCTAAATCATGCTAAAAATGTAAAATTGAGGTCAAATGTCAGGTCACGGTCAGGTCAAATGTCAAAATCGGCGTATTTGAGTTTATGAGCCATACTTTCCATCAGCCTTTGATTGAGACCAGTTTCGCCCAAAGTGCTACCAAAGGTATGATACATATCCCGCATGAGCTAAAGTGATACTGTTGGCCAAGGTGAAGGTCAAGGTCAGGTCACAAAAGGTCACTATGCTCAAAATATCTACGCAAGTCATGTAACACATGTTTTATGAGTATTTTCCACGTATAATTCGATAGTGATAGTCATTTTACCACCTGACTACATTTACCTGAAGTAAATGTCAATTTCAGGTCAAGTTCAGGTCACCGAAGGTCAAAATTTTAAATTGTTAAATCTAAACCAAAAAGGCATGTTGCTAGACCAGTTTTGTCTCAGAAATACAGTGGTGGAATTCATTTGTCTGTATTTAGTCAATCAAAGCCAACAACGCAATTTCAAAATATGACGTCATGAGTAATCTATACGTTAGATGTCATAAGTCAGTCAAAAATGGAGATATCAGTTTTAAATTTGATATGGTAGTTGCCTAGGTATGATTCTCTGACATCTTCCGTTTTTTTTTAAATATATTATAAAAAAAATATTTTGTGATAATTTGTTCGATTGCATTTTTCTTCCATAAATAAATTCCATACATTTCCATTTGTATGGTGTCCTTCGTGGTTATTGCCGAAATCATGTCACAAATGACTGCCATGTCCGTCCAGTATTTCTCCATACCACTCGCACGACGCAGTATAACTGCTTCCATCTCCTCTGCTTCCCTCCCGGTCTCGTCTCGATGCGGGCTGAATAGTATGTACATCAGGGATGGGTCTCGGCGGAGCGTTCGGAGGCTGGAGAAAAAAAGCCTCTCCCGGGCCAGATCGGGCTGTTGTTTGTCGTCCGACCCACGGTACGGCCGTGCTGGGATCACGCTCGCGGCTCGGCCGGGCGTCGGCGTCAGAACGTGCGCTACATATGGTGGAGGAGGCGGATGGCACAGCGGCACGGGCAGGAGCAGACGGGAAACATAGTTTGCTTCTGTTTTGGTCAGTGAATTATAAGTACGGATGGTGCTTTCGGGTACAGGGATGGTACCGATACGAGCAGGTACTGGGACGGTACCGTTACGGGTAATACGTCGGTAGATTACATACTGGCACCGCTACCGGCAGCCAGACGTGCAATTATGGTGATTAAGTCTGGATTTCCCCACCACGACAAGGTGTTGAGCATTGCAGCTTTGTTATGCCAATAGTTAGATGACATATATGTCTCGTCATCGATAAGCTTCGAGAGGTCTCGGCCATCGCTCACTCGCTGCCTGAAGTTCGCGGACATCTGGTGGCAGACGTTGTCAAACAGTACTTGCGCTGGTATCCGTCGCGTGGCGCTGTAAACGTATCCTCGGCGGAATCCTTCACGGGGAAATATTAGTATCCACCCAGTCCCAAACCACTTGTAAAGAGTAGCACTAATCTCTCGAAGTACCTAAATTTCTGGGAGTGGACACTGCACCCCACTGCCGGATTCAGCGGGGGGGGGGGGGGCGACAAGGGGGGGGGGGGGGGGGGGGGGGGGGGGGGCGGCAGGGGCAATAGCCCCCACCCCCCATCCCAAGCTCGACAGGATCGGCAATAAAAATTAACCCTCCTCAAAATTCGCTGAAACTGGCGATGAAAATGGTTACCGCTTGCGAAAAAATAGCTTCTTGCGAAATAAATAAATCTTGTTTTTGCCTCGTTCGTGTTTCCTCTATTTGGTAGCATTTTGGTAACAGTAGGGATAGGGAAAGTGGCGCGTCTGACGCTATTTTGGAGTGATTCACAACCAACTTAAGTTATAATTTTATGCAGTGCGAGTCACAGCCTTTGGTCTTCTGCTGCCTGCTGGATGGCAGAGGAGCGCGTGGGTGAATTTCCTTGTATAGGTACCTATGTTATATGGAATTACTGGCGGATCCAAAGGGGGCGGCAGGGGCAAAAGCTCCCCCCCCCCCCCCACATTCCAAGCTCGACAGGGGCGGCAATAGAAATTAGCCCCATCTCCAAATTCCGCTGAAACTGGCGATGAAAGTGGGAACTGCCTGCTAAAAAACTTCTTGTGAAATAAATATTTATCTAGTGTTGCCTCATTCGTGTTTCCTCTATTCGCTAGCATTTTGGTAGTAGTAGGGATAGGGAAAGTGGCGCGTCTCACGCTATTTTGGAGTGATTCACAACCAAAGTAATTTATAATTTTACACTCAGCGTCGCGGCCTTTGGTCTGATGCTGCCTGCTGGGTGGCAGAGGAGCGCGTGAGTGAATTTCCTTACATAGGTACCTATGTTGTATGGAATATGTCTAATAGCACTAAGCAGGGTAATTAGGGTCAGTGAAAAAATCCCAATGGTCTTAGTTTTGTAGCTGGGGCATTCCACAACAAATCGATACAAACAAAGTGTAAAATGACACCGTCGTGTCACCGATTATTGCCGAAATTGGTATATGGGGTAACCTGGGGCGCTAAAGTTAGTTGTGAAAGTTGTATTGCATATTTGTTTAATACATTTAGTCAGAATGTTTTTAACCCTATTTGTAACAGGCTCCTGGCTACCCCTATTTGTAACAGGGGGGGGGGGCGGATTCCGCCCCCGGAGATCTCGAGATCTACCCGTCCGATTTTCAAATATGAAACGGTGTTTGGTTCCCCTCAACACGATCTACATTTATAAATAATAAATAAATCTAAATTTTGGATAGGGGGGCAACAGGGAGACAAAAACTACACATTTTAGTGGTATTTTTGATCCAACATAGCTTTCATGTTTATAGACTGATTTTAACACAACTAATGGGAATCGATAGAGATTGAATTGGAAATTGATATATGACGGTGTCGTTTGAAAATTCCAAAATCATAGGCGTGTGCAGGTCACTCAATATGGGGGTGAAGTAAATGCGTAATCAAACCATTTTTTGATGTTTTTTTGATAAATGAAATGGTATGTGATTGTAACATTAGACAAAACAGTTAAAAATCTTCTTTTTCTGCCATAGGCGGTACCAGGGTAGTGAAAAAGGGAGGTCAAATTGGGAAAAAATATTAACCGAGACAAGTTGCTACCCAGCAAAATAAATATGTTACTGATCGTAGATAGTTCCTTTTTGCATGTTGTACTTCATCATAGGCGTATCCAGGATCCAAACTGGGGCGGCGCAAGACCTTTTGATAAGTATATTCTCAGCTATTATGATACTAACTAGTCAACAGTGACTATTTCACTTACAACTTCAATTAACATTGCTTACTCCCCTTTTTACCCTACCTGGACTCACCTATTATCTTATAATCGTTCGTAGAGTAGCCTGTGGTGCGTGTTTAATCGTGTACGCCCATGCCTCTTAGTTTCCTTGCAATAATATGACCTCCTTCCTTCCATTCCTGAGCAGTTAGGAAGAAACCGTGAAGATCGCATTTCCGTATTATCGCCAAATGTCGCCTCCGAACCCACCCAAAACTGTGTCCTGGAACCGCCTCTGTTCAGGTTAAGAACTCAAAATTTTGACTCTAAATGCAGTATCCAATTCTATGAAAAGTCCCAAAATTTCATGGGCCTGATCCCTGCCGTTCTGGAGATATATGCGAAAAACATTAGGGGGCGGAATCCCCCTCCCCCCTTGTTACAAATAGGGTTAAATGTAATGCAAGCAGTGGTTCAGGAGATATTGCTTCGGACATGTTTGTTTGAAATGTTGTTAAATGCAATTCAAGCAGTGGTTCAGGAGATATTGCCTCGGACATTTCTAGAAGGTCACGGCGCAGGTCAATCTTTGTCAGCAAATATGGCGGGAAATTAACCCTCGCCCTACGGGGAGGGGGGCATGACAGGCACCCCTCTGAGGTTTTTCTTGAATATATTTTAACACATGGGTTGTATCTTTCTGACATTTTCGGTAGCTGAGTTTACAACGATTATACGTCCTCTGTAAAAATGTAATTGAAATTGGTTGAGAAGTTTGGGAGATAATTATGTTTTGATGACGTCATGTTGGTGGAAAAACGATAAATATTTGAAAAATGGTAGAAAACAGAGTATTACAGGAAAGTGCAAACGGAATTCACCAAAGATATAAAATGGCATTTTCTTTATAATAGCAATCTCGGATTTTCACAATTTTGGGTTTTTGACCCCTAAAATAAAAAAACTGTTTGTTTTTAATCCCCACAAAATCAAAATTTTCACATTTTAAAGAACAAAACGGATACATGTGAGAGAACTGAATATGGAAAATCCCCTTAACAAATTTCAAAGCAATATCTTCATTTTTGACTGAGCGATGGCTCCCTAAGTGTGAGAAACTGATGACGTCAGTTTTTAAAATAACTTCTTTTGACTTTTTTTGACAAAATACGAACAAACAATTACCTTTCTGTATTTTTTAGCCAAAACTGGTATAGGAATATGCCTTTTTATTTACATTGATCAATTTCTAATTTTTAGGTTTTCTGAAGAGCAAAATCGCTGTTCTGGACGTGGTAAATCCGAGGTCATTCACTTGACCTAGAAGGTCACCCGTTGACCTGAAACCTAAAAATCGCATACTGTTAGATTTCGCTCTTGACAGGCAACATGCTGGTTCTTACTGCATTGCTCTAAGTTGCTTGGTTTGGAAGTTAACAGGGGGTCCAGTCAGGCCCCCCCCCCCTTAGGGCTAAGGTGAAACAAGCTCCCGTAGGGCGAGGGTTAATGAAGCAATATAGATGTATTATGTAATTATAACGGCAATAAGCTGTTTTATAACATGGTGATTTTGATTTTTTCATTTGAGAAAATGTCAAAATTAAGTACCTTTTCGAAATTGTTAAACTCTTTTGGATACCTTTTCTCAGACGTGTTTCTAATTTTGTACTATGCTATTATTAAGTGTAAGGACGTGTCAATTAGGTGAAAAATGAAATTAATGAATATTTGCCTCCAAATATTTACATTTTTTCATTTTGTATGTATATGTATATATATATGTATATATATATATATATATGTATATGTATATGTATATGTATATGTATATGTATATGTATATGTATATGTATATGTATATGTATATGTATATGTATATGTATATGTATATGTATATGTATATGTATATGTATATGTATATGTATATGTATATGTATATGTATATGTATATGTATATGTATATGTATATGTATATGTATATGTATAAGTATATGTATATGTATATGCATATGACTTGTGATCCATGACTTGTGGGTAGGCGGCGGCGGAGGGGTCCCTAACCACACACCAAATTTGAACACAATCGGCTCAGCCGTTCCTGAGATATAGAATAGGGGTGTGCACGTGCGCACATGCAGAGGCACTCCACCCCTGACTTGTGGAAAGGCAACGGCTGAGAGGTCCCTAACCACACACCAAATTAGAACGCAATCGGTTCAGCCATTCCTGAGATATAAAATAGGGGTGTGCACGTGCGCACATGCAGAGGCACCCCACCCCTGACTTGTGGAAAATTGGTGGCTGAGGGATTCCCAAACCACACACCAAATATTCACACAATCGGCTCGGTCGTTGCAGAGTTGTTGCAGGAAAGTACTTTTAAACACCCTTCACGCGGCACACGCCACGCGCAGTGGTAATCACCCGCATGAGTCGGCATTGGTCTCAAACAGGGAAAGTTGGATGGGGCTGCTAAGCAAAGAAGTCAGCTTGTCAATCGGACGTGTTGTTGCAGAGATTGAGCTTCTCAAAAGCGTCGCCACGGGTCGGGTCGGGTCGGGCCGGGCCGCTAATATTCAGATTTTTCCCATATACCACGGAAAGACGAGCGAGCGCTTCGCGCTCGCTCGCAATAAGATGGGACTTTGCTCTAACTATTATACCTAAAGCTTATTTTTAGTTAAAATTGTCTTCTCTTCATTATACAGTTTTCTTGATAATCGAAATCGTCCCTTATCGGATTAACCATGACTGGGGAGACTCATCAATTATGTTATAGTTCGCATCACTCATCTCAACTATCTCTAAACATTTTGAATTAATATTTGAGTTTGAGCTTGTCACTTTTAATAGGAGACAGACTAAAAAGTATTTTGTTAATGAAAACTACTCCTCTAATACAAAGATAATACAACAAAACACCAATGATCTCCACCTGCAGCGCTACAATACACCGGCTGGCTGGCTGAGGAGAGCGTGCGAGGTCAGATCTCTCTCTCATTCTGTCACGCCGGGCCGTCGGCTGCCTGGTGAGGCAGGTCAGCAGAGAGACTGAGCATGTCTCGGTCATCACCCCCGTCCGATGAGTCGACAGCGCGCCACCCAGAGCGGTGATCTGTTCCGCCCCAGGGCTCCATCACTGGCGCACCAAGAGCCAAATTGGTCCCATCAGAAGGCGACCAACCGTACATACTGAACTGTGCCTCCGCCCCCTGACGACTGCACAGTTACCTGGTCTGTCAGTGGAGGGTACCGTCACCTGGTCTGTCAGTGGAGGGTACTGGTACCGTCACCTGGTCTGTCAGTGGAGGGTACCGTCACCTGGTCTGTCGGCGAAGGGTACTGGTACCGTCACCTGGTCTGTCGGTGGAGGGTACTGGTACCGTCACCTGGTCTGCCATTGGAGGGTACCGTCACCTGGTCTGTCAGTGGAGGGTACTGGTACAGTCACCTGGTCTGTCGGTGGAGTGTACTGGTACCGTCACCTGGTCTGCCAGTGGAGGGTACCGTCACCTAGTCTGTCAGTGGAGGGTACTGGCACCGTCACCTGGTCTGTCGGTGGAGGGTACTGGTACCGTCACCTGGTCTGTCAGTGGAGGGTACTGGTACCGTCACCACCAGATTCATAAAAATCATTTCGGCTAACCGGTCGATTATCGACAAATAAGATACTGTGGGACATGGACAGTTGGGCAATCAGGCAGTTGGACATTCGAGCAGTTGGGCAGTCGGAAAGTTAGACACTCGAGCAGTTGAGCAGTGACCGTAGGACAGTGAGAGGCAGTCGGACAGTCGGACAGTTTGATAGTCGAGCAGTTGGCAGTGGCGGATCCAGAGGGGCCGGGGGGGTCATGGGGCCATGCCCCCTCGCCCCCCCCCTTGATCCTCGAAGGGGCCCAATAACCCGAGGGGGCACATAGCCGATCGGAAACGAATTTCACTCCGTTTTCAAACAAATCGTAAGTACATTTCTCCACTCTGACCTCCAGAGGGCACAGTCTGACTTCTAGAGGGCCCCCTTTGACCTCAAGAGCGCCCATTCTGGCTTGAAGAGGGCCACTTCTGGTTTGCAGAGGCCCATTTTGGCATGTGAAAGGCATATTTTGCATTAACCCTCGCCATACGGGAGCTTTTTCCACCTTCGACCACTGGGGGGGGGGGGGGCTGACAGCCCCCCCTGTTAACTTCCAAACCAAGCAACTTAGAGCAATGCGGTAAGAACCAGCATGTTGCCTGTCATGAGAGGATTCTAACAGTATGCGATGTTTAGGTTTCAGGTCAACAAGGTACCTTCCAGGTCAAGTGAATGACCTCGGATATACCACGTTCAGAACAGCGATTTTGCTCTTCAGAAAACCCCAAAATTAGAAATTGATAAATGGAAATAAAAGGCATGTTCCTAGACTAGTTTTGGCTCAGAGATACAGAAAAGGTAATTATTTTTTCGTATCTTGTCAAAAAAAAGTCAAAAAAGTTATTTAAAAAATGACGTCATCAGTTTCTTACACTTAGGGAGCCATCACTCTGTCAGAAATGAAGACATTGCTTTGAAATTTGGTATGAGAATTGTTCCTACTCAGTTCTCTCACATATATTCCGGTTTTTCTAAAATCTTGTAAAATTTTGATTTCGTATGGATTTTTCCAAAAAAAAAACGTTTTTCTAACTTTAGGGGTCAAAAACCCAAACTTTTGAAAATCTGAGATTGCCATTTTAAAAAGAATGACATTTTGTATCTTTGGTGAATTGCGTTTGCAATTTGCTTTACAATTCTATTTTCTACGATTTGTCAAATATGTATAATATTTGTACCCACATGACGTCATCAAAACGTCATTATTTCCCAAATTTCTCAACCAATTTCAAATAAATTTTTACAGCCTACGTATAATTGCTGTATCTATCGAATCGAAAATCGAAAATCGAAAATCTATCTATCTAGCTATCTATATATCTATATATAAATCTAGCTATCGAAAATTTCAGCAAGATGCATCGCATGTGTAAAAAGTTATTCAGGAAACACCTCAGGGGGGGGGGGCCTGACAGGCCCCCCTGAGGTTTGTCTTGAATAACTTTTTACACATGCGGTGCATGTTGCTGAAATTCTTAGTAGCCGAGTTTAAAACAATTATACGTATCTTGTGAAAATTGAATTGAAGTTAATTAAGTAGTTTGGGAGATAATCATGTTTTGATGACGTCATGTTGGTAAAAAAAAAGGAGAAATATTTGAAAAATCGTAGAAAACAGAGTTTCAGAGGGAATTGCAAACACAACTCACCAAAGATACAAAATAGCATTTTCTTTAAAATAGCCATCTCGGATTTTCATTTTTTGGGGGTTTTTAACTCCTAAAATTAACAAATCTGTTTTTTCTTTTTTAATCCCAACAAAATCAAAATTTTCAAAGATATTGAAAAAAGGAATATATGTGAGAGCACTGTGCGTGGAAAATACCCATACCAAATTTCAAAGCAATATCTTCCTTTTTGACTGAGTGATGGCTCCCTAAGTGTAAGAAACTGATGACGTCATTTTTTTAATAACTTTTTGACTTTTTTTGACAACATACGAACAAATAATTACCTTTTCTGTATTTCTGAGCCAAAACTGGTCTAAGAACATGCCTTTTTATTTACATTTATCAATTTCTAATTGTGAGGTTTTCTAAAGAGCAAAATCGCTGTTCTGGACGTGGTAAATCCGAGGTCAATCACTTGACCTGGAAAGTCACCCGTTGATCTGAAACCTAAAAATCGCATACTGTTAGATTCCTCTTATGACAGGCAACATGCTAGTTCTTATCGCATTTCTCTAGATTGCTTGGCTTGGAAGTTAACAGGGGGCCTGTCAGTCCCCCCCCCCCCCTGTAGGGCGAAGGTGAAAAAAGCTCCCGTAGGGAGAGTGTTAAATGGGTTAATTCTGGCCTACATTTGTCTTCAAGGCCAAAAGGGCCCACCAAGGCTTGAAGGGCCCACTTTGCTACGTGGCCCCTCCTTGACCAAATCGTGTATCCGCGCCACTGGCAGTTGGACAGCAGACAGTTGGACATTGACACAAGTCACGACGCTCTCGCCACCATGGCCCAGAGGCCGTCAGGCGCTGGCGGGTGGCGGCCGCATTTTGACCGATGACTGGCGTCGAGTGGGAAACCCGGAGAAACCGACTGTCAGCGGAAAATTTCATGAAACGCTGGCCGAGGCCCGCAGGTCAGCTGCGGCCCAGCTCACCCCGCCCCGCTCCGCCATGCTCGATCCCTCACCGCCCCACAACGCCCATCCCGCCCGCCCCGCTCCGCCCCACCCTATCCCACACCATCCCGCCCCAACTTACCCCACCCGGGCCCACTCCGTTCCATCTCGCCCTGCCCGAGCCCACCTGGGCTTGGCTCGTTTTGTCCCGACTCGGCCCGACTCGGCCCGGCCCGGCTCGGCTCGGCCCGGCTCGGCCCGGCTCGGCCCGGCTCGGCCCGGCTCGGCCCGGCTCGGCTCGGCTCGGCCCGGCTCGGCTCGGCTCGGCCCGGCTCGGCGGCTCGGCCCGGCTCGGCCCGGCTCGGCCCGGCTCGGCCCGGCTCGGCCCGGCTCGGCCCGGCTCGGCTCGGCTCGGCCCGGCTCGGCTCGGCTCGGCCCGGCTCGGCCCGGCTCGGCCCGGCTCGGCCCGGCTCGGCCCGGCTCGGCCTGGCTCGGCCCGGCTCGGCCCGGCTCGGCCCGGCTCGGCCCGGCTCGGCCCGGCTCGGCTCGGCTCGGCCCGGCTCGGCTCGGCTCGGCCCGGCTCGGCGGCTCGGCCCGGCTCGGCCCGGCTCGGCCCGGCTCGGCCCGGCTCGGCCCGGCTCGGCCCGGCTCGGCCCGGCTCGGCCCGGCTCGGCCCGGCTCGGCCCGGCTCGGCCTGGCTCGGCCCGGCTCGGCCCGGCTCGGCCCGGCTCGGCCCGGCTCGGCCCGGCTCGGCTCGGCTCGGCCCGGCTCGGCTCGGCTCGGCCCGGCTCGGCGGCTCGGCCCGGCTCGGCCCGGCTCGGCCCGGCTCGGCCCGGCTCGGCCCGGCTCGGCCCGGCTCGGCCCGGCTCGGCCCGGCTCGGCTCGGCTCGGCCCGGCTCGGCTCGGCTCGGCCCGGCTCGGCCCGGCTCGGCCCGGCTCGGCCCGGCTCGGCCCGGCTCGGCCCGGCTCGGCCCGGCTCGGCCCGGCTCGGCCCGGCTCGGCCCGGCTCGGCCCGGCTCGGCCCGGCTCGGCCCGGCTCGGCCCGGCTCGGCCCGGCTCGGCCCGGCTCGGCCCGGCTCGGCCCGACTCGGCCCGGCCCGGCTCGGCTCGGCCCGGCTCGGCTCGGCTCGGCCCGGCTCGGCCCGGCTCGGCTCGGCTCGGCCCGGCTCGGCCCGGCTCGGCCCGGCTCGGCCCGGCTCGGCCCGGCTCGGCCCGGCTCGGCTCGGCTCGGCTCGGCTCGGCTCGGCCCGGCTCGGCGGCTCGGCCCGGCTCGGCCCGGCTCGGCCCGGCTCGGCCCGGCTCGGCCCGGCTCGGCCCGGCTCGGCTCGGCTCGGCTCGGCTCGGCCCGGCTCGGCGGCTCGGCCCGGCTCGGCCCGGCTCGGCCCGGCTCGGCCCGGCTCGGCCCGGCTCGGCCCGGCTCGGCCCGGCTCGGCCTGGCTCGGCCCGGCTCGGCCCGGCTCGGCCCGGCTCGGCCTGGCTCGGCCCGGCTCGGCCCGGCACTGTTCTCGCGCTCGTTACTGTGACGCACGTTAGACCGCGACGCACGTTAAGTTGACCGGGCCTCAGATGAAAATAACGAGATGTTGAGTACAATAGATGGTCATGGCCACTGGCCAGCTGCCAGAGCGGTCAACACCGTTGACCGGAGCTTTCTCTGCACTGATAGGTGGTTTTCGTTGGCGTGATGGGAGAACTCAAGTCGCAGTCCGCTGTGGTCGGTTTAACGGTCACGCAGGCACAGCGTTCAGAGGTCAACATTATTTGCTTCATGTGCTTGCTGAAAGTGTGCAATAAACTGATGGACAGAAACATGTCGTGTCCCCGGATTCAAGAGTCGCTACTTTATTTGTTTATGCGCATCATGAGGTAGCTCCGTGAAACACTGCACCACGAGTCATAGAAGTGTGCAGTCAGGCATTCACAACAAGCGCACGATGTCGTATTGTGTCGCAGCATTTATGCAAAAACATATCAGTCATCGTCACCATCACCAAACTGACTTCGTAAAAGCCATCTTCGAACCTTGCCTTTAAAAAGTGAGGGCTGCATATCACGCATGGCTGCTGTCAGGCTGTTGAATTTGGTCACGATAGAGTACAAAAACCTGCGCTTTCCCGACTCAGATCTTATCTGAGGGGTCACAAGCTGATCCGACTGCCTAGTGGAGCGATGGTGAATGTCGTGTCTGGTGATAAGACCATGGGCAAGTGTATCTGGCTGATATATACACCGCATCTTGTTTAGAAGTGTGAGGCCGTGATAAAATAGCATGTTCTCGGCTGTGAGCCATTTAAGCTCCCGTAGCACGCCACTGATGTGGTCGTACTTTCTGCGACCGAAGATGACTCGAGCTCCGAGTATTCGCTGACGGCGACATAGCCGAGTTTTGTTGGTAGCTCCATAGACGGTCACACAGTAACGTATCAGGGAAATCGCCAGCCTTTCCATAAGTTGGATCACAGTGGGCTGTGGCAGGCAAGGCCGACTGTGGCTGAGGCCACACAGTGTACCGGTACATCGTCGTACTAAGTCATCGATGTGAGCCGAGAACGTCATTCTCTGATCAAACACGACACCCAGATTCCGTGCAGTGGGAGAACTGACGATAGTCGTTCTCATGAAATTGATGCCAACGGCCGGGAGCCGCTGAACGTTTTGACGAGAGCCGATAACTATAAGCTGTGTTTTCTCTGCGTTTATTTTTAGGCCATTTTTCCAAACCATCGGGAACGCTGTAGAAGAGTGCTCCATTGCAGTTACAAGGGAACCAACATCGTCAAGCCTCCCAGAGATGGGTGTTATCCTGGGTGTTATCCTGGGTGTTATCCTGGGTGTTATCCTGGGTGTTATCCTGGGTGTTATCCTGGGTGTTATCCTGGGTGTTATCCTGGGTGTTATCCTGGGTGTTATCCTGGGTGTTATCCTGGGTGTTATCCGCATATTGCACAATGTCCGCATCCAGAGGTAGGTCGCATACAGAGGTAGGTCATTGGCATAAATCGAGTACAATAGGGGTCCCAACGCTCTTTCTACAGTAGGTGCCGATGGGGTCCAGCAGCGGCTGAGAGGTAACATGCTCGCCAGATGGCGTTCGAATACGCACTTGTTGGTAGTGATCGGCCAGATAGCTGTTAACCCGCGAGTTACTGGGGTATATTTCATAACGCGACTTACTGGGGGGGGGGGCTATTTTTTGCCCCCCCCCCCCCCTCTGATCTCCGGAACTACTGAACCGAAAGTAAAAATTCAAACGGCATTCGATAGCCCTGTGAAATTTATCGAGGGAAACATAATATTGTTGACTTCGGGTCACCGATGACGTCACAGGTCAGGTCAAGTACAAAATGTTTGAACGTGTCAAAAGGTCTCGATGGATGGAATTGTCGCGCAAAATTGCGATATCAAACGCATAAGCTGTCGATAAATCGGTATGATTCGTGTGTCTGACACTTCTAAGTATCTTTCTAAGCTGTTTATGACCTTGGGTCAGGTCAAGGTCATCCGAGGTCACGAGGTTGAAAATTGTGTAAAAACAAACAAAAAATGTATTTGGATTTCTCAAAAATTGTAATTAAAAAAACCTATAAAAAAATCCGAGATAGCAGTTTGATAGCCCGGTATATTGTCAGTAATTTGATTTAAAACAATTTACGTATTTTAAATATTTTATTTGACCTTACAAAAGTTGAGTTTATGATTTAATGTTTTGTATGAATTTTCGAGCACGGCTCATGATCACATACACAAAACCTAAAAAAAAACACCGATTAGCTTGCCAGCAGCAACTGTCGACGAAAACAACTTTACTGACAATGAGCGTGACAATCTGTTCGTATACACTTTCAACGAAATAAGTAAAAAACAAGCTGTTGTCTAAACTTTGACTAAGTTTCAAATGCATGTGATTACATAGGATTACATAGTTATGAGATGATACGCCAGGAGGAGATATTTCTGTTCATGACGGGTTTCAACTCACGAATGAAGAGCGATTCGCATATCTTACGATGGGGATGATCTTTTGTTTTTTGCAAAATGTGAACTGAAAGAGGTATTTCATTACGCGGGATTCGATAGTCACCATGGACCGAAATAAAGTGATCACCAATGGGAGTGTCTGGCGTCTTGTTTCTCGCTGCTAAACATGTTCATTGAACCGTAATCGAATGGGCCGTCGTGACTCACCCACGTAAGATATATGATCGCCCTTCCTTTCACACAGTACGCACGTTACACAATACACAACACCCGACGTTAAACAACCCTTTAAACCTGACTGACAAGCATTGCATCCTCTTCTGCCAGACGGGCACTCAGGCGGCGAAAAGGCCGAACAAACAAGACTGTTCTTCAGAGTATTTTTGTTTTCCCATGCTACTTTTACATCTAGTTCTGACTTTTTTACAATCCTGTTAACTTTAGCACACATCGCTTCATCAATATATGGTAGGGTGAGATAACCATCTAGATCAGATTTTGTTTTCTGTTGGCGCTGTCGTAGAACACGAACACAGGTTGAAACTTACAGGATGTCATGAGGGCATCAGTACTTACAATTCGTATAACTCGGAATTTTGATATCGGTGACCTAAGGTCAGATCAATTCAATCATAAACTCAACTTTTGTAAAGAGGTCAAATAAAAGATTTAAAATACGTATTATCCCAATGCCTTACATAACCACAGCGTTAAAAAGATTAAAACAATTTAGTTTATCTCAAATATCGTACCTTTGACAGCGGTTTCCGCAAACCATTATTTTGCAACAAAAACCGAAGAACATGACGTCACTCTGACGTCATTCCCGGTTGACCTATCATAACCTCATATTTTCCCGTTTGCCAACATGTGTACAATTGATGTGAGAGAAGGTACTGTAAGTTTGGTGACGATACCGGTGTTCGTTTAGGAGTTATTGCAAAATAACGGGGGGGGGGCAAAAAATAGCCCCCCCAGTAACTCGCGGGTTAAACCATCGCTCGTTTACACCGTAAAGACGCAGCTTGCTAAGAACACAATCGTGCGGAATTACATCAAAACATTTCGACAAATCCAAAAGACAGAGAAGAGTGGTGTAACCAGGAATAAGAGAATAACTCTCTTATTCTCTTATTATTATTATCTTTTATTCTCTTGTTATTCTCTTATTCCTGGTGTAACTGTGGGTCATTGCAGTAAACACTTTGTCAGTTACGGTAAGCAATGCAGTGTCGGTGGAATGGTTCGGTCTAAAACCATGCTGACTAGGAGAAAACAGATGATGCGATGAAAAGTAATCAAAATCTGCTCGTACACGACTCGTTCAATTATCGTAGCGATAGTCGGTAAAATCGAAATGGGTCGGTAGTTAGAGGTTTCTGTTGATTTAGAGGATTTCTGAATAAGATGAACAATTGTCAATTTCCTAGATCTAGGGACGTGACCGGAGACGAGGCTTGTATTAACGATGTGAGTGAAAATGTGGCACAACGATGACATACAACGCTTCACGAATCGAACGCACGGGCCGCCAGCACCACACGCCGTGCTACTGCGCATTCTCCCCACCACGCGGCGCAGGTCGCCCGGGCAGATGGGAGAGACTCGGAAGCCTCCGGTGGCGACTCGCGGCAGAAAGACCGGCAGCTCCGGTCCGGCCCGGCCACTTGACGAGCCGTCTTTGGACCCACTTCCAGGAAGTATTTGCTCAAGCATCCGCGTCAGTACTGGGAGTGGAACTGACAGGCCGCTTGGATGCGACTATGGGCTGCACGCTGCGCCACATGGCGCCAGGTCCGGCTTGGCGCACCCGCCGGTCCAGCTCCTCCCGCGTGTCGCACCGGTCCACTGCTCCTCCGGGCTGTCACTAGTGAACACCGGACTCCAGTCCACTGCTCCTTCGGGCTGTCACTAGTGAACACCGGACTCCAGTTCACTGCTCCTCCGGGCTGTCACTAGTGAACACCGGACTCCAGTCCACTGCTCCTCCGGGCTGTCACTAGTGAACACCGGACTCCAGTCCACTGCTCCTCCGGGCTGTCACTAGTGAACACCGGACTCCAGTCCACTGCTCCTCCGGGCTGTCACTAGTGAACACCGGACTCCAGTCCACTGCTCCTCCGGGCTGTCACTAGTGAACACCGGACTCCAGTCCACTGCTCCTCCGGGCTGTCACTAGTGAACACCGGACTCCAGTCCACTGCTCCTCCGGGCTGTCACTAGTGAACACCGGACTCCAGTCCACTGCTCCTCCGGGCTGTCACTAGTGAACACCGGGCTCCAGTCCACTGCTCCTCCGGGCTGTCACTAGTGAACACCGGACTCCAGTCCACTGCTCCTCCGGGCTGTCACTAGTGAACACCGGACTCCAGTCCCCTGCTCCTCCGGGTTGTCACTAGTGAACACCGGTTTCCAGTCCACTGCTCCTCCAGGTTGTCACTAGTGAACACCGGGCTTCAGTCCACTGCTCCTCCGGGCTGTCACTAGTGAACACCGGACTCCAGTCCACTGCTCCTCCGGGTTGTCACTAGTGAACACCGGGCTCCAGTCCCCTGCTCCTCCGGGCTGTCACTAGTGAACACCGGACTCCAGTCCACTGCTCCTCAGGATTGTCACTAGTGAACACCGGACTCCAGTCCACTGCTCCTCCGGGCTGTCACTAGTGAACACCGGGCTCCAGTCCACTGCTCCTCAGGATTGTCACTAGTGAACACCGGGCTCCAGTCCACTGCTCCTCCGGGCTGTCACTAGTGAACACCGGGCTCCAGTCCACTGCTCCTCCGGGCTGTCACTAGTGAACACCGGACTCCAGTCCACTGCTCCTTCGGGCTGTCACTAGTGAACACCGGACTCCAGTCCACTGCTCCTTCGGGCTGTCACTAGTGAACACCGGACTCCAGTCCACTGCTCCTCCGAGCTGTCACTAGTGAACACCGGACTCTAGTCCACTGCTCCTCCGGGTTGTCACTAGTGAACACCGGACTCCAGTCCACTGCTCCTCCGGGCTGTCACTAGTGAAAACCGGACTCCAGTCCACTGCTCCTCAGGGTTGTCACTAGTGAACACCGGACTCCAGTCCACTGCTCCTCCGGGCTGTCACTAGTGAGCACCGGACTCCAGTCCACTGCTCCTCAGGGTTGTCACTAGTGAACACCGGACTCCAGTCCACTGCTCCTCCGGGCTGTCACTAGTGAACACCGGACTCCAGTCCACTGCTCCTCAGGGTTGTCACTAGTGAACACCGGACTCCAGTCCACTGCTCCTCCGGGCTGTCACTAGTGAACACCGGACTCCAGTCCACTGCTCCTCAGGGTTGTCACTAGTGAACACCGGACTCCAGTCCACTGCTCCTCCGGGCTGTCACTAGTGAACACCGGACTCCAGTCCACTGCTCCTCAGGGCTGTCACTAGTGAACACCGGACTCCAGTCCACTGCTCCTCCGGGCTGTCACTAGTGAACACAGGACTCCAGTCCATTGCTCCTCCGGGCTATCACTAGTGAACACCGGACTCCAGTCCACTGCTCCTCCGGGCTGTCACTAGTGAACACCGGGCTCCAGTCCACTGCTCCTTCGGGCTGTCACTAGTAAACACCGGACTCCAGTCCACTGCTCCTCCGGGCTGTCACTAGTGAACACCGGACTCCAGTCCACTGCTCCTCAGGATTGTCACTAGTGAACACTGGACTCCAGTCCACTGCTCCTCCGGGCTGTCACTAGCGAACACCGGACTCCAGTCCCCTGCTCCTCCGGGCTGTCACTAGTGAACACCGGACTCCAGTCCACTGCTCCTCCGGGTTGTCACTAGTGAACACCGGACTCCAGTCCACTGCTCCTCAGGATTGTCACTAGTGAACACCGGGCTCCAGTCCACTGCTCCTCCGGGCTGTCACTAGTGAACACCGGGCTCCAGTCCACTGCTCCTCCGGGCTGTCACTAGTGAACACCGGACTCCAGTCCACTGCTCCTCCGGGCTGTCACTAGTGAACACCGGACTCCAGTCCACTGCTCCTTCGGGCTGTCACTAGTGAACACCGGACTCCAGTCCCCTGCTCCAGGGTTGTCACTAGTGAACACCGGACTCCAGTCCACTGCTCCTCAGGGTTGTCACTAGTGAACACCGGACTCCAGTCCACTGCTCCTCAGGATTGTCACTAGTGAACACCGGTTTCCAGTCCACTGCTCCTCCGGGTTGTCACTAGTGAACACCGGGCTCCAGTCCACTGCTCCTTCGGGCTGTCACTAGTGAACACCGGACTCCAGTCCACTGCTCCTCCGGGTTGTCACTAGTGAACACCGGGCTCCAGTCCACTGCTCCTCCGGGCTGTCACTAGTGAACACCGGACTCCAGTCCACTGCTCCTCCGGGTTGTCACTAGTGAACACCGGACTCCAGTCCACTGCTCCTCAGGATTGTCACTAGTGAACACCGGTTTCCAGTCCACTGCTCCTCCGGGCTGTCACTAGTGAACACCGGACTCCAGTCCACTGCTCCTTCGGGCTGTCACTAGTGAACACCGGGCTCCAGTCCACTGCTCCTCCGGGCTGTCACTAGTGAACACCGGACTCCAGTCCACTGCTCCTCCGGGCTGTCACTAGTGAACACCGGACTCCAGTCCACTGCTCCTTCGGGCTGTCACTAATGAACACCGGACTCCAGTCCACTGCTCCTCCGGGCTGTCACTAGTGAACACCGGACTCCAGTCCACTGCTCCTCCGGGCTGTCACTAGTGAACACCGGACTCCAGTCCACTGCTCCTCCGGGTTGTCACTAGTGAACACCGGTTTCCAGTCCACTGCTCCTCCGGGCTGTCACTAGTGAACACCGGACTCCAGTCCACTGCTCCTCCGGGCTGTCACTAGTGAACACCGGACTCCAGTCCACTGCTCCTCCGGGCTGTCACTAGTGAACACCGGACTCCAGTCCACTGCTCCTTCGGGCTGTCACTAGTGAACACCGGGCTCCAGTCCATTGCTCCTCCGGGCTGTCACTAGTGAACACTGGACTCCAGTCCACTGCTCCTCCGGGCTGTCACTAGTGAACACCGGACTCCAGTCCACTGCTCCTTCGGGCTGTCACTAGTGAACACCGGACTCCAGTCCACTGCTCCTCAGGGTTGTCACTAGTGAACACCGGACTCCAGTCCACTGCTCCTCAGGGTTGTCACTAGTGAACACCGGGCTCCAGTCCACTGCTCCTTCGGGCTGTCACTAGTGAACACCGGACTCCAGTCCACTGCTCCTCAGGGTTGTCACTAGTGAACACCGGACTCCAGTCCACTGCTCCTCCGGGTTGTCACTAGTGAACACCGGACTCCAGTTCACTGCTCCTCCGGGCTGTCACTAGTGAACACCGGACTCCAGTCCACTGCTCCTCCGGGCTGTCACTAGTGAACACCGGACTCCAGTCCACTGCTCCTCAGGATTGTCACTAGTGAACACCGGGCTCCAGTCCCCTGCTCCTTCGGGCTGTCACTAGTGAACACCGGACTCCAGTCCACTGCTCCTCAGGATTGTCACTAGTGAACACCGGACTCCAGTCCCCTGCTCCTCCGGGCTGTCACTAGTGAACACCGGACTCCAGTCCACTGCTCCTCCGGGCTGTCACTAGTGAACACCGGACTCCAGTCCACTGCTCCTCCGGGCTGTCACTAGTGAACACCGGACTCCAGTCCACTGCTCCTCCGGGCTGTCACTAGTGAACACCGGACTCCAGTCCCCTGCTCCTCCGGGCTGTCACTAGTGAACACCGGACTCCAGTCCACTGCTCCTCCGGGCTGTCACTAGTGAACACCGGATTCCAGTCCACTGCTCCTTCGGGCTGTCACTAGTGAACACCGGACTCCAGTCCCCTGCTCCTCTGGGCTGTCACTAGTGAACACCGGACTCCAGTCCACTGCTCCTCCGGGTTGTCACTAGTGAACACTGGACTCCAGTCCACTGCTCCTCCGGGTTGTCACTAGTGAACACCGGACTCCAGTCCACTGCTCCTCCGGGCTGTCACTAGTGAACACCGGACTCCAGTCCACTGCTCCTTCGGGCTGTCACTAGTGAACACCGGACTCCAGTCCCCTGCTCCTCCGGGTTGTCACTAGTGAACACCGGACTCCAGTCCACTGCTCCTCCGGGCTGTCACTAGTGAACACCGGACTCCAGTCCACTGCTCCTCCGGGTTGTCACTAGTGAACACCGGACTCCAGTCCACTGCTCCTCCGGGCTGTCACTAGTGAACACCGGACTCCAGTCCACTGTTCCTCAGGGTTGTCACTAGTGAACACCGGACTCCAGTCCACTGCTCTTCCGGGCTGTCACTAGTGAACACCGGACTCCAGTCCACTGCTCCTCCGGGCTGTCACTAGTGAACACCGGACTCCAGTCCACTGCTCCTCAGGGTTGTCACTAGTGAACACCGGACTCCAGTCTACTGCTCCTCCGGGCTGTCACTAGTGAACACCGGACTCCAGTCCACTGCTCCTCAGGATTGTCACTAGTGAACACCGGACTCCAGTCCACCGCTGCTATCTGGTGGTTAGCCTCACCTCATCCGGGTCAAACTTAGACCAGGACCTTGTGGTGAAGGGGCACGGCTGGGATCTGAAGTGACACGGACAGCATAGCACGTGACAAGTTGTGAGGGCTGTAGTCACAGTGAACAACACCAGCCTTGTCGACACTATGGTTCGTCACGATTAAATCGATGGTGGAGCCAGACGCTCTAAATGTCGGTTCCGTGATGTGCTGCTGAAGGGAGTAGCTACGCAAGAACTGCCGGAACTGCTCAGCTGTTGCGCTGTTGGTGTTCATGTTGAGGTTGATATCCCCGGCGATGTCAATGGGGCCGCTGGGGCATTCCACAGTAAGACTACCGGTGGGTGCCGGCCGACCATTTTTAATTTTCTTGAGAAAAAAAATTGCATTGGGGGTTTCAAGGGCGGGGAATTCATTGGTGGTGACCAAAACATTCTCAAAAAATATATTCAAAAATACGGCTTTCCGTATTTTCCCAAGTTCACAGTGCAGGCCTAATTTTGACGACCAATAACTCAGAGACTAAAAAAAACGATTTTGACAACTTTGTGTTGGGATCAGGAATAGTAGAAGAACAATTTGGCAATCACGGATTTTGGATTTTTTGTTGTCACTTGACCTCGTGACCTACTTTTTACGCCGTGACCTGGACCTTTTGGAAACTGAAATTAAAAATGTTGTCTGATGAGATTTGATTGATGTCTTTTCGTATAAAAAAGTGGGGTTCGACCTGTAAAAAACTACTATTGGGGATTTCCACAGTAAGACAACCATTTTTTTTCTTCAAATTTGCCGTCCGACCATTTTTAATTTTCCTGAAAATTGTGCACTGGTAGTTAAGGGCGGGGAATTCATTGGTGGTGACCAAAAAGTTTCCCCCCCCCAAAAAAAAATATTTTATAAGATAAGATCTTCCGAGAAAAGAAAAAATCCAAGTTCACTGCACAGACCTAAATTTGACGACCAATAAAGGCGGCCGCACACTACGCATTCGGCGCCCGATATCACTTCGAAATTCCGCCTCGGAAAATCGCGGCGATACCGCTGAATATCGTCCTTGTTCCGGCGGATTCGGCGCTGTCTGCTCGCGAGATTCCGCCCCGCCGACCTACAGCATGTCGCAACCTGTGCCTACAGCCTGTCCCAAGGTAAATTAATGATGGCCATTTTTTCGACGAAGATGTAAGTTTAGAACCACGAAACTTTTAGATAATAAATTTCACAGCGGCAAGAGCATGCTGTGCAAAATTTGTACCTCTGTCTTGCATATATTCGCCACTGTTAGCCTGATCAATTTTGTTGTCCGCGGCTCCGCGGCGTTCAGTCGCGGAAAAAAACTCGTTCGAATCAGCTTTTTTCCGCCGGTCCGCAGATGGCCGGCCGACGACATTCATCCGCGATTTTGACGTTTCGGCTGACGCGAAGGCGGAAAGTCGCTAAAGATGCGCGGAAAGTCGTAGCGATATCGCGACCTCTGCGCGCCGAATGGCCTAGTGTGCGGCCGCCTTAACTCCGAGACTAAAAAAGCGATTTTAAAAAAACTTGGTTTTGGTTGGATTGGAATTAGTCAACGAACAATTTAGCAATCTCAGATTTTCGATTTTCATTTTTTGGTCACGTCACCTCGTGACCTACATTTTGCGCCGTGACCTTGACCTGTTGGAAACTGAAACTAAAATTCATTGATGTCCTTTTGTATCACAAAATCTAAAATGTGGGATTCGACCCGTAAAAACTACTTTTGAGCATTGACATGCTGACACAATACGCTGTTTGGGTACGTTACGTTGTATTGGCCTGGCAGGTTATATGGCTACCTGATGTTGGTGTAACAGGCACCAACCGAGAGATTTCGTCGTCAGGAGTCACTCTGGACTTTGTTTCGAAAGTGTATGTCAAGTAGATGCGAAGTTATCGACGGACAGGTGCCCGAACAGCGTATTATGTCAGCATTGCAAGACTAAAAAAATACAGGTCGAACCCTACTTTTGTATACGGAAGTACATCAATAAAGCTCAAATCGTCATCAGGCGAAAATGTTATTTCAGTTTCCAACAGGTAAAGGTCACGGCGCAAAAATTATGTCACGAGGTCATGTGACAAAAAAACAAACAAAAAATCGAAAATCCGTGATTGCCAAATTGTTCCTAGACTAATATCATCATCCAAACTCAAAAAGTTTATCAAAATCGCTTGTTTAGTCTCGGAGTTATTAGTCGTCAAAATTAGGCCTGCACAGTGAAGTTGGGAAAATACGTAAGGCCGTATCTTCGAATTTTGTTGTTGATTTTTTGGGTCACCACCAATGAATTCCCCGCCACACGAGGGGACGAGTCGGAAGACGGCCGCAGCACATCCGGTGGCGACGGACTAGGTGACCTCGGGCCAGACGGCAGCGGCAGCGGCGAGCCAGACAGCTGCAGGCCAGGCAGCTGCGGGCCAAGCAGCAGCGGGTCAGGCGGCTGAGGGCCAGGCGGCCGCGGGTCAGGCGGCTGCGGGCCAGGCGGCGGCGGGCTAGGCGGCGGCAGCAGCGGGCCAGACAGCTGCGAGCCAGGCGGAGACAGCAGGCCAGGCGGCTGCGAGCCAGGCGGCGGCAGCGGCGGGCCAGACAACTGCGAGCCAGGCGGCGGCAGCGGCGGGCCAGACAACTGTGAGCCAGGCGGAGACAGCAGCAGGCCAGACAACTGCGGGCCAGGCGGCGGCAGCGGCGGGCCATACAGCTGCGAGCCAGGCGGAGATAGCAGCAGGACAAGCAGCTGCGGGCCAGGCGACTGCGGGTCAAGCGGCTGCGGGCCAGGCAGCGGCGGGCCAGGCAGCGGCGGGCCAGGCAGCTGCGGGCCAAGCAACAGTGGGCCAAGCGGCTGTGGGCCAGGCGGAAACAGCAGCAGGCCAGGCGGCTGCGAGCCAGGCGGCGGCAGCGGCGGGCCAGGCGGCGGCGGGCCAGGAGGAGACAGCAGCTGGCCAGGCAGCTGCGGGCTAGGCGGAGACAGCAGGCCAGGCGGCTGCGAGCCAGGAGGCGGCAGCGGCGGGCCAGGCAGCGGCGGGCCAGGCAGCGGTGGGCCAGGCAGTGATGGGCCAGACAGCGGCGGGTCATACGGCTGCGGGCCAGACGGCAGCTGCGTGTCCGGAGGTGGCGGCGAATGTGTCTGCACCGCGCACAGCGCTGCACCTGTTCCTGGAGAGAGATGAGGGGCTGTTTGTTCACGCCGGTCCATCGAGCGCCCCTGGTGCTCGAAGACCGGTCGTCGTTTCCCGAACTGCGGCAGACGACACCCAGGTGCCCACGCCGGTCACAGCGTCCGCAGACATCGCCCCGGAACAGACACTCACGTCGCCAGTGTCCAGTCTGTCCACAGACGAAGCAGCGGGAACCGTCTTCATCTGGCTTTGTCTCCTGGTGGCGACTATCCCTTGCCGAAGGCACACGGTGAACTGCGGCCACTGCAGAGCCGTACAAATGATCGGCGCGTTCCAGTGCCTCCACAACACGGATGGCACCGTCCAGTGTCTCACACCCCTCCAGAGTTATTTCTCTTCCGTACTCCGCCGGGAGAGCACGTTGTAGATGAAGAAGAGTCACACTGGCCCGGGCCTCTTCGTTCAGACGGGGATATGCATGACGCACGCCTGCACGAACTCGAACAAAAGATAATCTTGAATATCCCCATGATACTGCTCAGAGTCAATAGCTCTGGCAGCCGACAACTGGTCAGGGGAGCCGCCCAAAACCCTCTTGGCAGCCGCATCAACTTCTTCTAATGTCTCAACATGAGACTGCCTGAGTACTTCCTTTACGTTTCCATCAACGAAAAACCGAATCAAGCTAACCTTCTTCTCGGCCGACCACTTCTTCAACTCACCGAAAAGTTTGAAATCATCAAACCAATTCTGCCACTCTTGATATGACGTGCCGGTGAATTTATCCAGCGAGATATCACTCGACATCTTGACTCGAGCTTGTGAGTGTCCCACCGCTGCCACCACTTTAGCGCGTCCTTCTCACACGCTGGTCCGACACACTCACGAGCTCCAGTCCTCTCTGTATTTCCTCCCAGAATGCCGACACCGCGCCAGACAGCCCCCGACACCCCTTACCCGGGGCGCAGCCCGGACCAATCCCCGGCCCGCTTCCCACCGACCTGCCAATGACCGCAGCCGGCTCAGGTCACGGGTCATCTGAAGGTCACCCTCCAGACACCCCTCGGCCCTCGGCACGGCGGGCGGATGGGCGGGCCGGTACAAAATGCAACACCCAACACCTGTTAAAAAATAAACTTCCCATATTATGTAAAATTATTGGTCTCAGGTCATCTCAGGTCATGTCGCCAGATCAGGTCACGTGACCTCAACCTCAACTCCAAAACCTTTACCGTAGTACCACAGCCACATTTTTACGCGATCAGTTTCAATCTTGCAGAAACATCATAAGGTCATACATACCAACAATTTGTTTATCTCGGATTTCCAATATCGGTGACCTAAGGTTAGGTCAATGTCGTGACCTCCAACACTGTTTTGTCAATAACTATCGACATAATAAAGACAGAGAAGATAAAATGGTATCAATGTGTTTGTCTCGTCGAGACAGCTTCGATTATGCAGCATGACCAACTTGACCTTGACCCGAGGTCAAATTTCTCAGTTCACCTAACCTGGTCACCATGAATATGATTCAAAGCGCCTTGATGATAAAAACGCAATGGCGTAAACACTATTGCTTTATCGTTATTAGACAAAAAGTTATTTGCGAAAAATATTTTTGAAAAAATCACCTTTTGACATTTGATGACCTCTGGAGCCTAAACTATTGATCTGAGCTCACTTTTAACCCGCGCGGCGCTGGGGGGGTAAATTTTACCCCCCCCCCCCCCCCCCCCCCCCTCCCGGGTTTTTGCTATAGATTCAAAACTACACTAGATATCGACGCGAAACTTTCAGTACCTTATCTGGCATCGATTTGACGTCTTCAGATAAATTTTGGAGAAAATGGGTTGAGAATCTTTTGCGAAAATAGCGTTTTAGTGACGTCATGTAACGCCATTTTCGGTCAAAAATGGACGAAACTTTGATCGATGATAGAACAGCGAGTATTGAAGCAAATTGCAAAAAAAGCACGTCAAAAGGAAGGAAATGACATTCTCTACAAGATGGCTATCTCGGATTTGCACAATTTTGATTTTCTAATCCCAAAAATGCAAAAAATCGTTTTTATTTTTTTCAAAGTTTACAAAATCCAAAATTGTAAGAATTTTCAAAAAACCGGAAGATATGTCAGATAACCATCTCTAATGAGTGACTATTCCAAATTTCAAACAAATATCTATATTTTTGACCCCCAAATGACACTAATAAGTGTTCAATGTGATGGACGCATTTTAAAAAAAAATCGCAAATTTTGACATTTCTAGACATCGTACACAAAAAAATTGCACCATTGGATTGCTGTGGCAAAACTGAACCGTAAACATGTGTCGGTTATTGCAAATTTTGGATTTCAAAATTTGACCTTTTTTGCCTGATCTTGACCTGACCTTGAGGTCAAATGTCAAAATAACCATTATTTTTGGATTCTACGTCTGAAATAACCCATGAGACATGTGTCACATGGGTTTCATATTACTTTTTCACAGTGTGACCTTTTGTGACCTGACTTTGACCTTGACCTGTACTTAGTATGATATTCATACTCAAGCATTACCCTCTCCTTATATTTAGAAGTGTTTTGGCAGAGTTTCGGCGCGCTGCTGTTGATAGTCCGGTCTCTGCAGCCAATAATCTCGAAAACAGGCGGTTTTGACCTTTGACCTAACCCTGACCTGATATGGGACCTTTTAAATACAATTTTAAGAATTACTTAGAATCTTCCCATCGAGAGCTTCCGATCGCCGCCTTGCGCGTCTCGCTGCGATTATTGGTTCGGGAGATAAGAGGGGGGGGGGTAAAATTTACCCCCCAGCGCGGCGCGTTCGGATGGAGACCCCAGCGCAGCGCGGGTTAAGGACATCTATGTGAATTGCATTTTTCAAGGGTTTTCGATTTATTTTTACGTTTGCTGCTAACTATCATAGTTCCCGAGACATTTGGGGGTGTTCGAAGCGAAGTCTTGAGAACTTGAAAATCTGACCCTTGACCTCAATATTGATCTGAGAAAAAAAAATGAAGAAAATACTTTCAAAAGACCTTGTCTCGTGCTATCTAACGTCGTGTTCTGCTTGTCGCTACGTTGCGTGTTTTTTTAGATAATAGGGGGGGGGGGCGAAATTCGCCCCCCCCCCAGGGCGTGTAATTATCAGAGGCCCTCCAGGGCGCGTGTTAATATCTGCTCAGCCGCCTTAGCGGCGCGGCGGCCCCTTGTCAGAGACTGTACTTGGCGTCAGGCGGAGCGGGGCGGAGCCAGAACGCCAGCTGTCATCGTACAATTTATCGTGAAATGCAAAGAGAAACTTGTTTTTTTTTCTCCACATATATCCATAAGTTGCCCAAACCAAAGTCATATTCGTAGTTTTGAGCTCAAGATGCACCGTATGGTTGAATATCAAGACAACTTTCAAGGTTACCTGTTCCCTTTAATGCATAAGGTACTCATGTCAACAGTGCAACATCAATCAGACAGACCAGGTGACATCAATTGCAACCAATACAGTCTATGAGCAACTCGCCTTGCTTTTTAGCACGCGCAGTAAGGTTTTAAAGTGTTCCTTGCCTTGACAACAACTATTTTAGAGCAGCCTGCTCAGTTACTGACCCAATAAGGACGTTTTACTGGTCTCTTAACCCGCGAGTTTATTGGAGTATATTTCACAACGCGACTTACTGGGGGAAGGGGCTATTTCCCCCCTCCCCTCTGATCTCCAGAACTACTGGACCGATTATACAAGTTCAAACGAAATTCGATAACCCTGGAAAATGTGTCGATGGAAACCTAATATTATTGACCGTGAGTTCACCGATGACGTCACAGGTCAGGTCAAGTACAAAATGTTTGACCGTATCAAAAGGTCTCGATGGATGGAATGGTCGCGCAAAATTGCTATATTAAACGCATAAGCATTCGATAAATCGGTATGATTCGTGTGTCTGACACATAAATCGGTATGATTCGTGTGTACCAATCTAAGCTGTTTATGACCTTGGGTCAGGTTAAGGTCATCTGAGGTCACGAGGTCAAGCTGCTGATTACGGTCATTAGGCGTTGAAACACACGTTTATGTTTTTTCTCGTCTAGAACGCGAAAAAAGACCTTATAACATTATTTGTTCTATATCACTAGAAAAAAAAACTAAAAAAGAAATTGATTTTATGCACAGTAATGCTGTGAGAGGTGGTCCATTTTTGGCATTTAAAGGTCATAAGTCATTCAGTTTTGAAGATATCGACTTCAAATTTGGTACACATATTCACCGAACACGTATCGATCACATATATTCCTGTTTTTGGATAATTTATTTTTTATTTTTGAAAATTTTGTAAAAACAAAACAAATATTGTATTTGGATTTCACAAATTTTTAATTAAAAAGAAACTAAAAAAATCCGAGATGGCAGTTTGATATCCCCGCGTTTTGTCAGTAATCTGGTTGAAAATAATGTTATTTATCTTAAACATTGTACCTTTGACAGCGTTTTCCGCAAACCATTATTTTGCACCAAAAACCGAAGAACATGACGTCACTCTGACGTCATTCCCGATTGACCTATCATAACCTCATCTTTTTTCCTTTGGCAACATGTGTAGAATTGATGTGAGAGAAGGTACTGCAAGATTGGTGACGATACTGGTGTTTGTTGAGGAGTTATTGCAAAATAACGGGAGGGGGGGGGCAAAAAATAGCCCACCCCAGTAAGCCGTGGGTTAACCCTCGCCCTGCGCGGGGCCTGACAGGCTCCCCTGAGGCTTTTCTTGAATAACTTTTGACACATGTAATGCATCTTGCTGACATTTTCAGTAACTGAGTTTACAACAATTATACGTATGCTGTAAAATTTAATTGAAATTGGTGAAGAATTTTGGGGGAAAAATCATGTTTTGATGACGTCATGTTGGTGGAAAAACGATAAATATTTGAAAAAATTGTTTAAAACAGAGTTTTAAACAAATTGCAAAGGCAGTTTGCCAAAGATACAAAATGGCATTTTCTTTCAAATGGCACTCTCGGATTTCCAAAATTTTGGGCTTTTGACCCCTAAAATGCAAAATAAAACTGTTTTTGTTTTGGAAAAATCACCACAAAATCAAAATGTTCAAAGATGTTAGAAAAAACGGAATATGTGTGAGAGAACTGTGTATGGACAATACCCAAACCAAATTTCAAAGCAATATCTTTATTTTTGACGGAGTGATGGCTTAAGTGTAAGAAATTCATGACGTCATTTTATTAAAAATAACTTTTTTGACTTTTTTGACAAGATACGAACAAATAATTACCTTTTCTGTATTTCTGAAACAAAACTGGTCTAGGACCATTCCTTTTTATTTACATGTATCAATTTCTAATTTTGAGGTTTTCTGACAAAATCGCTGTTCTGGACGTGGTCGAGCCGAGGTCATTCACTTGACCCGGAAGGTCATCCGTTGACCTGAAACCTAACAATCGCATACTGTTAGATTTGTCTCATGACAGGCAACATGCTGGTTCTTACCGCATTGCTCTATGTTGCTTGGTTCGGAAGTTAACAGTGGGGCCTGTCAGCCCCCCTCCCCGTAGGGCGAAGGTGAATAAAGCTCCAGTAGGGCGAGGGTTAAAACGAAATAGGCACTTAATTGTTATCCTTCCTGGCAGACCAAATCAAAGATAGATATAGAGTAGAAATAAAAGACTCTTTATGGAAGCACAACACTGGTGTTTCGTTGAAGATATAAAGACAGGTGATTTAGTATTAGTATGCTTTTTTGTGAATTGTATACACTTGATAAGAAAAACATCAAAGGACTTTGAACGTTTCAAGAACGGAAATACAACGGAGGGATTCGAGCTTATTTGGAGTGGTGAGGAGATCTCAGATCGGACGGGATGAAAAATGAAAATATGTCGACACTTAAGGACAGGGGCTCTGCCACGGGGGGGCAGGGGGGACATGTCCCCCCCCCCCCCCCCCCCCCCCCCCCTCCAACAATTTTGGATTTTAACATTACGCCTATGGGCGTTGCATGGAAATAATCGACTTCAGAAGGCCTCTGCCTCCCCCCCCCCCCCCCCAAACTTTCGAAAGGTGGCGGCGCCCTTGCTAAAGGATTACACGTGAATTGGGCGGATGACCCACTTTCGTCACACACTGGCTGGCCCCGATAGAGTTAAGTTTAACCCTCGCCCTACGGGGGGCCTGACAGCCCCCCCCCCCCCCCCCCCCCCTGAGGTTTTTCTTGAATTACTTTTTGCACATGCAGCGCATCTTGCTGAAATGTTCAGTAGCTAAGTTTACAACAATTATACGTATGCTGTAAAATTTAGATGAAATTGGTTGAGTTGTTTCGGAGATAATCATGTTTTGATGACGTCATGTCGGTGGAAAAAGATAAATATTTGAAAAATAGTAAAAACAGAGTTTTAAAGAAAATTGCAAACTCAAACCATCAAAGATACAAAATAGGTTTATCTTTAAAACGGCAATCTCGGATTTGCAAAATTGGAGGTTTTTTCCTCCTAAAATGTATAAAAAACTGATTTGTTTGGAAAAATCCCCCCAAAATCAAAATTTTCAAAGATGTTAAAAAAACGAATACATGTGAGAGAACTGAGAATGGAAAATACCCATACCAAATTTCAAAGCAATAACTTCATTTTTCACTGAGTGATGGCTCCCTAAGTTTAAGAAACTGGTGACGTCATTTGTTTAATAACTTTTTTGACTTTTATTGACAAGATACAAAAAAAAATACATTTCTGTATTTCTGAGCCAAAACTGGTCAAGAAACATGCCTTTTTATTTACATTTATCAATTTCTCATTTTGAGGTTTTCTGAAGAGCAAAAAGGTCACCCATTGACCTTAAACCTCAAAATCGCATACTGTTAGATTCCTCTTATGTCCGGCAACATGCTGGTTATTCTAAGTTGCTTGGTTTGGAAGTTAACAGGGGGGCCTGTCAGCCCCCCCCCCCCGTAGGGCGAAGGTGAAAAAAACTCCCGTAGGGCGAGGGTTAATACACGGCAAGCTACCAAAAGTATGAACTGTGACACTCGATACAAAGGCATATACACTAGTGATGTCATTTTCCAGAAATGTCCTGAACGATTCCAAACCGATACCGAATGGGAGGCATTTCGGTTGACCGAATACCAACCGATTTGGATTGAAGCCAAAAATGTCCCAAATTTGACCAATTTTCAAATGTTATACTTATTTATGTAGATAACACACTGGCAAAAATAGCTTTGTTTAACATGATAAAACACACATGCACAGTTTCCAAAAAGACAGTATAATTGTGAAAACATTTACAAAGCAAAATGTTTAAGATTAGGCTGACAGAAAAGTGTCAAAAAATTTAGAAGCCTGAACGACCGATTACCAAATCGGTCACATCATTGTTTCGGTTACCAAAATTTCGGTAACCGATTGACACCACTAATATACACTATATTCATGGATTTGGCGTGCCTATGGCCACACCAGGCCTGTCCGTCCTTGGGTGTAATTATCCACTCTTCGCCATGGACGTGTGTCGAGTTTCAGTTTCAGACATTTGGGTAGGTTCTGGGTGTGGAGGGGTATTCTTCCTGCCGTATCGACGCTCTGTACCTCAATCTAACCTTGCCATTTTCAAATGATATACACACAAAACAAAGCATCTTATTTATTCTGACATCATATATATCATACTGCCGGTCGGGGGCTTCATGGTCAGCTATTGGGACCATTTGGCCCGTGGGCCTTGACGCCGCCGACGTGGGGAGAGGTAGGGGGGGGGGTATGGGTTGAGGGTCAGTGGGCTAGGGCCGGATCAAACTTCAACACACTGACGGTCAGCTATTGGGACCATTTGGCCCGTGGGGGGGGGGGGGGGGTGGGTATGGGTTGAGGGTCAGTGGGCTAGGGCCGGACCAAACTTCAACACACTGACGGTCAGCTATTGGGACCATTTGGCCCGTGGGGGGGATGGGTTGAGGGTCAGTGGGCTAGGGCCGGACCAAACTTCAGTTCTGAGATTTCAATCGCCGCCACAACAATACACACAGATTCAGGATATAATTGGATGCACGAACCATGCCATAGTGTCAGAGTGCGCAATCCAGTTGCGACACCGATCACGGACGCCAATAGTCCTCACAGAAGGCAGACTATACATTTAAAGCAACCATTCTCAAACCACAATTATTGATTATTCATCACCAGATGCCTTGGCCCTAAGTTATGGAATAATATCATAGCCCCTCAATTTCCAAACTTAAACGATATTCCAACATCTAAGACTATTATACAAAGTATTGTTCGCAAACATTTGGTTAATTCTTACAATATGTAAGAAACACTTGTCAGCTTGACATAGTAATAATAATATACGTGATTACAATCATATAATAATAATATTATACAACACTTAACAAGAATAGTACAGTGTTACAACTCTGGTTGTCCGCATACACATAATTTATGTATCGGTAGGTACAGAGTGTTTCACCTTTCATGTGCATTGCATAAGAACAATTTGAAATATTTTCGGATTTCATATTTGTCCTATATATCATAATCACCTCTCCTGTCATATAATATCCACACAAGATCCATTATTATTTCCTACTATATAATACCAGATATATTATGATATGGTATCGTTAGGTATATACCCATTCATTGGCGCTAGCTTCGGGATCCCTACTCAGCAACAATCTACGCTTAGCTGAGTGGGTCCACGAAGTACCAGCAAGAAAGGATTGACAATAGATCAGAATGTGTCCTCCACCCTGTATGACTGATATCCCTTTTACTAACATAGTGAATGAATGTGGTATCCTGGGACGTAGTTGGGGGGGGGGGGGCAGTAATTTACTGTTTTCAACAATGACTACTTTCCGCCTTCTTTTATATCACCACATCTAACACCCAAACTACCTATTTGTATATGCTTTTTAACCCGGCAGTCACTGGGGTATATTCTGTAACACGACTCACTGGGGGGGGCTTTTTTAGCCCCCCTGGTATCTTCAGAACCAATGATCGCAGCGGGACGCGCAAGGCGGCATTCGAAAGCGCTCAATGAGAGAAGCCTAACGCAAACTTAAAAATGTCAAATTAAGGTCACATGTCAGGTCACGGTCAAGTCAAACGTCAAAATCGAGGTATTTGAGTTTATGGACAATACTTGCCATCCATGACCTTCGATTACGCCTATAATCACCCAAAGTGATGTCAAAGGTATGATACATATCCCACATGAGCTAAAGTGAGATTGTTGGAAAAGAGCAAGGTCAAGGTCAGGTCACAAAAGGTTACTACACTCAAAATATCAACGAAAGTCATGCAGCACATGGTTTATGGATGCTTTTACGCGTAGAATTCGATAGTAGAAGTCATTTTACCACCTGACTTCATTTACGTGAAGTTAGTGTCAAGTTCAGGTCAAGTTCAGGTCACTGAAGGTCAAAATTTGAAATTTATAAATCGAAATAAAAAAGGCATGTTTCTATATCAGATTTATCTAAAGAACACAGTGCTGGCATTTATTTGTCTGTATCCGGTCAATAAAATCCAAAAAACGCAATTTCAAAATCTGACGTCATGATTTACCCATACTTTATATGTCATGAAAGTAAAAAAAGATGATATAATTTTGAAATTTGGTGTGGTAGTTGCCCATATGTTGTTATCTTATATATATTCCGGTTTTTTCAATATCTTTCAAATATTTGATTTTGTGAGCATTTTTTCAAAAAAAGATTTTTTTGAAAATTTTGGGTCAAAACCCAAATGTTTCGAAATTTCGAGATAGCCGGTTTGTAGCCCTTGCAATGTTCTACCTTTAAGCGTTTTTCGATTGCATTTTGCTTCATATGCGGCATTTGTAGGGCCTGGCAAAATTTAGCCGATTTTGGTGTCAAAATCGTGTTTAGTGACGTCACTAAATTCACTATATCTCAAATAAATTCTGACGAAATTTTTTATTTTTTTCTTATAATGTGTAAAAATGATGCCCGGATAGGTACTTAAAGTTTGGCGTCGATATCTGCATTAGTTATTGGGATATGCCTAATATTCCTAAGGGGGGGCTAAAAAAAGCCCCCCCAGTGACTCGCGGGTTAATGTTTGTTTCCATTTCTTAGCGGGAGTCCCGCGACATTTTCTCTTTTGTTCTCTGGTTTTAACGTATGGCTTCGTGCGTCGTTGGGATCGAGGGCGGGGGCACTCCTGGTCACCTATTAACCCTATTTGTAACAGGCTCCTGGCTACCCATATTTGTAACAGGGGGAGGCGGATTCCGCCCCCCCCCCCCCCCCCCGGAGATCTCGAGATCTACCCGTCCGATTTTCGAAAATGAAACGGCGTTTGGTTCCCCTGAACACGATCTACATTTCTAAATAATAATAAAAAATCTAAATTTTTAATAGGGGGGCAACAGGGGGGCAAAAACCACAAATTTTAGTGGTATTTTTTATCCAACATAGCTTTCATGTTTATCGACCGATTTTAACACAATTAATACGAATCGATAGAGATTGAATTGGAAATTGATATATAACAGTGGCGTTTGAAAATTAAAAATCATAGGCGTGTGCAGGTCACTCAATATGGGGTGAAGTAAATGCGTAATCAAACCATTTTTTGATGTTTTTTTAAGAAATGAAATGGTATGTGATTGTGACATTAGACAAAACAGTTAAAAATCATATTTTTTGCCATAGGCGGTACCAGGTTAGTGAAAAAGGGGGGTAAAATTGGGGAAAATATTAACCGCAGACAAGTTGCTACCCAGCACTATAAATATGTTACTGATCGTAGATAGTTCCTTTTTGCATGTTTTACTTCATAATAGGCGTATCCAGGATCCAAACTAGGGCGGCTCAATACCTTTTGATAAGTATATTATCCGCTATTATGATACTAACTAGTCAACAGTGACTATTTCACTTACAACTTCAATTAACATTGCTTACCCCCCTTTTACCCTACCTGGACTCGCCTATTATCTTATAATCGTTCGTAGAGTAGCCTGTGGTGCGTGTTTCATCCGAAAACTACAGTATGTTATGTCATTGTACGCCCATGCCTCTTAGTTGCCTTGCAATAATATGACCCCCTTTCTTCCATTCCTGAGCGCGCCTCTGCAAAAAAAAGACTTTATTCCCTTTCCTGACCTCATATGATGTGCATATATAATTATAAGCTAACCGTCTATTGCGCCGTTATCGCTGGCATATCGTCATCACCAAGCCAGTCACCCCTTTTTCATGTGCCTGAACACGCCCCTGAAACTCTATATGTAATAAATTATGCAAATAATGGAAGCAGAAGCTATCTTTTACATCTTTATAACTATAAATGCCCCTTACATTGCTCTATTTGCTTCCCGCCAAGCATTGAATACTTCCTGGAACCCCCCCCCCCTTTTCAAGCCCCTGAAACCGCCTCTGCTATGAAATTTTAATGATATTTCATTAACGTCAACTAATTTGCACTTGTTGCAATCACCGTGAACCGATGTAACTCCTTCATACTTGAGGCAGTTACGAAGAAACCGTGAAGATCGCATTTCCGTATTATCGCCAAATATCGCCTCCGAACCCACCCAAAACTGTACCCTGGAACCGTCTCTGTTCAGGTTAAGAACTCAAAATTTTGACTCCAAATGCGGTATTCAATTCTATGAAAAGTCCCAAAATTTCATGGGCCTCCTCCCAGCCGTTCTGGAGATATCTGCGAAAAAGATAAGGGGGGGCGGAATCCGCCCCCCCCCCCCCCCCCCCCTGTTACAAATAGGGTTAATGGGTGGCGGTTAGAAGAAGAAGACAATTTCACAGGGGGTCCTGGCATCCTTGTATTGGAACTTCTTATCACTTAATCTACTCCAAATCAATATCACTTTAATTTAGTGGCTCTTATCGCGTATACTATGCGTCGATTAGAGCATGTAAAAAAAACTGATTTTACAAGCAAGCCCATCGGTTCGCGATGTTGGTGAAGAGTAGCTTCCTGGAAAACAGGTCACATGAAAAACAGGCTATTGTATCTCCATCTGTTCAGCCAAACTTCGCAGATGGTGCAGGGCTCCCGCTGGGCATTGTGACAAACGCGAGAAGTGCGCACCAGGAAACCGGCCACCCGCAGTGAACGGCTCGCCACATGCGGCCGCGCGCTGACACGGCACATACTTCTCACCTCCTCTAAGAGTCGGCCGCTTCCGTGCGCGTCTGCTGGTGTGCTAGGTGTCCCGTGTCTGCTGCGGTAGAAACATGAGCGATCCGTGCGATCCGTGCGATCCGTGCGATCCGTGCGATCCGTGCGATCCGTGCTGCGCTACAAGGGGGGACGATACCAGACACATACGAAAAGCCTTGCCATGAAAGAAGCCGCACTCTTGTAAGCATGGTGCGGACACATATTTTGGTATGACCAGTTTTCCAACGCGACTCTTCTCTCACTTATCGACGCTACAATGCCTCAATTACACCCGCACTCTATCGCCTTTTCTGGTCCGCCCTTGCCGCCACTCAAAGCGCCTCCGTGGAGGAGACTTTTCCTTTCGTCGCTATCTTCTCAGCTGGGGACGCGCCCCGCCTCTGACCGGCGCACTAAAGGCCACGGCGGGCGGCACGGCGGCCGACACCGCCGCCCAGTGCACATTCCTCTCCGCCGGCAACCCCGCCCGGCCCGCGGGAAATCCAGGCTGGAGCGCCGCCTCCCGCTGCGAATTGTTGATTTCTCGTGCGTCGGTCTGACGCTCAATAGGCCACGATTGCTCTCCAGATAGGCCTGAGTGCAGGCGAGAGTTGGGCCCAGCCGGCCAGCTGGCCGACGCCGGAGGATGCCGACCGACGACGGGCCCTCAGATGGACTCACTGTGCCCTGAGATGGACTCACTGTGCCCTGAAATGGACTCACTGTGCCCTGAGATGGACTCACTGTACCCTGAAATGGACTCACTGTACCCTGAGATGGACTCACTGTGCCCTGAGATGGACTCACTGTACCCTGAAATGGACTCACTGTGCCCTGAAATGGACTCACTGTGCCCTGAGATGGACTCACTGTGCCCTGAGATGGACTCACTGTACCCTGAAATGGACTCACTGCGCCCTGAGATCGACTCACTGTGCCCTGAGATGGACTCACTGTGTCCTGAGATGGACTCGCTGTGCCCTGAGATGGACTCACTGTGCCCTGAGATGGACTCACTGCGTCCTGAGATGGACTCACTGTGCCCTGAGATGGACTCACTGTGCCCTGAGATGAACTCACTGTGTCCTGAGATGGACTCATTGTGCCCTGAGATGGACTCACTGTGTCCTGAGATGGACTCACTGTTTCCTGAGATCGACTCACTGTGTCCTGAAATGGACTCACTGCGCCCTGAAATGGACTCACTGTGCCCTGAGATGGACTCACTGTGCCCTGAGATGGACTCACTGTGTCCTGAGATCGACTCACTGTGCCCAGAAATGGACTCACTGTGCCCTGAGATGGACTCACTGTGCCCTGAGTCCGACTCATTGTGCCCTGAGATGGACTCACGGTGTCCTTAAATGGACTCACTGTGCCCTGAGAGGGACTCACTGTGCCCTGAGATGGACTCACTGTGCCCTGAGATGGACTCACTGTGTCCTTAAATGGACTCACTGTGCCCTGAGAGGGACTCACTGTGCCCTGAAATGGACTCACTGTGCCCTGAGATGGACTCACTGTGCCCTGAGATGGACTCACTGTGCCCTGAGATGGACTCACTGTGCCCTGAGATGAACTCACTGTGTTCTGAGATGGACTCAATGTGCCCTGAGATGGACTCACTGTGTCCTGAGATGGACTCACTGTGTCCTGAGATGGACTCACTGTGCCCTGAGATGGACTTACTGTGCCCTGAGATGGACTCACTTTGTCCTGAGATGGACTCACTGTGCCCTGAGATGGACTCACTGTGCCCTGAGATGGACTCACTGTGTCCTGAGATGGACTCACTGTGCCCTGAGATGGACTCACTGTGCCCTGAGATGGACTCACTTTGTCCTGAGATGGACTCACTGTGCCCTGAGATGAACTCACTTTGTCCTGAGATGGACTCACTGTGCCCTGAGATGGACTCACTGTGCCTTCTACTTCATACTGTTTATTAAGGCATTCCGCAATATACTTGCGGCTATTATTGCCTCTCGTCACTAATATAAAACTAGAGGAATGTGGTCGAAACATACAACGCACACGCACACTGACACACACACGCACAACGTCATACAGCCGAAGTCACACAATTACAAGCACACGCTAGTCAAAACAAAATATAAACTTGCATCGAGACATACGGATTAAACCTGCGCCGACCGGCAATCGCTGAGGTGCCACCTCAGACGGCGACTGAACAGGTGTGGAGGGAGCCACGACAGATCGGGTGGCAAGGCGTTATACGACGCCGGTCCCCTGCACTCAATCCGCCTCCTCCCCATTTCGGTGCGGGACCGCGGTACATACAACAGGTTGTCCTGCCGCGTGACAACGTCCAGGTCACAGCCGCGAGCCTCGGCCACAGTGGTGAGATCGGCCGCCAAGACCTCCGGCTCACCGTTACAACGCACCTTGTGCACGAGACACATCGTGTGGTATGACGTGAGCGGCTCAGCGTTGAGCCACCCCAGTCGCTCCAGCAAATCAGACACATGATCATACTTTTGGCGGCCGAAAATTACTTTAGCTGAATAGTTAAGTATTTTGTTTAATGCGAGAGAGGTTCTGTTTGGTGCCATTGCCGTACACCGAAATACAGTATCTGATTTGCGAGACGACCAGGGCGTTGACAAGCGCGAGAATCACGGCGGGGGGTGGGTGTCCCCGCAGATATGCCAGACCACTCAAAACTCCAAAGCAGCGTTTAGTAATAGTTGAAACGTGAGCTGTCCAGTTGAGAGAACGATCAAAGGTGAGACCAAGGTTTTTGGCTTCCGAAATGGGGAGTAAATCATGGTCGCGGAATGTTGCTTTCATGTCGGGTAAAGTGCGCAGATTTTGTGGGCTGCCCAAGAGCATCAGTTGGGTCTTAGCGGCGTTAACTTTAAGTCCGTTTGCTCGGAACCAAATGTCAAGAGAGGCCAGAACGTTTTCCATGCGTGCGACGACTGTTTGAATTTCAGACTTTTTTTACCATAATTAGTGTGTCGTCGGCGTATTGGATTACTACAGCGTCTTCGACAAACTGACTGATGTCGTTAGCGAACACGCAGTAGAGAAGAGGCCCTTAAGCTGAGCCTTGGAAAATACCGATGTTGTTGGGCAGCAAGTGGGATTTTTTTACACCACCCAGAATGTCAGTGAGGCTGACACTCTGGGTGTGGTATCTCAGGTATGCCGAGAACGTTCGAGAAATGTGTCGATTCCGTGAGCCTGTAATTTAGTTTGAGTGGTCGATCACATCGAAACATTTGGTCAAGTCCAGCAGGCAGAGAAGGGAGACTTCTCCATGGTCGAAGGCGGATAGGATATGGTCGGATATGGAAGTCAGCGCGGTTTCCGTGGAGTGACGGGGCGAAACCCGTGCTGGTTAGGAGAAAGGAGGTGGTTTTCGGACCGGTAAGTGTGAAGCTGCTGGTGGACAGCTATCTCTACAATTTTGGCAATGACGGGGACGATGGAGATAGGACGGAAGTTGGATGGGTCAGTGGGATCGCCGGATTTAAGGATAGGGTGTACAAGGAAGTGTTTCCAGGATTGCGGGACGTCGGATTGGGTAATGCTGGAATTGACCAAATGCAATAACACCTCTCCGATCGAGTCAAAACACATGCGAAACATGCGGATGCTGATGCCGTCGTCACCGCAGGTCGACGAGTCATTCATCCCAAAGACGATAGCCCGCAGCTCCGCCAGTGACAGCGACATCAGCTCGAGCGCGCAGGCACCGACACGCGGCCCTGAGATGAACTCACTGTGCCCTGAGATGGACTCACTGTGCCCTGAGATGGACTCACTGTGTCCTGAGATGGACTCAATGTGTCCTGAGATCGACTCACTGTGCCCTGAGATGGACTCACTGTGCCCTGAGATGGACTCACTGTGTCCTGAGATGGACTCACTGTGCCCTGAGATGGACTCACTGTGCCCTGAGATGGACTCACTGTGTCCTGAGATAGACTCAATGTGCCCTGAGATGGACTCACTGTGCCCTGAGATGGACTCACTGTGTCCTGAGATAGACTCACTGTGTCCTGAGATGGACTCACTGTGCCCTGAGATGGACTCACTGTGCCATGAGATGGACTCACTGTGTCCTGAGATGGACTCACTGTGCCCTGAGATGGACTCACTGTGCCCTGAGATGGACTCACTGTGTCCTGAGATGGACTCACTGTGCCCTGAGATGGACTCACTGTGCCCTGAGATGGACTCAATGTGTCCTGAGATCGACTCACTGTGTCCTGAGATGGACTCACTGTGTCCTGAGATGGACTCACTGTGCCCTGAGATGGACTCACTGTGTCCTGAGATGGACTCACTGTGCCCTGAGATGGACTCACTGTGCCCTGAGACGGACTCACTGTGTCCTGATATCGACTCACTGTGTCTTGAGATGGACTCACTGTGCCCTGAGAAGGACTCACTGTGTCCTGAGATCGACTCACTGTGTCCTGAGATGGACTCACTGTGCCCTGAGATGGACTCACTGTGCCCTGAGATGGACTCACTGTGTCCTGAGATGGACTCACTTGTGCCCTGAGATGGACTCACTGTGCCCTGAAATGGACTCACTGTGTCCTGAGATGGACTCACTGTGTCCTGAGATGGACTCAATGTGTCCTGAGATGGACTCACTGTGCCCTGAGATGGACTCACTGTGTCCTGAGATAGACTCACTGTGCCCTGAGATGGACTCACTGTGCCCTGAGATGGACTCACTGTGCCCTGAGATCGACTCACTGTGTCCTGAGATGGACTCACTGTGCCCTGTGATGGACTCACTGTGCCCTGAGATGGACTCACTGTGTCCTGAGATGGACTCACTGCGCCCTGAGATGGACTCACTGTATCCTGAGATGGACTCACTGTGCCCTGAGATGGACTCACTGTGCCCTGAGATGGACTCACTGTGTCCTGAGATGGACTCACAGTGCCCTGAGATGGACTCACTGTGCCCTGAGATGGACTCACTGTGTCCTGAGATGGACTCACTGTGTCCTGAGATGGACTCACTGTGTCCTGAGATGGACTAACTGTGCCCTGAGATGGACTCACTGCGTCCTGAGATGGACTCACTGTGCCCTGATATGGACTCACTGTGCCCTGAGATGAACTCACTATGTCCTGAGATGGACTCACTGTGTCCTGAGATGGACTCACTGAGTCCTGAGATGGACTCACTGTGCCCTGAGATGGACTCACTGTGCCCTGAGATGGGCTCACTGTGTCCTGAGATGGACTCACTGTGTCCTGACATGGACTCACTGTGCCCTGAGATGGACTCACTGTGCCCTGAGATGGACTCACTGTGTCCTGAAATGGACTCACTGTGCCCTGAGATGGACTCACTGTGTCCTGAGATGAACTCACTATGTCCTGAGATGGACTCACTGTGTCCTGAGATGGACTCACTGTGTCCTGAGATGGACTCACTGTGCCCTGAGATGGACTCACTGTGCCCTGAGATGGACTTACTGTGTTCTGAGATGGACTCACTGTGTCCTGAGATGGACTCACTGTGCCCTGAGATGGACTCACTGTGCCCTGAGATGGACTCACTGTGTCCTGAGATGGACTCACTGTGTCCTGAGATGGACTCACTGTGTCCTGAGATGGACTAACTGTGCCCTGATATGGACTCACTGCGTCCTGAGATGGACTCACTGTGCCCTGATATGGACTCACTGTGCCCTGAGATGAACTCACTATGTCCTGAGATGGACTCACTGTGTCCTGAGATGGACTCACTGAGTCCTGAGATGGACTCACTGTGCCCTGAGATGGACTCACTGTGCTCTGAGATGGACTTACTGTGTCCTGAGAGGGACTCACTGTGCCCTGAGATGGGCTCACTGTGTCCTGAGATGGACTCACTGTGTCCTGACATGGACTCACTGTGCCCTGAGATGGACTCACTGTGCCCTGAGATGGAATCACTGTGCCCTGAGATGGACTCACTGTGCCCTGAGATGAACTCACTATGTCCTGAGATGGACTCACTGTGCCCTGAGATGGACTCACTGTGCCCTGAGATGGACTCACTGTGTCCTGAGATGGACTCACTGTGTCCTGAAATGGACTCACTGTGCCCTGAGATGGACTCACTGTGCCCTGAGATGAACTCACTATGTCCTGAGATGGACTCACTGTGCCCTGAGATGGACTCACTGTGTCCTGAGATGGACTCACTGTTTCCTGAGATGGACTCACTGTGCCCTGAGATGGACTCACTGTGCCCTGAGATGAACTCACTATGTCCTGAGATGGACTCACTGTGTCCTGAGATGGACTCACTGTGCCCTTAGATGGACTCACTGTGCCCTGAGATGGACTTACTGTGTCCTGAGATGGACTCACTGTGCCCTGAGATGGACTCACTGTGTCCTGAGATGGACTCACTGTTTCCTGAGATGGACTCACTGTGCCCTGAGATGGACTCACTGTGTCCTGAGATGGACTCACTGTCTTCTGAGATGGACTCACTGTGCCCTGAGATGGACTCACTGTGTCCTGAGATGGACTCACTGTGTCCTGAGATAGACTCAATGTGCCCTGAGATGGACTCACTGTGCCATGAGATGGACTCACCGTGTCCTGAGATAGACTCACTGTGCCCTGAGAGGGACTCATTGTGCCCTGAGATGGACTCACTGTGTCCTGAGATGGACTCACTGCGTCCTGAGATGGACTCACTGTGTCCTGAGATCGACTCACTATGTCCTGAGATGGACTCACTGTGTCCTGAAATGGACTCACTGTGTCCTGAGATGGACTCACTGTGTCCTGAGATGGACTCACTGTGCCCTGAGATGGACTCACTGTGTCCTGAGATGGACTTACTGTGTCCTGAGATGGACTCACTGTGTCCTGAGATGGACTTACTGTGTCCTGAGATGGACTCACTGTGCCCTGAGATGGACTCACTGTATCCTGAGATGGACTCACTGTGCCCTGAGATGGACTCACTGTGTCCTGAGATGGACTCACTGTGTACTGAGATGGACTCACTATGTCCTGAGATGGACTCACTGTGTCCTGAGATGGACTCACTGTGTCCTGAGATGGACTCACTGTGTCCTGAGATGGACTCACTGTGCCCTGAAATGGACTCACTGTGTCCTCAGATGGACTCACTGTATCCTGAGATGGAATCACTGTGTCCTGAGATGGACTCACTGTGCCCTGAAATGGACTCACTGTGTCCTCAGATGGACTCACTGTATCCTGAGATGGACTCACTGTGCCCTGAGATGGACTCACTGTGCCCTGAGATGGACTCACTGTGTCCTGAGATGGACTCACTGTGCCCTGAGATGGACTCACTGAGTCCTGAGATGGACTCACTGTGCCCTGAGATGGACTCACTGTGCTCTGAGATGGACTTACTGTGTCCTGAGAGGGACTCACTGTGCCCTGAGATGGGCTCACTGTGTCCTGAGATGGACTCACTGTGTCCTGACATGGACTCACTGTGCCCTGAGATGGACTCACTGTGCCCTGAGATGGACTCGCTGTGCCCTGAGATGGACTCACTGTGCCCTGAGATGAACTCACTATGTCCTGAGATGGACTCACTGTGCCCTGAGATGGACTCACTGTGCCCTGAGATGGACTCACTGTGTCCTGAGATGGACTCACTGTGCCCTGAGATGGACTCACTGTGTCCTGAGATGGACTCACTGTGTCCTGAGATGGACTCACTGTGCCCTGAGATGGACTCACTGTGTCCTGAGATGGACTCACTGTGCCCTGAGATGGACTCACTGTGCCCTGAGACGGACTCACTGTGTCCTGATATCGACTCACTGTGTCCTGAGATGGACTCACTGTGCCCTGAGATGGACTCACTGTGCCCTGAGATGGACTCACTGTGCCCTGAGATGGACTCACTGTGTCCTGAGATGGACTCACTTGTGCCCTGAGATGGACTCACTGTGCCCTGAAATGGACTCACTGTGTCCTGAGATGGACTCACTGTGTCCTGAGATGGACTCAATGTGTCCTGAGATGGACTCACTGTGCCCTGAGATGGACTCACTGTGTCCTGAGATAGACTCACTGTGCCCTGAGATGGACTCACTGTGCCCTGAGATGGACTCACTGTGCCCTGAGATCGACTCACTGTGTCCTGTGATGGACTCACTGTGCCCTGTGATGGACTCACTGTGGTGCCCTGAGATGGACTCACTGTGTCCTGAGATGGACTCACTGCGCCCTGAGATGGACTCACTGTGTCCTGATATGGACTCACTGTGTCCTGAGATGGACTCACTGTGCCCTGAGAGGGACTCATTGTGCCCTGAGATGGACTCACTGTGTCCTGAGATGGACTCACTGCGTCCTGAGATGGACTCACTGTGTCCTGAGATCGACTCACTATGTCCTGAGATGGACTCACTGTGTCCTGAAATGGACTCACTGTGTCCTGAGATGGACTCACTGTGTCCTGAGATGGACTCACTGTGCCCTGAGATGGACTCACTGTGTCCTGAGATGGACTCACTGTGCCCTGAGATGGACTCACTGTGTCCTGAGATGGACTTACTGTGTCCTGAGATGGACTCACTGTGTCCTGAGATGGACTTACTGTGTCCTGAGATGGACTCACTGTGCCCTGAGATGGACTCACTGTATCCTGAGATGGACTCACTGTGCCCTGAGATGGACTCACTGTGTCCTGAGATGGACTCACTGTGTCCTGAGATGGACTCACTATGTCCTGAGATGGACTCACTGTGTCCTGAGATGGACTCACTGTGTCCTGAGATGGACTCACTGTGTCCTGAGATGGACTCACTGTGCCCTGAGATGGACTCACTGTGTCCTCAGATGGACTCACTGTATCCTGAGATGGACTCACTGTGCCCTGAGATGGACTCACTGTGCCCTGAGATGGACTCACTGTGTCCTGAGATGGACTCACTGTGCCCTGAGATGGACTCACTGAGTCCTGAGATGGACTCACTGTGCCCTGAGATGGACTCACTGTGCTCTGAGATGGACTTACTGTGTCCTGAGAGGCACTCACTGTGCCCTGAGATGGGCTCACTGTGTCCTAAGATGGACTCACTGTGTCCTGACATGGACTCACTGTGCCCTGAGATGGACTCACTGTGCCCTGAGATGGACTCACTGTGCCCTGAGATGGACTCACTGTGCCCTGAGATGAACTCACTATGTCCTGAGATGGACTCACTGTGCCCTGAGATGGACTCACTGTGCCCTGAGATGGACTCACTGTGTCCTGAGATGGACTCACTGTGTCCTGAAATGGACTCACTGTGCCCTGAGATGGACTCACTGTGCCCTAAGATGGACTCACTGTGTCCTGACATGGACTCACTGTGCCCTGAGATGGACTCACTGTGCCCTGAGATGGACTCACTGTGCCCTGAGATGGACTCACTGTGCCCTGAGATGAACTCACTATGTCCTGAGATGGACTCACTGTGCCCTGAGATGGACTCACTGTGCCCTGAGATGGACTCACTGTGTCCTGAGATGGACTCACTGTGTCCTGAAATGGACTCACTGTGCCCTGAGATGGACTCACTGTGCCCTGAGATGAACTCACTATGTCCTGAGATGGACTCACTGTGTCCTGAGATGGACTCACTGTGTCCTGAGATGGACTCACTGTGCCCTGAGATGGACTCACTGTGCCCTGAGATGGACTTACTGTGTTCTGAGATGGACTCACTGTGCCCTGAGATGGACTCACTGTGTCCTGAGATGGACTCACTGTTTCCTGAGATGGACTCACTGTGCCCTGAGATGGACTCACTGTGCCCTGAGATGAACTCACTATGTCCTGAGATGGACTCACTGTGTCCTGAGATGGACTCACTGTGCCCTTAGATGGACTCACTGTGCCCTGAGATGGACTTACTGTGTCCTGAGATGGACTCACTGTGCCCTGAGATGGACTCACTGTGTCCTGAGATGGACTCACTGTTTCCTGAGATGGACTCACTGTGCCCTGAGATGGACTCACTGTGTCCTGAGATGGACTCACTGTGTCCTGAGATAGACTCACTGTGCCCTGAGATGGACTCACTGTGCCCTGAGATGGACTCACCGTGTCCTGAGATGGACTCACTGTGCCCTGAGATGGACTCACTTGTGCCCTGAGATGGACTCACTGTGCCCTGAAATGGACTCACTGTGTCCTGAGATGGACTCACTGTGTCCTGAGATGGACTCAATGTGTCCTGAGATGGACTCACTGTGCCCTGAGATGGACTCACTGTGTCCTGAGATAGACTCACTGTGCCCTGAGATGGACTCACTGTGCCCTGAGATGGACTCACTGTGCCCTGAGATCGACTCACTGTGTCCTGAGATGGACTCACTGTGCCCTGTGATGGACTCACTGTGCCCTGAGATGGACTCACTGTGTCCTGAGATGGACTCTCTGCGCCCTGAGATGGACTCACTGTGTCCTGAGATGGACTCACTGTGTCCTGAGATGGACTCACTGTGCCCTGAGAGGGACTCACTGTGCCCTGAGATGGACTCACTGTGTCCTGAGATGGACTCACTGCGTCCTGAGATGGACTCACTGTGTCCTGAGATTGACTCACTGTGTCCTGAGATGGACTCACTGTGTCCTGAAATGGACTCACTGTGTCCTGAGATGGACTCACTGTGTCCTGAGATGGACTCACTGTGCCCTGAGATGGACTCACTGTGTCCTGAGATGGACTCACTGGGCCCTGAGATGGACTCACTGTGTCCTGAGATGGACTTACTGTGTCCTGAGATGGACTCACTGTGTCCTGAGATGGACTTACTGTGTCCTGAGATGGACTCACTGTGCCCTGAGATGGACTCACTGTATCCTGATATGGACTCACTGTGCCCTGAGATGGACTCACTGTGTCCTGAGATGGACTCACTGTGTCCTGAGATGGACTCACTATGTCCTGAGATGGACTCACTGTGTCCTGAGATGGACTCACTGTGTCCTGAGATGGACTCACTGTGTCCTGAGATGGACTCACTGTGCCCTGAGATGGACTCACTGTGTCCTCAGATGGACTCACTGTATCCTGAGATGGACTCACTGTGCCCTGAGATGGACTCACTGTGCCCTGAGATGGACTCACTGTGTCCTGAGATGGACTCACTGTGCCCTGAGATGGACTCACTGTGCCCTGAGATGGACTCACTGTGTCCTGAGATGGACTCACTGTGTCCTGAGATGGACTCACTGTGTCCTGAGATGGACTCACTGTTCCCTGAGATGGACTCACTGCGTCCTGAGATGGACTCACTGTGCCCTGATATAGACTCACTGTGCCCTGAGATGAACTCACTATGTCCTGAGATGGACTCACTGTGTCCTGAGATGGACTCACTGAGTCCTGAGATGGACTCACTGTGCCCTGAGATGGACTCACTGTGCTCTGAGATGGACTTACTGTGTCCTGAGAGGGACTCACTGTGCCCTGAGATGGACTCACTGTGTCCTGAGATGGACTCACTGGGCCCTGAGATGGACTCACTGTGTCCTGAGATGGACTTACTGTGTCCTGAGATGGACTCACTGTGTCCTGAGATGGACTTACTGTGTCCTGAGATGGACTCACTGTGCCCTGAGATGGACTCACTGTATCCTGAGATGGACTCACTGTGCCCTGAGATGGACTCACTGTGTCCTGAGATGGACTCACTGTGTCCTGAGATGGACTCACTATGTCCTGAGATGGACTCACTGTGCCCTGAGATGGACTCACTGTGTCCTGAGATGGACTCACTGTGTCCTGAGATGGACTCACTGTGTCCTGAGATGGACTAACTTTGCCCTGAGATGGACTCACTGCGTCCTGAGATGGACTCACTGTGCCCTGATATGGACTCACTGTGCCCTGAGATGAACTCACTATGTCCTGAGATGGACTCACTGTGTCCTGAGATGGACTCACTGAGTCCTGAGATGGACTCACTGTGCCCTGAGATGGACTCACTGTGCTCTGAGATGGACTTACTGTGTCCTGAGAGGGACTCACTGTGCCCTGAGATGGGCTCACTGTGTCCTGAGATGGACTCACTGTGTCCTGACATGGACTCACTGTGCCCTGAGATGGACTCACTGTGCCCTGAGATGGACTCACTGTGCCCTGAGATGGACTCACTGTGCCCTGAGATGAACTCACTATGTCCTGAGATGGACTCACTGTGTCCTGAGATGGACTCACTGTGTCCTGAGATGGACTCACTGTGTCCTGAGATGGACTAACTTTGCCCTGAGATGGACTCACTGCGTCCTGAGATGGACTCACTGTGTCCTGAGATGGACTCACTGCGTCCTGAGATGGACTCACTGTGTCCTGAGATTGACTCACTGTGTCCTGAGATGGACTCACTGTGTCCTGAAATGGACTCACTGTGTCCTGAGATGGACTCACGGTGTCCTGAGATGGACTCACTGTGCCCTGAGATGGACTCACTGTGTCCTGATATGGACTCACTGGGCCCTGAGATGGACTCACTGTGTCCTGAGATGGACTTACTGTGTCCTGAGATGGACTCACTGTGTCCTGAGATGGACTTACTGTGTCCTGAGATGGACTCACTGTGCCCTGAGATGGACTCACTGTATCCTGAGATGGACTCACTGTGCCCTGAGATCGACTCACTGTGTCCTGAAATGGACTCACTGTGTCCTGAGATGGACTCACTATGTCCTGAGATGGACTCACTGTGTCCTGAGATGGACTCACTGTGTCCTGAGATGGACTCACTGTGTCCTGAGATGGACTCACTGTGCCCTGAGATGGACTCACTGTGTCCTCAGATGGACTCACTGTATCCTGAGATGGACTCACTGTGCCCTGAGATGGACTCACTGTGCCCTGAGATGGACTCACTGTGTCCTGAGATGGACTCACTGTGCCCTGAGATGGACTCACTGTGCCCTGAGATGGACTCACTGTAACCTGAGATGGACTCACTGTGTCCTGAGATGGACTCACTGTGTCCTGAGATGGACTAACTGTGCCCTGAGATGGACTCACTGCGTCCTGAGATGGACTCACTGTGCCCTGATATGGACTCACTGTGCCCTGAGATGAACTCACTATGTCCTGAGATGGACTCACTGTGTCCTGAGATGGACTCACTGAGTCCTGAGATGGACTCACTGTGCCCTGAGATGGACTCACTGTGCTCTGAGATGGACTTACTGTGTCCTGAGAGGGACTCACTGTGCCCTGAGATGGACTCACTGTGTCCTGAGATGGACTCACTGGGCCCTGAGATGGACTCACTGTGTCCTGAGATGGACTCACTGTGTCCTGAGATGGACTCACTATGTCCTGAGATGGACTCACTGTGTCCTGAGTTGGACTCACTGTGTCCTGAGATGGACTCACTGTGTCCTGAGATGGACTCACTGTGTCCTGAGATGGACTCACTGTGTCCTGAGATGGACTCACTGTATCCTGAGATGGACTCACTGTGCCCTGAGATGGACTCACCGTGCCCTGAGATGGACTCACTGTGTCCTGAGATGGACTCACTGTGCCCTGAGATGGACTCACTGTGCCCTGAGATGGACTCACTGTGTCCTGAGATGGACTCACTGTGTCCTGAGATGGACTCACTGTGTCCTGAGATGGACTAACTGTGCCCTGAGATGGACTCACTGCGTCCTGAGATGGACTCACTGTGCCCTGATATGGACTCACTGTGCCCTGAGATGAACTCACTATGTCCTGAGATGGACTCACTGTGTCCTGAGATGGACTCACTGAGTCCTGAGATGGACTCACTGTGCCCTGAGATGGCCTCACTGTGCTCTGAGATGGACTTACTGTGTCCTGAGAGGGACTCACTGTGCCCTGAGATGGGCTCACTGTGTCCTGAGATGGACTCACTGTGTCCTGACATGGACTCACTGTGCCCTGAGATGGACTCACTGTGCCCTGAGATGGACTCACTGTGCCCTGAGATGGACTCACTGTGCCCTGAGATGAACTCACTATGTCCTGAGATGGACTCACTGTGCCCTGAGATGGACTCACTGTGCCCTGAGATGGACTCACTGTGTCCTGAGATGGACTCACTGTGTCCTGAGATAGACTCACTGTGCCCTGAGATGGACTCACTGTGCCCTGAGATGGACTCACTGTGCCCTGAGATGGACTCACCGTGTCCTGAGATGGACTCACTGTGCCCTGAGATGGACTCGCTGTGCCCTGAGATGGACTCACTGTGGCCTGAGATGGACTCACTGTTTCCTGAGATGGACTCACTGTGCCCTGAGATGGACTCACTGTGCCCTGAGATGGACTCACGTGTCCTGAGATGGACTCACTGTGCCCTGAGATGGACTCACTGTGCCCTGAGATGGACTCAATGTGTCCTGAGATCGACTCACTGTGTCCTGAGATGGACTCACTGTGTCCTGAGATGGACTCACTGTGCCCTGAGATGGACTCACTGTGCCCTGAGACGGACTCACTGTGTCCTGATATCGACTCACTGTGTCCTGAGATGGACTCACTGTGCCCTGAGATGGACTCACTGTGTCCTGAGATCGACTCACTGTGTCCTGAGATGGACTCACTGTGCCCTGAGATGGACTCACTGTGCCCTGAGATGGACTCACTGTGTCCTGAGATGGACTCACTTGTGCCCTGAGATGGACTCACTGTGCCCTGAAATGGACTCACTGTGTCCTGAGATGGACTCACTGTGTCCTGAGATGGACTCAATGTGTCCTGAGATGGACTCACTGTGCCCTGAGATGGACTCACTGTGTCCTGAGATAGACTCACTGTGCCCTGAGATGGACTCACTGTGCCCTGAGATGGACTCACTGTGCCCTGAGATCGACTCACTGTGCCCTGTGATGGACTCACTGTGCCCTGTGATGGACTCACTGTGGTGCCCTGAGATGGACTCACTGTGTCCTGAGATGGACTCACTGCGCCCCTAGATGGACTCACTGTGTCCTGAGATGGACTCACTGTGTCCTGAGATGGACTCACTGTGCCCTGAGAGGGACTCATTGTGCCCTGAGATGGACTCACTGTGTCCTGAGATGGACTCACTGCGTCCTGAGATGGACTCACTGTGTCCTGAGATCGACTCACTATGTCCTGAGATGGACTCACTGTGTCCTGAAATGGACTCACTGTGTCCTGAGATGGACTCACTGTGTCCTGAGATGGACTCACTGTGCCCTGAGATGGACTCACTGTGTCCTGAGATGGACTCACTGTGCCCTGAGATGGACTCACTGTGTCCTGAGATGGACTTACTGTGTCCTGAGATGGACGCACTGTGTCCTGAGATGGACTTACTGTGTCCTGAGATGGACTCACTGTGCCCTGAGATGGACTCACTGTATCCTGAGATGGACTCACTGTGCCCTGAGATGGACTCACTGTGTCCTGAGATGGACTCACTGTGTCCTGAGATGGACTCACTATGTCCTGAGATGGACTCACTGTGTCCTGAGATGGACTCACTGTGTCCTGAGATGGACTCACTGTGTCCTGAGATGGACTCACTGTGCCCTGAAATGGACTCACTGTGTCCTCAGATGGACTCACTGTATCCTGAGATGGACTCACTGTGTCCTGAGATGGACTCACTGTGCCCTGAGATGGACTCACTGTGCCCTGAGATGGACTCACTGTATCCTGAGATGGACTCACTGTGCCCTGAGATGGACTCACTGTGCCCTGAGATGGACTCACTGTGTCCTGAGATGGACTCACTGTGTCCTGAAATGGACTCACTGTGCCCTGAGATGGACTCACTGTGCCCTGAGATGAACTCACTATGTCCTGAGATGGACTCACTGTGTCCTGAGATGGACTCACTGTGTCCTGAGATGGACTCACTGTGCCCTGAGACGGACTCACTGTGCCCTGAGATGGACTTACTGTGTTCTGAGATGGACTCACTGTGCCCTGAGATGGACTCACTGTGTCCTGAGATGGACTCACTGTTTCCTGAGATGGACTCACTGTGCCCTGAGATGGACTCACTGTGCCCTGAGATGAACTCACTATGTCCTGAGATGGACTCACTGTGTCCTGAGATGGACTCACTGTGCCCTTAGATGGACTCACTGTGCCCTGAGATGGACTTACTGTGCCCTGAGATGGACTTACTGTGTCCTGAGATGGACTCACTGTGCCCTGAGATGGACTCACTGTGCCCTGAGATGGACTCACTGTGTCCTGAGATGGACTCACTGTGTCCTGAAATGGACTCACTGTGCCCTGAGATGGACTCACTGTGCCCTGAGATGAACTCACTATGTCCTGAGATGGACTCACTGTGTCCTGAGATGGACTCACTGTGTCCTGAGATGGACTCACTTGTGCCCTGAGATGGACTCACTGTGCCCTGAAATGGACTCACTGTGTCCTGAGATGGACTCACTGTGTCCTGAGATGGACTCAATGTGTCCTGAGATGGACTCACTGTGCCCTGAGATGGACTCACTGTGTCCTGAGATGGACTCACTGTGCCCTGAGATGGACTCACTGTGCCCTGAGATGGACTCACTGTGCCCTGAGATCGACTCACTGTGTCCTGTGATGGACTCACTGTGCCCTGTGATGGACTCACTGTGGTGCCCTGAGATGGACTCACTGTGTCCTGAGATGGACTCACTGCGCCCTGAGATGGACTCACTGTGTCCTGATATGGACTCACTGTGTCCTGAGATGGACTCACTGTGCCCTGAGAGGGACTCATTGTGCCCTGAGATGGACTCACTGTGTCCTGAGATGGACTCACTGCGTCCTGAGATGGACTCACTGTGTCCTGAGATCGACTCACTATGTCCTGAGATGGACTCACTGTGTCCTGAAATGGACTCACTGTGTCCTGAGATGGACTCACTGTGTCCTGAGATGGACTCACTGTGCCCTGAGATGGACTCACTGTGTCCTGAGATGGACTCACTGTGCCCTGAGATGGACTCACTGTGTCCTGAGATGGACTTACTGTGTCCTGAGATGGACTCACTGTGTCCTGAGATGGACTTACTGTGTCCTGAGATGGACTCACTGTGCCCTGAGATGGACTCACTGTATCCTGAGATGGATTCACTGTGCCCTGAGATGGACTCACTGTGTCCTGAGATGGACTCACTGTGTCCTGAGATGGACTCACTATGTCCTGAGATGGACTCACTGTGTCCTGAGATAGACTCACTGTGTCCTGAGATGGACTCACTGTGTCCTGAGATGGACTCACTGTGCCCTGAGATGGACTCACTGTGTCCTCAGATGGACTCACTGTATCCTGAGATGGACTCACTGTGCCCTGAGATGGACTCACTGTGCCCTGAGATGGACTCACTGTGTCCTGAGATGGACTCACTGTGCCCTGAGATGGACTCACTGAGTCCTGAGATGGACTCACTGTGCCCTGAGATGGACTCACTGTGCTCTGAGATGGACTTACTGTGTCCTGAGAGGCACTCACTGTGCCCTGAGATGGGCTCACTGTGTCCTAAGATGGACTCACTGTGTCCTGACATTGACTCACTGTGCCCTGAGATGGACTCACTGTGCCATGAGATGGACTCACTGTTCCCTGAGATGGACTCACTGTGCCCTGAGATGAACTCACTATGTCCTGAGATGGACTCACTGTGCCCTGAGATGGACTCACTGTGCCCTGAGATGGACTCACTGTGTCCTGAGATGGACTCACTGTGTCCTGAAATGGACTCACTGTGCCCTGAGATGGACTCACTGTGCCCTGAGATGAACTCACTATGTCCTGAGATGGACTCACTGTGTCCTGAGATGGACTCACTGTGTCCTGAGATGGACTCACTGTGCCCTGAGATGGACTCACTGTGCTCTGAGATGGACTTACTGTGTTCTGAGATGGACTCACTGTGCCCTGAGATGGACTCACTGTGTCCTGAGATGGACTCACTGTTTCCTGAGATGGACTCACTGTGCCCTGAGATGGACTCACTGTGCCCTGAGATGAACTCACTATGTCCTGAGATGGACTCACTGTGTCCTGAGATGGACTCACTGTGCCCTTAGATGGACTCACTGTGCCCTGAGATGGACTTACTGTGTCCTGAGATGGACTCACTGTGCCCTGAGATGGACTCACTGTGTCCTGAGATGGACTCACTGTTTCCTGAGATGGACTCACTGTGCCCTGAGAAGGACTCACTGTGTCCTGAGATGGACTCACTGTGTCCTGAGATAGACTCACTGTGCCCTGAGATGGACTCACTGTGCCCTGAGATGGACTCACCGTGTCCTGAGATGGACTCACTGTGCCCTGAGATGGACTCACTTGTGCCCTGAGATGGACTCACTGTGCCCTGAAATGGACTCACTGTGTCCTGAGATGGACTCACTGTGTCCTGAGATGGACTCAATGTGTCCTGAGATGGACTCACTGTGCCCTGAGATGGACTCACTGTGTCCTGAGATAGACTCACTGTGCCCTGAGATGGACTCACTGTGCCCTGAGATGGACTCACTGTGCCCTGAGATCGACTCACTGTGTCCTGAGATGGACTCACTGTGCCCTGTGATGGACTCACTGTGCCCTGAGATGGACTCACTGTGTCCTGAGATGGACTCTCTGCGCCCTGAGATGGACTCACTGTGTCCTGAGATGGACTCACTGTGTCCTGAGATGGACTCACTGTGCCCTGAGAGGGACTCACTGTGCCCTGAGATGGACTCACTGTGTCCTGAGATGGACTCACTGCGTCCTGAGATGGACTCACTGTGTCCTGAGATTGACTCACTGTGTCCTGAGATGGACTCACTGTGTCCTGAAATGGACTCACTGTGTCCTGAGATGGACTCACTGTGTCCTGAGATGGACTCACTGTGCCCTGAGATGGACTCACTGTGTCCTGAGATGGACTCACTGGGCCCTGAGATGGACTCACTGTGTCCTGAGATGGACTTACTGTGTCCTGAGATGGACTCACTGTGTCCTGAGATGGACTTACTGTGTCCTGAGATGGACTCACTGTGCCCTGAGATGGACTCACTGTATCCTGAGATGGACTCACTGTGCCCTGAGATGGACTCACTGTGTCCTGAGATGGACTCACTGTGTCCTGAGATGGACTCACTATGTCCTGAGATGGACTCACTGTGTCCTGAGATGGACTCACTGTGTCCTGAGATGGACTCACTGTGTCCTGAGATGGACTCACTGTGCCCTGAGATGGACTCACTGTGTCCTCAGATGGACTCACTGTATCCTGAGATGGACTCACTGTGCCCTGAGATGGACTCACTGTGCCCTGAGATGGGCTCACTGTGTCCTGAGATGGACTCACTGTGCCCTGAGATGGACTCACTGTGCCCTGAGATGGACTCACTGTGTCCTGAGATGGACTCACTGTGTCCTGAGATGGACTCACTGTGTCCTGAGATGGACTAACTGTGCCCTGAGATGGACTCACTGCGTCCTGAGATGGACTCACTGTGCCCTGATATGGACTCACTGTGCCCTGAGATGAACTCACTATGTCCTGAGATGGACTCACTGTGTCCTGAGATGGACTCACTGAGTCCTGAGATGGACTCACTGTGCCCTGAGATGGACTCACTGTGCTCTGAGATGGACTTACTGTGTCCTGAGAGGGACTCACTGTGCCCTGAGATGGACTCACTGTGTCCTGAGATGGACTCACTGGGCCCTGAGATGGACTCACTGTGTCCTGAGATGGACTTACTGTGTCCTGAGATGGACTCACTGTGTCCTGAGATGGACTTACTGTGTCCTGAGATGGACCCACTGTGCCCTGAGATGGACTCACTGTATCCTGAGATGGACTCACTGTGCCCTGAGATGGACTCACTGTGTCCTGAGATGGACTCACTGTGTCCTGAGATGGACTCACTATGTCCTGAGATGGACTCACTGTGTCCTGAGATGGACTCACTGTGTCCTGAGATGGACTCACTGTGTCCTGAGATGGACTCACTGTGCCCTGAGATGGACTCACTGTGTCCTCAGATGGACTCACTGTATCCTGAGATGGACTCACTGTGCCCTGAGATGGACTCACTGTGCCCTGAGATGGACTCACTGTGTCCTGAGATGGACTCACTGTGCCCTGAGATGGACTCACTGTGCCCTGAGATGGACTCACTATGTCCTGAGATGGACTCACTGTGTCCTGAGATGGACTCACTGTGTCCTGAGATGGACTAACTGTGCCCTGAGATGGACTCACTGCGTCCTGAGATGGACTCACTGTGCCCTGATATGGACTCACTGTGCCCTGAGATGAACTCACTATGTCCTGAGATGGACTCACTGTGTCCTGAGATGGACTCACTGAGTCCTGAGATGGACTCACTGTGCCCTGAGATGGACTCACTGTGCTCTGAGATGGACTTACTGTGTCCTGAGAGGGACTCACTGTGCCCTGAGATGGGCTCACTGTGTCCTGAGATGGACTCACTGTGTCCTGACATGGACTCACTGTGCCCTGAGATGGACTCACTGTGCCCTGAGATGGACTCACTGTGCCCTGAGATGGACTCACTGTGCCCTGAGATGAACTCACTATGTCCTGAGATGGACTCACTGTGCCCTGAGATGGACTCACTGTGCCCTGAGATGGACTCACTGTGTCCTGAGATGGACTCACTGTGTCCTGAAATGGACTCACTGTGCCCTGAGATGGACTCACTGTGCCCTGAGATGAACTCACTATGTCCTGAGATGGACTCACTGTGTCCTGAGATGGACTCACTGTGTCCTGAGATGGACTCACTGTGCCCTGAGACGGACTCACTGTGCCCTGAGATGGACTTACTGTGTTCTGAGATGGACTCACTGTGCCCTGAGATGGACTCACTGTGTCCTGAGATGGACTCACTGTTTCCTGAGATGGACTCACTGTGCCCTGAGATGGACTCACTGTGCCCTGAGATGAACTCACTATGTCCTGAGATGGACTCACTGTGTCCTGAGATGGACTCACTGTGCCCTTAGATGGACTCACTGTGCCCTGAGATGGACTTACTGTGCCCTGAGATGGACTTACTGTGTCCTGAGATGGACTCACTGTGCCCTGAGATGGACTCACTGTGTCCTGAGATGGACTCACTGTTTCCTGAGATGGACTCACTGTGCCCTGAGATGGACTCACTGTGTCCTGAGATGGACTCACTGTGTCCTGAGATAGACTCACTGTGCCCTGAGATGGACTCACTGTGCCCTGAGATGGACTCACCGTGTCCTGAGATGGACTCACTGTGCCCTGAGATGGACTCACTGTGCCCTGAGATGGACTCACTGTGGCCTGAGATGGACTCACTGTTTCCTGAGATGGACTCACTGTGCCCTAAGATGGACTCACTGTGCCCTGAGATGGACTCACGTGTCCTGAGATGGACTCACTGTGCCCTGAGATGGACTCACTGTGCCCTGAGATGGACTCAATGTGTCCTGAGATCGACTCACTGTGTCCTGAGATGGACTCACTGTGTCCTGAGATGGACTCACTGTGCCCTGAGATGGACTCACTGTGCCCTGAGACGGACTCACTGTGTCCTGATATCGACTCACTGTGTCCTGAGATGGACTCACTGTGCCCTGAGATGGACTCACTGTGTCCTGAGATCGACTCACTGTGTCCTGAGATGGATTCACTGTGCCCTGAGATGGACTCACTGTGCCCTGAGATGGACTCACTGTGTCCTGAGATGGACTCACTTGTGCCCTGAGATGGACTCACTGTGCCCTGAGATCGACTCACTGTGTCCTGAGATGGACTCACTGTGTCCTGAGATGGACTCAATGTGTCCTGAGATGGACTCACTGTGCCCTGAGATGGACTCACTGTGTCCTGAGATAGACTCACTGTGCCCTGAGATGGTCTCACTGTGCCCTGAGATGGACTCACTGTGCCCTGAGATCGACTCACTGTGTCCTGTGATGGACTCACTGTGCCCTGTGATGGACTCACTGTGGTGCCCTGAGATGGACTCACTGTGTCCTGAGATGGACTCACTGCGCCCTGAGATGGACTCACTGTGTCCTGAGATGGACTCACTGTGTCCTGAGATGGCCTCACTGTGCCCTGAGAGGGACTCATTGTGCCCTGAGATGGACTCACTGTGTCCTGAGATGGACTCACTGCGTCCTGAGATGGACTCACTGTGTCCTGAGATCGGCTCACTATGTCCTGAGATGGACTCACTGTGTCCTGAAATGGAATCACTGTGTCCTGAGATGGACTCACTGTGTCCTGAGATGGACTCACTGTGCCCTGAGATGGACTCACTGTGTCCTGAGATGGACTCACTGTGCCCTGAGATGGACTCACTGTGTCCTGAGATGGACTTACTGTGTCCTGAGATGGACTCACTGTGTCCTGAGATGGACTTACTGTGTCCTGAGATGGACTCACTGTGCCCTGAGATGGACTCACTGTATCCTGAGATGGACTCACTGTGCCCTGAGATGGACTCACTGTGTCCTGAGATGGACTCACTGTGTCCTGAGATGGACTCACTATGTCCTGAGATGGACTCACTGTGTCCTGAGATGGACTCACTGTGTCCTGAGATGGACTCACTGTGTCCTGAGATGGACTCACTGTGCCCTGAAATGGACTCACTGTGTCCTCAGATGGACTCACTGTATCCTGAGATGGACTCACTGTGTCCTGAGATGGACTCACTGTGCCCTGAAATGGACTCACTGTGTCCTCAGATGGACTCACTGTATCCTGAGATGGACTCACTGTGCCCTGAGATGGACTCACTGTGCCCTGAGATGGACTCACTGTGTCCTGAGATGGACTCACTGTGCCCTGAGATGGACTCACTGAGTCCTGAGATGGACTCACTGTGCCCTGAGATGGACTCACTGTGCTCTGAGATGGACTTACTGTGTCCTGAGAGGGACTCACTGTGCCCTGAGATGGGCTCACTGTGTCCTGAGATGGACTCACTGTGTCCTGACATGGACTCACTGTGCCCTGAGATGGACTCACTGTGCCCTGAGATGGACTCGCTGTGCCCTGAGATGGACTCACTGTGCCCTGAGATGAACTCACTATGTCCTGAGATGGACTCACTGTGCCCTGAGATGGACTCACTGTGCCCTGAGATGGACTCACTGTGTCCTGAGATGGACTCACTGTGTCCTGAAATGGACTCACTGTGCCCTGAGATGGACTCACTGTGCCCTGAGATGAACTCACTATGTCCTGAGATGGACTCACTGTGCCCTGAGATGGACTCACTGTATCCTGAGATGGATTCACTGTGCCCTGAGATGGACTCACTGTGTCCTGAGATGGACTCACTGTGTCCTGAGATGGACTCACTATGTCCTGAGATGGACTCACTGTGTCCTGAGATAGACTCACTGTGTCCTGAGATGGACTCACTGTGTCCTGAGATGGACTCACTGTGCCCTGAGATGGACTCACTGTGTCCTCAGATGGACTCACTGTATCCTGAGATGGACTCACTGTGCCCTGAGATGGACTCACTGTGCCCTGAGATGGACTCACTGTGTCCTGAGATGGACTCACTGTGCCCTGAGATGGACTCACTGAGTCCTGAGATGGACTCACTGTGCCCTGAGATGGACTCACTGTGCTCTGAGATGGACTTACTGTGTCCTGAGAGGCACTCACTGTGCCCTGAGATGGGCTCACTGTGTCCTAAGATGGACTCACTGTGTCCTGACATTGACTCACTGTGCCCTGAGATGGACTCACTGTGCCATGAGATGGACTCACTGTTCCCTGAGATGGACTCACTGTGCCCTGAGATGAACTCACTATGTCCTGAGATGGACTCACTGTGCCCTGAGATGGACTCACTGTGCCCTGAGATGGACTCACTGTGTCCTGAGATGGAATCACTGTGTCCTGAAATGGACTCACTGTGCCCTGAGATGGACTCACTGTGCCCTGAGATGAACTCACTATGTCCTGAGATGGACTCACTGTGTCCTGAGATGGACTCACTGTGTCCTGAGATGGACTCACTGTGCCCTGAGATGGACTCACTGTGCTCTGAGATGGACTTACTGTGTTCTGAGATGGACTCACTGTGCCCTGAGATGGACTCACTGTGTCCTGAGATGGACTCACTGTTTCCTGAGATGGACTCACTGTGCCCTGAGATGGACTCACTGTGCCCTGAGATGAACTCACTATGTCCTGAGATGGACTCACTGTGTCCTGAGATGGACTCACTGTGCCCTTAGATGGACTCACTGTGCCCTGAGATGGACTTACTGTGTCCTGAGATGGACTCACTGTGCCCTGAGATGGACTCACTGTGTCCTGAGATGGACTCACTGTTTCCTGAGATGGACTCACTTTGCCCTGAGAAGGACTCACTGTGTCCTGAGATGGACTCACTGTGTCCTGAGATAGACTCACTGTGCCCTGAGATGGACTCACTGTGCCCTGAGATGGACTCACCGTGTCCTGAGATGGACTCACTGTGCCCTGAGATGGACTCACTTGTGCCCTGAGATGGACTCACTGTGCCCTGAAATGGACTCACTGTGTCCTGAGATGGACTCACTGTGTCCTGAGATGGACTCAATGTGTCCTGAGATGGACTCACTGTGTCCTGAGATGGACTCACTATGTCCTGAGATGGACTCACTGTGTCCTGAGATGGACTCACTGTGTCCTGAGATGGACTCAATGTGTCCTGAGATGGACTCACTGTGCCCTGAGATGGACTCACTGTGTCCTCAGATGGACTCACTGTATCCTGAGATGGACTCACTGTGCCCTGAGATGGACTCACTGTGCCCTGAGATGGGCTCACTGTGTCCTGAGATGGACTCACTGTGCCCTGAGATGGACTCACTGTGCCCTGAGATGGACTCACTGTGTCCTGAGATGGACTCACTGTGTCCTGAGATGGACTCACTGTGTCCTGAGATGGACTAACTGTGCCCTGAGATGGACTCACTGCGTCCTGGGATGGACTCACTGTGCCCTGATATGGACTCACTGTGCCCTGAGATGAACTCACTATGTCCTGAGATGGACTCACTGTGTCCTGAGATGGACTCACTGAGTCCTGAGATGGACTCACTGTGCCCTGAGATGGACTCACTGTGCTCTGAGATGGACTTACTGTGTCCTGAGAGGGACTCACTGTGCCCTGAGATGGACTCACTGTGTCCTGAGATGGACTCACTGGGCCCTGAGATGGACTCACTGTGTCCTGAGATGGACTTACTGTGTCCTGAGATGGACTCACTGTGTCCTGAGATGGACTTACTGTGTCCTGAGATGGACTCACTGTGCCCTGAGATGGACTCACTGTATCCTGAGATGGACTCACTGTGCCCTGAGATGGACTCACTGTGTCCTGAGATGGACTCACTGTGTCCTGAGATGGACTCACTATGTCCTGAGATGGACTCACTGTGTCCTGAGATGGACTCACTGTGTCCTGAGATGGACTCACTGTGTCCTGAGATGGACTCACTGTGCCCTGAGATGGACTCACTGTGTCCTCAGATGGACTCACTGTATCCTGAGATGGACTCACTGTGCCCTGAGATGGACTCACTGTGCCCTGAGATGGACTCACTGTGTCCTGAGATGGACTCACTGTGCCCTGAGATGGACTCACTGTGCCCTGAGATGGACTCACTATGTCCTGAGATGGACTCACTGTGTCCTGAGATGGACTCACTGTGTCCTGAGATGGACTAACTGTGCCCTGAGATGGACTCACTGCGTCCTGAGATGGACTCACTGTGCCCTGATATGGACTCACTGTGCCCTGAGATGAACTCACTATGTCCTGAGATGGACTCACTGTGTCCTGAGATGGACTCACTGAGTCCTGAGATGGACTCACTGTGCCCTGAGATGGACTCACTGTGCTCTGAGATGGACTTACTGTGTCCTGAGAGGGACTCACTGTGCCCTGAGATGGGCTCACTGTGTCCTGAGATGGACTCACTGTGTCCTGACATGGACTCACTGTGCCCTGAGATGGACTCACTGTGCCCTGAGATGGACTCACTGTGCCCTGAGATGGACTCACTGTGCCCTGAGATGAACTCACTATGTCCTGAGATGGACTCACTGTGCCCTGAGATGGACTCACTGTGCCCTGAGATGGACTCACTGTGTCCTGAGATGGACTCACTGTGTCCTGAAATGGACTCACTGTGCCCTGAGATGGACTCACTGTGCCCTGAGATGAACTCACTATGTCCTGAGATGGACTCACTGTGTCCTGAGATGGACTCACTGTTTCCTGAGATGGACTCACTGTGCCCTGAGACGGACTCACTGTGCCCTGAGATGGACTTACTGTGTTCTGAGATGGACTCACTGTGCCCTGAGATGGACTCACTGTGTCCTGAGATGGACTCACTGTTTCCTGAGATGGACTCACTGTGCCCTGAGATGGACTCACTGTGCCCTGAGATGAACTCACTATGTCCTGAGATGGACTCACTGTGTCCTGAGATGGACTCACTGTGCCCTTAGATGGACTCACTGTGCCCTGAGATGGACTTACTGTGCCCTGAGATGGACTTACTGTGTTCTGAGATGGACTCACTGTGCCCTGAGATGGACTCACTGTGTCCTGAGATGGACTCACTGTTTCCTGAGATGGACTCACTGTGCCCTGAGATGGACTCACTGTGTCCTGAGATGGACTCACTGTGTCCTGAGATAGACTCACTGTGCCCTGAGATGGACTCACTGTGCCCTGAGATGGACTCACCGTGTCCTGAGATGGACTCACTGTGCCCTGAGATGGACTCACTGTGCCCTGAGATGGACTCACTGTGGCCTGAGATGGACTCACTGTTTCCTGAGATGGACTCACTGTGCCCTAAGATGGACTCACTGTGCCCTGAGATGGACTCACGTGTCCTGAGATGGACTCACTGTGCCCTGAGATGGACTCACTGTGCCCTGAGATGGACTCAATGTGTCCTGAGATCGACTCACTGTGTCCTGAGATGGACTCACTGTGTCCTGAGATGGACTCACTGTGCCCTGAGATGGACTCACTGTGCCCTGAGACGGACTCACTGTGTCCTGATATCGACTCACTGTGTCCTGAGATGGACTCACTGTGCCCTGAGATGGACTCACTGTGTCCTGAGATCGACTCACTGTGTCCTGAGATGGACTCACTGTGCCCTGAGATGGACTCACTGTGCCCTGAGATGGACTCACTGTGTCCTGAGATGGACTCACTTGTGCCCTGAGATGGACTCACTGTGCCCTGAGATGGACTCACTGTGTCCTGAGATGGACTCACTGTGTCCTGAGATGGACTCAATGTGTCCTGAGATGGACTCACTGTGCCCTGAGATGGACTCACTGTGTCCTGAGATAGACTCACTGTGCCCTGAGATGGACTCACTGTGCCCTGATATGGACTCACTGTGCCCTGAGATCGACTCACTGTGTCCTGTGATGGACTCACTGTGCCCTGTGATGGACTCACTGTGGTGCCCTGAGATGGACTCACTGTGTCCTGAGATGGACTCACTGCGCCCTGAGATGGACTCACTGTGTCCTGAGATGGGCTCACTGTGTCCTGAGATGGCCTCACTGTGCCCTGAGAGGGACTCATTGTGCCCTGAGATGGACTCACTGTGTCCTGAGATGGACTCACTGCGTCCTGAGATGGACTCACTGTGTCCTGAGATCGACTCACTATGTCCTGAGATGGACTCACTGTGTCCTGAAATGGACTCACTGTGTCCTGAGATGGACTCACTGTGTCCTGAGATGGACTCACTGTGCCCTGAGATGGACTCACTGTGTCCTGAGATGGACTCACTGTGCCCTGAGATGGACTCACTGTGTCCTGAGATGGACTTACTGTGTCCTGAGATGGACTCACTGTGTCCTGAGATGGACTTACTGTGTCCTGAGATGGACTCACTGTGCCCTGAGATGGACTCACTGTATCCTGAGATGGACTCACTGTGCCCTGAGATGGACTCACTGTGTCCTGAGATGGACTCACTGTGTCCTGAGATGGACTCACTATGTCCTGAGATGGACTCACTGTGTCCTGAGATGGACTCACTGTGTCCTGAGATGGACTCACTGTGTCCTGAGATGGACTCACTGTGCCCTGAAATGGACTCACTGTGTCCTCAGATGGATTCACTGTATCCTGAGATGGACTCACTGTGTCCTGAGATGGACTCACTGTGCCCTGAAATGGACTCACTGTGTCCTCAGATGGACTCACTGTATCCTGAGATGGACTCACTGTGCCCTGAGATGGACTCACTGTGCCCTGAGATGGACTCACTGTGTCCTGAGATGGACTCACTGTGCCCTGAGATGGACTCACTGAGTCCTGAGATGGACTCACTGTGCCCTGAGATGGACTCACTGTGCTCTGAGATGGACTTACTGTGTCCTGAGAGGGACTCACTGTGCCCTGAGATGGGCTCACTGTGTCCTGAGATGGACTCACTGTGTCCTGACATGGACTCACTGTGCCCTGAGATGGACTCACTGTGCCCTGAGATGGACTCGCTGTGCCCTGAGATGGACTCACTGTGCCCTGAGATGAACTCACTATGTCCTGAGATGGACTCACTGTGCCCTGAGATGGACTCACTGTGCCCTGAGATGGACTCACTGTGTCCTGAGATGGACTCACTGTGTCCTGAAATGGACTCACTGTGCCCTGAGATGGACTCACTGTGCCCTGAGATGAACTCACTATGTCCTGAGATGGACTCACTGTGTCCTGAGATGGACTCACTGTGTCCTGTGATGGACTCACTGTGCCCTGAGATGGACTCACTGTGCCCTGAGATGGACTTACTGTGTTCTGAGATGGACTCACTGTGCCCTGAGATGGACTCACTGTGTCCTGAGATGGAATCACTGTTTCCTGAGATGGACTCACTGTGCCCTGAGATGGACTCACTGTGCCCTGAGATGAACTCACTATGTCCTGAGATGGACTCACTGTGTCCTGAGATGGACTCACTGTGCCCTTAGATGGACTCACTGTGCCCTGAGATGGACTTACTGTGTCCTGAGATGGACTCACTGTGCCCTGAGATGGACTCACTGTGTCCTGAGATGGACTCACTGTTTCCTGAGATGGACTCACTGTGCCCTGAGATGGACTCACTGTGTCCTGAGATGGACTCACTGTGTCCTGAGATAGACTCACTGTGCCCTGAGATGGACTCACTGTGCCCTGAGATGGACTCACCGTGTCCTGAGATGGACTCACTGTGCCCTGAGATGGACTCACTGTGCCCTGAGATGGACTCACTGTGGCCTGAGATGGACTCACTGTTTCCTGAGATGGACTCACTGTGCCCTGGGATGGACTCACTGTGCCCTGAGATGGACTCACTGTGTCCTGAGATGGACTCACTGTGCCCTGAGATGGACTCACTGTGCCCTGAGATGGACTCAATGTGTCCTGAGATCGACTCACTGTGTCCTGAGATGGACTCACTGTGTCCTGAGATGGACACACTGTGCCCTGAGATGGACTCACTGTGTCCTGAGATGGACTCACTGTGCCCTGAGATGGACTCACTGTGCCCTGAGACGGACTCACTGTGTCCTGATATCGACTCACTGTGTCCTGAGATGGACTCACTGTGCCCTGAGATGGACTCACTGTGTCCTGAGATCGACTCACTGTGTCCTGAGATGGACTCACTGTGCCCTGAGATGGACTCACTGTGCCCTGAGATGGACTCACTGTGTCCTGAGATGGACACACTTGTGCCCTGAGATGGACTCACTGTGCCCTGAAATGGACTCACTGTGTCCTGAGATGGACTCACTGTGTCCTGAGATGGACTCAATGTGTCCTGAGATGGACTCACTGTGCCCTGAGATGGACTCACTGTGTCCTGAGATAGACTCACTGTGCCCTGAGATGGACTCACTGTGCCCTGAGATGGACTCACTGTGCCCTGAGATCGACTCACTGTTTCCTGTGATGGACTCACTGTGCCCTGTGATGGACTCACTGTGCCCTGAGATGGACTCACTGTGTCCTGAGATGGACTCACTGCGCCCTGAGATGGACTCACTGTGTCCTGAGATGGACTCACTGTGTCCTGAGATGGACTCACTGTGCCCTGAGAGGGACTCACTGTGCCCTGAGAGGGACTCACTGTGTCCTGAGATGGACTCACTGCGTCCTGAGATGGACTCACTGTGTCCTGAGATCGACTCACTATGTCCTGAGATGGACTCACTGTGTCCTGAAATGGACTCACTGTGTCCTGAGATGGACTCACTGTGTCCTGAGATGGACTCACTGTGCCCTGAGATGGACTCACTGTGTCCTGAGATCGACTCTCTGTGCCCTGAGATGGACTCACTGTGTCCTGAGATGGACTTACTGTGTCCTGAGATGGACTCACTGTGTCCTGAGATGGACTTACTGTGTCCTGAGATGGACTCACCGTGCCCTGAGATGGACTCACTGTATCCTGAGATGGACTCACTGTGCCCTGAGATGGACTCACTGTGTCCTGAGATGGACTCACTGTGTCCTGAGATGGACTCACTATGTCCTGAGATGGACTCACTGTGTCCTGAGATGGACTCACTGTGCCCTGAGATGGACTCACTGTGTCCTGAGATGGACTCACTGTGTCCTGAGATAGACTCACTGTGCCCTGAGATGGACTCACTGTGCCCTGAGATGGACTCACCGTGTCCTGAGATGGACTCACTGTGCCCTGAGATGGACCCACTGTGTCCTGAGATGGACTTACTGTGTCCTGAGATGGACTCACTGTGTCCTGAGATGGACTTACTGTGTCCTTAGATGGACTCACTGTGCCCTGAGATGGACTCACTGTATCCTGAGATGGACTCACTGTGCCCTGAGATGGACTCACTGTGTCCTGAGATGGACTCACTGTGTCCTGAGATGGACTCACTATGTCCTGAGATGGACTCACTGTGTCCTGAGATGGAATCACTGTGTCCTGAGATGGACTCACTGTGTCCTGAGATGGACTCACTGTGCCCTGAGTTGGACTCACTGTGTCCTCAGATGGTCTCACTGTATCCTGAGATGGACTCACTGTGCCCTGAGATGGACTCACTGTGCCATGAGATGGACTCACTGTGCCCTGAGATGGACTCACTGTGCCCTGAGATGGACTCACTGTGTCCTGAGATGGACTCACTGTGCCCTGAGTTGGACTCACTGTGCCCTGAGATGGACTCACTGTGTCCTGAGATGGACTCACTGTGTCCTGAGATGGACTCGCTGTGCCCTGAGATGGACTCACTGTGCCCTGAGATGGACTCACTGTGCCCTGAGATTAACTCACTATGTCCTGAGATGGACTCACTGTGTCCTGAGATGGACTCACTGTGTCCTGAGATGGACTCACTGTGCCCTGAGATGGACTCACTGTGCTCTGAGATGGACTTACTGTGTCCTGGGAGGGACTCACTGTGCCCTGAGATGGACTCACTGTGTCCTGAGATGGACTCACTGTGTCCTGACATGGACTCACTGTGCCCTGAGATGGACTCACTGTGCCCTGAGATGGACTCACTGTGCCCTGAGATGGACTCACTGTGCCCTGAGATGAACTCACTATGTCCTGAGATGGACTCACTGTGCCCTGAGATGGACTCACTGTGCCCTGAGATGGACTCACTGTGTCCTGAGATGGAATCACTGTGTCCTGAAATGGACTCACTGTGCCCTGAGATGGACTCACTGTGCCCTGAGATGAACTCAGTATGTCCTGAGATGGACTCACTGTGTCCTGAGATGGACTCACTGTGTCCTGAGATGGACTCACTGTGCCCTGAGATGGACTCACTGTGCCCTGAGATGGACTTACTGTGTTCTGAGATGGACTCACTGTGCCCTGAGATGGACTCACTGTGTCCTGAGATGGACTCACTGTTTCCTGAGATGGACTCACTGTGCCCTGAGATGGACTCACTGTGCCCTGAGATGAACTCACTATGTCCTGAGATGGACTCACTGTGTCCTGAGATGGACTCACTGTGCCCTGAGATGGACTCACTGTGCCCTGAGATGGACTTACTGTGTCCTGAGATGGACTCACTGTGCCCTGAGATGGACTCACTGTGTCCTGAGATGGACTCACTGTTTCCTGAGATGGACTCACTGTGCCCTGAGATGGACTCACTGTGTCCTGAGATGGACTCACTGTGTCCTGAGATAGACTCACTGTGCCCTGAAATGGACTCACTGTGCCCTGAGATGGACTCACCGTGTCCTGAGATGGACTCACTGTGCCCTGAGATGGACTCACTGTGCCCTGAGATGGACCCACTGTGGCCTGAGGTGGACTCACTGTTTCCTGAGATGGACTCACTGTGCCCTGAGATGGACTCACTGTGTCCTGAGATGGACTCAATGTGCCCTGAGATGGACTCACTGTGCCCTGAGATGGACTCACTGTGTCCTGAGATGGACTCACTGAGCCCTGAGATGGACTCACTGTGCCCTGAGATGGACTCACTGTGTCCTGAGATAGACTCACTGTGCCTTGAAATGGACTCACTGTGTCCTGAGATGGACTCACTGTGCCCTGAGATGGACTCACTGTGTCCTGAGATGGACTCACTGTGTCCTGAGATGGACTCACTGTGCCCTGAGATGGACTCACTGTGTCCTGAGATGGACTCACTGTATCCTGAGATGGACTCACTGCGTCCTGAGATGGACTCACTGTGCCCTGAGATGGACTCACTGTGTCCTAAGATGGACTCACTGTGTCCTGAGATGGACTCACTGTGTCCTGAGATGGACTCACTGTGCCCTGAGATGGACTCACTGTGCCCTGAGATGGACTCACTGTGCCCTGAGATGGACTCACTGTGTTCTGAGATGGACTCACTGTGTCCTGAGATGGACTCACTGTGTCCTCAGATGGACTCACTGTGCCCTGAGATGGACTCACTGTGCCCTGAGATGGACTCACTGTGCCCTGAGATGGACTCACTGTGTCCTGAGAGGGACTCACTGTGTCCTGAGATGGACTCACTGTGTCCTCAGATGGACTCATTGTATCCTGAGATGGACTCACTGCGTCCTGAGATGGACTCACTGTGCCCTGAGATGGACTCACTGTGTCCTGAGATGGACTCACTGTGCACTGAGATGGACTCACTGTGTCCTAAGATGGACTCACTGTGTCCTGAGATGGACTCACTGTGTCCTGAGATGGACTTACTGTGTCCTGAGATGGACTCACTGTGCCCTGAGATCGACTCACTGTGTCCTGAGATGGACTCACTGTTTCCTGAGATGGACTCACTGTGCCCTGAGATGGACTCACTGTGCCTTGAGATGGACTCACTGTGTCCTGAGATGGACTCACTGTGCCCTGAGATGGACTCACTGTGTCCTGAGATGGACTCACTGTGCCCTGAGATGGACTCACTGTGTCCTGAGATGGACTCACTGTGCCGGCGGCTCTGGTCACTGCAGCAATGTGCCCCCTCACACAGTTGGCATGGTCTCTCTTGGGTAGACAATGAACATGGGCATATTATTGGGTTGTTTATACCTTTAAAATGAATTTAAATTTCAAGAAACAGGAGATTCGAGTAATTCGTAGCTACAGGGTGTTTCGCAATGAATGTCAATTTTATAATTGTTATTATTTACAGATAAAATGTTTTATTTTGTGTTTGTTGGACGACTGCATACGACTGCATACATCTGGACATTTGCATTTTTCAAGTCGGATTTTGCCTGCCTAGCAAAACGGCTCTGTGGCAGCACACCAAAGTTCAATACACTTGCAATGTCTTCTCAATGGAGGTGACGCATGCGTCATCGCCCGAGTCGCTTCTTCGGGTCTTCGGAGTCAGCCAACTCTTGTGCAGCCTTCAGCCGGTCCAGGCTTAACAGGATGCCTTGCTTAGCTCCGCCAGGGTCACGGGCAGTGGCGGATCCAGAGGGGCCATGGGGACATGCCCCTTGAGTCTCAAAGGGGCCCAATAGCCCAAGGGGGCCCATATTATAGGTTATAGCCGATCGAAGTGACTCGAAACCAATTTCAATCCGTGTTTAAACAAATCGCAAGTCAATTTGCCCACTCTGACCTCCAGACGGTCCATGGTCTGACTTCTAGAGGGCCCACTTTGACCTCCAAAGGGCCCACTATGGCTTGAAGAGAGCCAATTCGGGGTTGTAGAGGCGCATTTTGGCATGTGAAAGGCATATTTCGTTTGTTTATCATTCCTACCGTAACGCCCACTCTCCTGTGGTTGGTAGGGTCAACGAAATCATAATAAGTAATACAAAAATACGTTGCATTAAAGGGTCCATTCTGGCCTACATTTGTATTCAAGGTCAAAAGGGCCCACCAAGGGTTGAGGGGCCCACTGAGGCCTGAGGGGGCCCACGAAGGCTTGAGGAGGGGCCCACATTGGTACTTGGCCCCCTCCTTGACCGAACCCTAGATCCGCCACTGGTCACGGACAACAAAATCAGTAGCCTAGTGGTGACGGCCATGGACTTCCGGCGGTCCGCAGCCAGTCGGGCAGACGGCAGATCACTCGCCTGCGGAACTTCAGCCAGGTTCCAGGATGGGTTTGGGGGTCGAATTTTGGCGTCATCAGTTATGAATCCTTGGATCAACCTCTGAAATGCGTTATTCTAGCCATATATTGTGTGCTCAATACAAAACATAGCGAAAGCTTTCGTTTTAACTTTGATTTCGGCCAAAATTAATGAATTAAAAAATCATTGACGTCTACTGGTATTTAAAATATGACGTTTTGTTTTGCCATTGGGCGCGAGCAGGGGAACCTGACATATTCAACATTCAGCTCTCACTGGCTGTGTGAAGGCTATGACACGTGTTGGAAATCAAAATGTCCAACAATTTCCAACAATACTTGTAAATTTGCATGTTCCGTGCTTGTTTTTACTATATTTACTTTCGATTGTAAAATTGACACTTTAGGAAACATGCTGTATATTATTACAACTTTTTCGCTATATGTGTCAGGAGGGTCGATAAATATCTTTAACGCATTGTGTGTCATCGAGTTGGATGCTCGCAGTCGTGAGATGCACCTTTCACTTGGAAACCCGGCTGATCGCCCAAGCCGTCTTGAATAAATAACTTCCTTATGAAAAATATGCTGACGACGTGACGATGAAAGAGACGACGTGACGATATCTGATCCAGCCGCGACCACTCTGAGGCACTACAGCGCCGAGTTCTGAAATAGCGATATCAGATAGTAGCCGGCATTATTTGCCTTTCTATCCAGTGAATATTTATAAAATGCGGGACGTTCAAAAAAGGTCTCGATTGAGTTCTCGAAGTGGCTCGGAAATAGGAGAAATGTGCTGATTAGCAGAACTAGCAAAGTTCCCGTATTCTTGATAATGCTACGATGCAAAGCTCCTTTATTTGAGTCTGTCTATAGGTATTAAAAAGTTTGTCTATCACGAATCTTGAAGGTTCTCATTTGCTTGTTCTGTTGTTATCTACGCCATTTTGCCTCAGCACTATTAGTGTCAGGCTCCTGGCCACTAATAGTGCTAATAGGCCACTAATAGTGGCAGGCTCCTGGCCACTAATAGTGGCAGGCTCCTGGCCACTAATAGTGGCAGGCTCCTGGCCACTAATAGTGGCAGGCTCCTGGCCACTAATAGTGGCAGGCTCCTGGCCACTAATAGTGGCAGGCTCCTGGCCACTATTAGTGGCAGGCTCCTGGCCACTAATAGTGCTAATAGGCCACTAATAGAGACTCATCAATCCTTCGTGAAAACGGCTAATAGGGGTACTATTAGCCGTTTTCACGAAGGATTTTGCGTTTGGGGCGATTGGGGCGTTTGGGGCGTTTAAGGCGATTGGAGCGATTGGGGCGTTTGGGGTAAATGGGTTTAAAGCTCGTAATAACATGTCTTTTCCAGGTTATTTTTGGTATCAATCACAACTTTATGAATTAATGCATTTTTCTGGAAATTCCATTTTAATGATAACACCATAGTTTACTTAAAATTAACAATTTCATCTTAAACTAGCTCTGGTGTTGCCAGACGGCTGGGGTGTTTGTGCGGCGCCATCTTGCTTGAATCCCGGAAGTGGCTGGTTCGGGAAATGGTCATATTTTGCAACGGCATAGTTTCCAGGAATACTAGTTTATTTCAATGAAAACTAGATGAAACTAGATGACTAGATTTGTCCATTCATATTTTCAGTCATATTCATTTTTGGAGCAAGGATTAATGATAATTAGCGATTTAGTTTTGATCATTTGTTGTGGGATGACGGGAATGCTGGCTCCGGCTCTGCGCTGGCTCTGCGCCGGCGCCGCCGCCCGGTTACCATGGCAACGGGACGACCGGTCGCCTAACGTCACGTTGCACATGTGGCTCCGGCGCCGGTAGGCTGGTCACCATAGCGACCAGCTGGCCGGTCGCGTAACGTCACGTTGCGTATGTGCCGAGCCGTGGTCTGCGCCCAGAAATGGCGTCTGTTCGATCTAGAGCAGCCATTTTTGAGTTTTCAGTACCAGTAGCTGCAGAAAGCACGCATGTTTCATGGGATAATAAGTGCCTTTTCTGAGGTCTTTTTAGCTTTTTGTGATATTCATCAATTAATCAGTTAATCAAATCAAAAACATTTGGTGTGATTCGAAATGCGTAAGGATTGTTCCGGTTTTCTGAAACCAACGAAGTTACCGCTCTAAATAGGACGACCTCAGCGGGACGGAGCGACGTTGAATTAAGGTCTGTGTATGCTTTTGACATTTGGTTGCGTTTTCATCATAATGTTATATATCTTGGCCATTGATATCTTCAGTTTTGCCCTAACTAACTGTCAATTGCATATTTTATTTAATCAAAGCTGATTATCTTGTATGCTTTTTAGCCTCTTTTGGGGCGTTTTCGGTATGTTTTGTAGAAGAAACTAACACAACCAAAAATGGCCAGATTTGCTCATGAATGTGAATATTCAAAGCAAACTAACGGTACATATTGCATTGTAAGAGCATATACTTATACATGAATTCATAAAATTGTGCTTGATACCAAAAATCACCGGAAAAAGCGGTGTTCTTACAAGCTATAGACCCATTTACCCCAAACGCCCCAATCACCCCAATCGCCCCAAAACACCCCAAACACCCCCAATCGCCCCAAACGCAAACACCTTCGTGAAAACGGCTAGTAGTGGCAGGGGGATACGAATTCCCCCCCCCCCCCCACGGAGATCTCGAAATCACTAGTCTGATTTTCGCAATTCGAACAGGGTTTGACTCCCCTCAGACTGATCTACATTTCTTGTATTTTTAAAAGGTAGGGACATGGAGTAAAAATGCAACAATTTTGTAATTTGTTTAATTCTTCATAACTCCTAATCCGATTCTATAAACCGATTTTGACAAATTGTATATGGATCGACAGCAAATTAATGCAAAATTGATATATCCTGGTCACATTTGAAAATTCAAAATTCATAGGCGTTTCCAGGACCAAAAAGTATGTGCAAATATCATTCCTGAAATTTTCAGACTATCTGCCCAGACTAGTTTTAGGAAAAGTCAGCAAATTTCAGAAGCCTACCTCCAGCCATTTCGGAGATATTTGAGAAAAACATGAGGGGTGGGCAAAATCTCCCCCCCCCCTGCCACTAATAGGGTTCAAGTGATAGCAGCATTATGTGACTAGATACGTTAGCTGAAACATTAATGGGATCTTTATTGCACCATTATCGTGAGATACGGATATTAACTTCTCATCATTCCTCACGAAGAAGCTTTGCCTGCGCTGTCATGCGTCGCCCAGCACACGCTGCTGCACTGCCGGAGGTTCCTCACGGGCTCTGCTTCTCCGCCGGCGCTCTGTACACTGCACGACGCCACCCGACGACGCGCGCTGCAGAACAGATCCGGCCTCTGCAGCCGGCAAACTCTCGCTTTCCTCGTGCCAAACACATGACGGCGCCCTTGCAGCGCTGATCCGCCAGTCATGCACTGCTCTGAGAAGTGAGAGTCAATCGCACGCTCACTGCGGCAATAATCTACTGGGGATCAATCTTATAGCTCAATGCGATGGAGAAGACATGACAAATACTGACTGCCTATATAAACATAAGTAAAAACACAGACAAAGCTGAAAATAGCAAAGCAAATAGCGATGCAACAACGATCCCAGAAAACAATAAAGAGTCAGTGGCCGGAAGTGTCGCTGCCATAATCCTGATTTTTTTTTCGTTGGAGAAAGATACCTTCCATCGTTCTCCTCCAACATCTTACATAAAACGGCATCAGGGGCTCCACCAGGGGGGACGGGGGGACGTGTCTCCCCATGCTTGAGCCAAGGAGGGATTATCCCCCACCATTTTCCCTGACAAACAACTAGAAATCAGTGGTCAGTTGTACTCATTATGTGTCACCTCTCCCCTGATGCCACCCCCCCCCCCCCCCCCCCCCCCCCCTCCCCATGCTCAACAACTTTATGGTTTCGATCAATCACGCTTCATCCCCCCCCCCCGCTCATTCACTTTTCGCTGACGCTCGACCTCAGGCGTGGCAGAGCTCCTGAACGGCACCAATGTAACAATACATTTCCGTGATTTAGGTCTTGTTCTTCAGTTGTTAAAAAATAAGCTTAAAAGTTTGCTTTGATATTAGATAATCAATCAAAATGAATAGCAATCATATTTGTGAAGACCTGTTCAGGCACAGTTTTATGTCCACCTAGTTTCTCAATGTATTTCATTTTGCCACGGATGCTTGCCGATTTAAAAACTGCTTAAGGTCTTGGAATCTTTTTATGAAAACATTGCGCTCATGCACACAATAACAATATATTTAACACGCGCTGTGGAGAGGTGTATGCCACTAACACGCAGTAGAGGGGGGGGGGGCACTTGAGTACCCCCCTAAAATCTCCGAAAGTATGAGAACTAGAACGATCAAACTTGCACGGTAGGTAGGTGCTATGATTATCTAAATTTTCAAAAAATCGTGACCTTCGGTCAATATTTTCAAGGTCAAACGAGGTCACAAAGGTCAAATCTGACCAAATGTCACAATTTTGGGAATTTTACCTCTGTGACGTCACAGGTCACCAGCAATGTGTCCAAAGTTGTTTCCGGGGATAAACATGAATCATCCTGATCCGACTGTTGGTTCCGAAGATATCGCTTTGCCGACCTCGATTCTGGCCGCCATCTTGGAATGAAAATCCATATAACTCAGCAATTGATCAACCGATTTTGAATGTTTGTTACGTCAAACGATCCGCTATTGAGTTGGCGTTATTGTTGCGTTAAAAAAACACCGCCCTGCTCTGCTTCGTTTTTTAGCTATTCACGAAAAACATGTGGGGGGAGGGGCACAAAAGTGCCCCCCTCCCCCCCCCCCCCCCCCCTCCACTGGGCGTGTTAAGTGTCCTACGTCAAAGTATACTTGCTCATTTTACTTTGCTAGTGTCGAACCCGTGTCAGTCAATCACCAACGACCATTTAATCTAAGATAGCTTAACCCTATTTGTAACAGGGCCGGATTCCGCCCCCCCCCCCCCATCCCCCTCATGTTTTTCGCAGATATCTACAGAACGGCTGGAAGCAGGCCCATGAAATTTCGGGACTTTTCCTAGAATTGAATTCCGCATTTGAAATCAAAATTTTGAGTTCTTAACCTGAACAGAGGCGGTTTCAGGGCACGGTTTTGGGAGGGTTCGGCGGCGATATTTGGCGATAATACGGAAATGCGATCTTCACGGTTTCTTCCTTACTGCCTCAAGTATGAAGGAGTTACATCGGTGTAAGGTGATTGCAACAAGTGCAAATTAGTTGATGTTAATGAAATATCATAAAAATTGCATGGCAGAGGCGGTTTCAGGGGCTTGAAAAAGGGGGGTTTCCAGGAAGTATTCAATGCTTGGCGGGAAGCTAATAGAGCGATGTAAGGAGCATTTATAGCTATCAAGATATAAAAGATAGCTTCTCCTTCTATTATTTTCATAATTTATTACATATAGAGTTGCAGGGGCGTGTTCAGGCGCATGAAAAGGGGGGTGACTGGCATGGTGAAGACGATATGCCAGCGATTATGGCGTAATAGACGGTTAACTTATAATGATATATGCACATATGAGGCCAGGAGAGGGATATTTTTTTTTTGCAGAGGTGCGCTCAGGAATGGAAGAAAGGGGGTCATATTATTGCAAAGAAACTAAGATGCATGGGCCTACAATGACATAACATACTGCAGTTTTCGGATGAAACACGGACGACAGGTTACTCTACGAACGATTATGAGATAATAGGCGAGTCCAGGTAGGGTAAAAATGGGGGTAAGCAATGTGAATTGAAGTTGTAAGTGAAATAGTCACTGTTGACTAGTTAGTATCATAATAGCGGATAATATACTTATGCAAAGGTCTTGCGCCGCCCCAGTTTGGATCCTGGATGCACCTATGATGAAGTAAAATATGCAAAAAGGAACTATCTACGATCTGTAACTTATTTATAGTGCTGGGTAGCAACATGCCTGCGGTTAATATTTTGTCCTATTTGACCTCCCCTTTTCACTAACCTGGTACCACCTATGGCAAAAAATATGATTTGTAACTGTTTTGTCTAATGTCACAATAACATACCATTTCATTTATCAAAAAACAAACAAAAAAACATAGTTTTATTCCACATTTACTTTACCCCCATATTGAGTGACCTGCACACGCCTATGATATTTAATTTTCAGAAGTGGTCGACATATATCAATCTCCAATTCAATCTCTATTGACTGCCGTTGTTGTGTTAAAATCGGTTGATAAACATGACAGATGTGTTGGATCACATTAACCACTCAAATTTGTAGTTTTGGCCCCCCTGTTGCCCCCTATAAAAAAAAATGATTTTTTTAAATTTTAGAAATGTAGATCGTGTTAAGGGGAGCCAAACGCCGTTTCATTTTTGAAAATCAAGCGTTCAAATCTCGAGATATCCGGGGGGGCGGAATCCGCCTCCCCTGTTACAAATAGGGGTAGCCAGGAGCCTGTTACAAATAGGGTTAAATGGGACCAATTATACACAATTTGTTAGCACTACTCGATGCATGTGAACTGGGGTCCGGTAGTTGTCGCCACTGTGCGAGGCAGCCGCCGGGCCATCTCGTGCTAACGTTTCTTTACAGCGCTATCTTTTCTATAAGGTGCTAAAATCACAGCATAGCAATACCACAGCGAAGTATCACGCAAAAAAAAACGCCGCATTTTGAGTTGAGCCGTCCGATGGTTCAATATCTGAGCTTGTAGCGAGGTATGGTCCAAGAGCTCGCGACAGCTCACAGTCCGGCACCATAACTCTACCTGTCACCGCCACCATATCCGCCCAAGGTTTGTGGGCTGTTGCTGCCTTCCGTCACGCTCTTACGAGCGATGACTTTTCCATCCGCAGACGGTCAGACCCACCCACATTTAGCTTTCACATTAATCGCAAATCGCCCACCATAATCGAAAATCGCCCACCATAATCGCTAATCGCTCCATTACGGCTAGTTTTGTTTAAATAACCCTGAGCTCGGTGATATAGACCTCAGTACCACGGTACTATAAACATTGCTTGGATCGGCGCGAGTGACGGAGAAATCGAACTCTGGGGCCGCCGAGGCGTGCGCCATCGAGTCATCTCACGGTGTGCGAAACTCATCCTGCGGTGTTGTCCCACCCGTGACCGGCCCGCTCATGTCTCTCCGCCTTTCCACTACGGCTGGCCGTCAGCGGCCAGCCGTAGAGGCCCGTCAGCGGCGGCCCGGTGCAGACGTGTAGCGTAACGCCGGTCGTGACGCCGTGTCACGGGGCTCGTGATGCTGCGTCACGAGGGTACGGGGCGTAGCGCGGCGCTGACGAAAAGTGAGAGTGCGGGGCGCCGCTGCCGGCACTGACAGGCCACGCGCTGGACAGTGCCCAGTCATCAGAGGGCCGAGACGGCCCCGATCACCACCTCCGGAGGCCGCGCACTGGACAGTGCCCAGTCATCAGAGGGCCGAGACGGCCGCGATCACCACCAACGGAGGCCGCGCGCTGGACAGGGCCCAGTCATCGGAGGGCCGAGACGGCCGCGATCACCACCTCCGGAGGCCGCGCGCTGGACAGTGCCCAGTCATCAGAGGGCCGAGACGGCCCCGATCACCACCTCCGGAGGCCGCGCACTGGACAGTGCCCAGTCATCGGAGGGCCGAGACGGCCGCGATCACCACCTCCGGAGGCCACGCCCAGTCATCGGAGGGCCGAGACGGCCCCGATCACCACCTCCCGAGGCCGCGCACTGGACAGTGCCCAGTCATCGGAGGGCCGAGACGGCCGCGATCACCACCTCCGGCAGTGATGCTGCCTGCTGATCATGTGGAACGATGGGGGACCACGCTACGGAACTGGGAGAGGGGGAGAGACGCGGGTAGTATGATGCGGATAGTATAGGCTTATTCGGGTTACCTATTATTGGGTGACGGTGTGTTCAAAGACATATCGGGGAAACGAGGTCGTTGGCCGGAGTTTGTGCAATGGGCCCCTGGTTATATGTATTACATAGTTGTTGGACGTGCAGTCACTGGACTGAAATTAAAATGAACCGGAAACGAGTATCGAACAGCGAAACACTCTCATCTCATCCACCGCTGCATTCAATGCAAAACAAGCATTCTGCATCCCGTGGAGCATGCTCGCCGTTTTACTCTTCTTGCAATCGACTGGTCTTCATGCAACACTCCAGCATCAGCGAATAAGAACAGCTTCAGCTCGTCACATGAGACCCATCATGCCACGTCTACGTCAACACCGACATAGGAGCGAAAAGCCTGTCGCAGAAGGATCGAATCTTTCTAGTAGAGGTTGATTTTCCATTAGGTCCGCAGTGCAGGAATATTTTATCTTTGCACTCCGCTCAGATGCAATGATAAAAAGGTTTAATGGACGTTCAACGATAAAGTGAAATAATGTGTTATCTTTGCATCCCTCTGTGGTCACGTGAGTTCCGACGAAAAATAAAGTACTGAACTGAACTGGACTGAATCAACCTCTACTTAGAAAGATACGGAATTATTCATGTCTCCCTCGTGGAAGATAGGAAATATTTTCCGCGCGTGTTCCTGAAAAACCTCGCTCCTTCGTCGCTCGGTTTTTCAGTCACACATTTGGAAAAGATATTCTTATCTTCCACTCGGAGCCATGCAGAATCCTCTATATCTTCATATTTGAGGTTCATCTTTAACATCTGTATGCTGCAAAAATATTATTATCTTTGCACTCTGCAGGATGCAAATATAGTAGCTCAAGATTTGAGTTTATTTTCATGTTGTCAAATATATATATATATAATATATCTTTCAAGTTTTCTCGGGCAGATACAAATATGAGTGCCGCAACAAAAACCTCGTGCCTTCGGCACTCGGTTCTTGCTTGTCACTCACTCAGCAAAGATAATCTTATCTTATCTTCCCTTGAAAACTCGAAAGATTATATATGTTTTCGATAGGGGTTTCTCTCTGATCGTTGTTGTGTAGTGATTAGGAGACTAAGGTGTCAAATTCTGCTTTATGGTACCTTGCAACCTTCATCAACTATAGACTTCGCTGCTTCAGCATTCTGGTATCTCTGCCCTTGTTACCTTGGTAAACGTTCACACTTCGATCTTCAAGCGCTACACGCGCCCTGGAGGGCCTCTGATAATTACACGCCCTGGAGGGGGGGGGGGGGCTCGCCCCCCCCCCCTATGATCTCAAAAACCACACAACGTAGCGACAAGCGGAAAACGACCTTAGATAGCTTGAGACAATTTATTTCGTAAGTATTTCGTTTTTTTTTTCATTTCAATATTGAGGTCACCAGAGGTCATTAACACGCGCAGTGAAGGGGGTGGGGGACACTTTTGTGCCCTCACAAGTTTTTAGTGAATAATTCGATAACGAAGCGGAGCAGGGCGGTGTTTGTTGCGTGCGTGTTGCACTAACGCCAATTCAATGGTAGATCGTTTGACGTAAAAACAAATCAAAATCGGTCGATAAAGTTTTGAGTTATATGGATTTTAGTTCAAGGTGGCGGCCAGAATCGCGGTCGGCAAATCGATATCTTTGGAACCAACAGTCGGATCGGGATGATTTAAACGCCATTCGGTAGACAATGCCAATTTTCATCCCCGGAAACAACTTTGGACACATTGCTGGTGACATGTGACGTCACAGAGGTCAAATTCCAAACATTGTGACATTTGGCCAAATTTGACCTTCGTGACCTCGTTTGACCTTGAAGATATTGATCGAAGGTCAAGAAAAAATAACAAATTGTAGATAATCATATCACCTACCTAATCTGTAAGTTTCATCAGTATATCTCTCATAATTTCGGAGATCTTAGGGGGGGGGGGGGCACTAAAGTCCCCCCTCTCCACTGCGTGTTAGTGGTTAGTGGCGTACCCCTCTCCACTGCGCGTGTTAAGGGTCAGATTTTCAAGTTTTCAAGACTTCGCTTCGAACCCCCCCCCCCCAAATATCTCGGGAACTATGATAGTTAGTAGCAAAAGGAAACAAACAATCGAAAACCCTTAAAAAATGCAATGGGCATCGGTGTCCTCATATTTGAGCTCAGGTCAATAGTTTAGGCTCCAGAGGTCATCAAATGTCAAAAAGGTGATTTTGTTTTGCAGAACTGTTTTTCGTAAATAACTTTTTACCTAACAAAGATAAAGTAATTGTGTTTACTTCATCCTGTGTGTCTTGTAAAGGCGCTTCGAATAACATGCATGGTGACAGGGTTAGGTCAACTAAAAAAATTGACCTCAGGTCAAGATCAAGTGGTGACCCAAGTTGGTCATGTTGCATATTTAAAGACGTGTCTCGACGAGACAAACACATTGGTATTATCTTCTCTTCTCTATCTTCATTATGTCGATAGTTATTGACAAAACAGTGTTGGCGGTCACGAAATTGACCTGACCTTAGGTCACCGATATAAGAAATCAGAGATTAACACATTTTTGGTATCATTGACCTTATGAAATCCTGCCAGATTTAAACTGATCGGCCTAAAACTGTGACTATGGTACTACTGCAAACGTTTTGGAGTTGAGGTCACCACGTGACCTGGTCTGGTGACCTGACTTGAGATGACCAGAAGTCAAGCATTTTACATAATGTGGGAAGTTCATTGCTGAACAGGTCTGCAAAAAAACAGCGGCGCTGCGTGCCGCCGTTTTTGCGCTATCCCTGAAAACCGTAGAGGGGTGGGCGGATTCCCCCCCCCCCCCCCCCCCCCTCTCCAGGGCGCGTGTTAAGTTTGACAACTGGTGCGTTTAATTAAGAGTTACCTTACAGCCAAATGTCAATCTTTGCAAAACTGCATGTTACGTTCCGTTTTCCAGATTGTATTCGAGAACTACCAGGACATAATAGTGACTTCTCTGAGCCCCTAGCAATTGAAGGTGCCGGGGGTAGGATATAATGGGAACGCTTCAACAGAAATGTAGTTTAAACGTCACCTACCATATTTAGAGGCATAATTTGTCGCCTATATCCTGGAAATCAAATCTCCACTCGCAGACGATAAGCATTATATATTTTTTGTTAACGATATCTTCAATGTGGTTGTTTGACGATGAATTTGTTGTTTTACTGATAGTTACCGTATGTACACCACGCCACAGCGACACGAGCACACACTTGCTGGTGTGTATTTGTATTACATCAACGGGGAGGTGGGCACGTTTTCGCTTTCAGCCTTTTACCACCAAATGCTGCATTCTCCGCCCCTACCCGCTGACATCGCACTCGGGTCATTATTTGCACAGCCTCGCTCGAGTCCCGCGTGCTCGGTGTCATTCGTGACGTGTTGTGACGCCGCCCAGCGCGGCTAGCGGTATGCCACACCTCCGGGCGAGTGTCGTGTGTCGTGTGTCGTGTGTCATGTGTCGTGTGTCGTGTGTCGTGTGTCGTGTGTCGTGTGTCGTGTGTCGTGTGTTGTGTGTCGTGTGTCGTGTGTCGTGTGTCGTGTGTCGTGTGTCGTGTGTCGTGTGTCGTGTGTCGTGTGTCGTGTGTCGTGTGTCGTGTGTCGTGTGTCGTGTGTCACGTGTCGCGTATCGTGTGTTTCAGGTGTCACGGCCTCGTGTCAGAGTTGGCAGCCGCCTCTGACCAGCGTCTGTTCGCAGTTGATCCTCGATCAGGGGTTAGCACCACAGTCGAGAATCAGGTGTCAGCACCGAAACAGCGGTGAGAAATCACGTGTCAAGGGGTGGCCGCGGTCGGCAATCGGGAGGTAGCACCTCAGTCGCGTTCGGCTCTGCCGTCAGCAGGACTGACGAAGTGGGACAGGCTAGAATGGGAGAGTCCATTTCTCTGCCGTCGGCAGGATGTAGATGTAGATGTAGATGTAGATGGTGTATTCAGAACCTCCACAAAGTGGATTTTATGGTATCCACGTCAATATACATACAAAACACGCTAGGTCATATACTGAACACAAACACTAAAATGCTCGACTGTAATCCAACATGGATTAAAGGACTAAGGTGTACGTGTTGTCTCGATCGACCCGACGCAAAAATGACAAACGACATGACACAACCATACAGCATACGCATCGCACGTCTGACTATTAATAGGCAACCACCGGCCCCACGCAGCTACCTACACAATCACATGCCTCAGATCAGCGTGCTGTTCCAGGTCCTGGTCGCTCTACAGAGAAAACTGCGTCTCGCGAACTCAGTCCGTACTCGTGGCAGCTGCAGCTGGCCACTCTCGGTCGCTCGAGTACTGCGACTGGACTGTGCAGATCGAGAGACGAGTTGCATCCGCAGAAGCTCCGACGAATCTGACGCTGTCAGAAGGTGGCGCACTATCGAGAGATCATGTTCATTCAGCATGTCGTCGATTCGTTCCCATCCCAACTCTAGAAGCACTAGGGTCACGTGTTCTCGTCGGCCCAAGCCAGTCACAATCCGAGCACCGAAGTTTATGGCTTTCTGGACACGCTTCTTTTGCTCCCCCGTACAGCTATCCCACACACTGATACAGTACCGCATGTGCGGGAAGATGAGCGCTTCCACGAGCATGCGTTTTGTGTCCTTGGGCACTCTGTGACGCATCCTAGCCAGGCCCACCAAGACCATATAGCAGCGTTGTACAACTGCAGAAACGTGTTTCACCCATGTTAAGTGAGGGTCGATGGTGACGCCCAGGATCTTGACACTGGAGGAAGGTGAGATTTCGTCGTTTCCGAAATGGACTGAAAAGTTGGTGTCCGATTTTTGACTGCTAGATTTCAGAATGATCATTTCTGTTTTGGACGGTTTTATTTTCAGCCTGTTCTGAGTGAACCATTTGATTGCGATAGAGAGATTGATTTCCACTCGTGTTTTGAGGGCCTGCATGTTTGATGGTGCTTCAGTGTCCAGGAACTGGGCGTCATCAGCGTACAAGATCACCTTGCCGTGGGACAGGTGTTGCGTCAGATCGTTCGTGAATATCAGGAATAACACTGGGCCTAGTATGGACCCCTGAATTACCCCGTGCGTCACTCCGAGAGCACGTGACGATCCCCCTTGTATCGCCTGCGTACGCCCCCGGAGCCAGTCAGCGAACCAGTCTGACCGGATGCCATACCATCCGAGCTTGTCCAGGAGACGGCCGTGCTCGACGCTGTCAAACGCCTTCGACGTGTCGGCCGTGACGAGTGACGTAACTAGTCCCCTGTCGATGTTGTCTGTGGCGTACACGACAGCATCGAGCACAGCCGCCTCTGTGGACAGACCAGGCCGAAAACCATATTGCTGCGGGCACAACACGCAATGACTCGTGAGATACGTCATCAGCTGAGTACAGATGACACGTTTACACAGCTTGGCCACCACAGGAATGATCAAGATCGGCCTGTAATTACTGGGATCACTTGTGTCACCCTTCTTGAACAGTGGAGTAACGTTAGCAGCTTTCCACTGCAAAGGCATGTCACAGTTCGCTATGCACGAGTTGATGATGTGTAGGAGATGTGGTCCCATCACGGCAAACGTCGGTCTCAGCATATCGATGGTGATGCCGTCCGGACCGCAGGCACAGGACGTGCCCATGCGCCGCAGCGCAGCTGACAGTTCGGGGAGCGTGGCCGGTTGCGGTGCAAACGCGCCACTGCACACGCGCGGCGGGCGTGGCGGCAGCGGCTCTCCAGTTTCGGCAGCTGCCAGAGAGTGTGCCACGCCGGAGCCCACAGACGCGAAGAAGCTGTTGAGCCTGTCCGCCCAGTCCGAGTTGCGGTCTGACGCGCTGTCTACTCTGGGTTCGGCTTTCCTCGATGACACGAGAAACTGGCGGATGTCACGCCACGACTTGGACCTGGAGTGTTTGACAAAAGTCTGGAAGTAAGATGAGCAGGCCCGGTTCAGCACCACCTTGACGGCGTTCAGGCGCTCACGGAACTCCCTCTCCGTGACGTCACATGGTGTGCACTCTGTCAATGCGCGCCCGGTCTCGTGCAGCCATTGCCTCCTTGACGTCTTCATTTTGCAACCACGGGTGACCACGGGAACCACGAACCACGGGTCGCAGGACTGACGATGTGGGACAGACTAGAATGGGAGAGTCCATTTCTCTGCCGTCGGGAGGACCATTTCTCTGCCGTCAGCAGGACTGACGATGTGGGACAGAATAGAATGGGAGAGTCCATTTCTCTGCCGTCAGCAGGACCATTTCTCTGCCGTCAGCAGGACTGACGATGTGGGACAGACCAGAATGGGAGAGTCCATTTCTCTGCCGTCAGCAGGCCCATTTCTCTGCCGTCAGCAGGACTGACGATGAGAGACAGACCAGAATGGGAGAGTCCATTTCTCTGCCGTCAGCAGGCCCATTTCTTTGCCGTCAGCAGGACTGACGATGTGAGACAGACCAGAATGGGAGAGTCCATTTCTCTGCCGTCAGCAGGCCCATTTCTTTGCCGTCAGCAGGACTGACGATGTGAGACAGACCAGAATGGGAGAGTCCATTTCTCTGCCGTCAGCAGGGCTGACGATGTGGGACAGACTAGAATGGGAGAGTCCATTTATCTGCCGTCAGCAGGACCATTTATCTGCCGTCAGCAGGACTGACGATGTGAGACAGACCAGAATGGGAGAGTCCATTTCTCCGGGAATGACGCGATCCAGTGTCAACACTGTTTTGTGCCAGCACTACCATAGTTATTGTATTACATTATTTACGTTCTTGCTGGAGAGATCGCTTCTGGGTGTACACTACACGTGTACACGTTCGAGGATAGTCATTCAGAACGCAGTGTGTAGTCGCCGTTTTCAGTGGCTCGTCGGCGGTACCGGTTGGAGGTGCAGTGAGGCACTGCGTGCAACCAGGCTCGGAGTAAACTGACCACCTCTGGATAACACATTAAAGGAAACCGGTCACTTTGCCAAATCGCTGTGAATGTGCTGATAAGGGGTATTCGTACCAAAAATGTTGAATATGGTATTGGTCTGGCTAAATTATCAAAATATACCCCAAAAGCTATTTTTCAAAAGCAATATATTTCGAAAACATAGACTCGCATATTCAGTATAGATTGCGAGAAGTGGCGTGGATTTCAATAGTGGCACATGTTGCTGTGACATTGTGTGCTTCGAAAGAAGATGTCGAAGACTCGAAACTTATGTAAAATAATTATTATGGAAGGTAGTAGGCATAAATGTAATGATTATCCTATAATTGTGTACATAACTACTAACTAGCATAATATTGTCAATGGCGAAGGGTTCGCTCGCTGGTCCAGTTACGCTTCTTTTAAGGGGAGGCTCTACCTAAATATGCCAAGTACTGCATTTTCCAACCAAGCTCCATGCAATTTTGCCTGTAGATCAGTGTTCGTCACGGGCCCACCAACCCCCGGCCCAGCCCGGCCCAGGCCCATGAACACCAAGCTCAGGCCCGGACCTGGCCCGGTCAAATTGATAATATTGAGGCCCAGGCCCAGTCCGGCCCGTTCAGATTAAGCATATAAATATTTTCACAAAATTGGCAATCACTATCCTAGCATATTTACTTGGATACCATAAATGTGAAACAATGAACCAACTATGCTAACCAAAAACAAACAAAAAGCCACAGCCACAGCAACAGTGTGTTGATGTGGAAGTGAACTGCTGGTTGCAATATTTTTCAGGTCTGACCTGAGCTTCAACATTCTCAACCTAGGCCCGTCCAGAGCCCGATGATTTCCTTAAAGTTGAGGCCCAGCCCAGGCCCAGCCCAGGCCCAGCCCAGGCCCAGCCCAGGCCCAGCCCAGGCCCAGCCCAGGCCCAGCCCAGGCCCAGCCCAGACCCGGCCCATGGCCCATAGGACCGGCCCAGCCCGTGACGAACTCTGATGTAGATATATTGTCATGTGTAAAAGACAGCAACACACCTTTTTCCCAAAAGAATGCCTCAGGGCATACAATTAAAGATGGCCGCCTCTATAATGGTGGGTATCTAGCAAAAAAAAAATGGAGCTTTTACAATCAAATTCATCCCAGGTGTTCCTAAGTATATTATATAGGTCCCAAACCTAAAAAAACACACTTTGCAAACCCTATTTGCAGGAACAGACAACTTTAACAGCATATTGCACCAAAAGTGTTGGTCGAACCTTATTCTTCACATTGAAATACAATTGATTGCATGGTTATCAATAATCCTTTGTATTGTAGAGGTTTGGAACCAAGCAGAAACATTTTAGAACACATCTGTACATTTTTTTAGTCAATCTGTCAAATACTTTTCACAGCAGGTGAAAAACAATCATGTCACGTGCCATAGGCACGTGGCATGATTGTTTTCCCTGTCTACAGCTGACCACCGACGCTGGTGTATCCGGTGTGTTGTGTAAGGAGTACTGACCGTACCATTCCCTGTCTACAGCTGACCACCGACGCTGGTGTATCCGGTGTGTTGTGTAAGGAGTACTGACCGTACCATTCCCTGTCTACAGCTGACCACCGATTGCTGGTGTAGTTGTTTGTCTTTTGTCATTTTGTGTCTCCATAGGTGTATTACTTGTGCCGTTCGACATGTTCATGTTCATCCTCCAGTTGTTGTAATCGATTTCCCTCAATATCATCACTTTTGGTGGTTGTAATCCAGATTTTAGTTTAATTACGCCATGTTTGTGTATTATTTGATTTTATCAACATCAATAATGCTTACTGTTTTCAGATGTGGAAATGTTCGTGGCGCTCCTGGACTTCCTGGGTGTGCCGCTATCTGCGCTGGACACCAGTGAAAACGTGGGACTTACCATGACAAACGGCGAGCTAGTGGTTGAGGGCCGCGCAGTCTGCGCGGGGGAAGATCTGGAGGACGGAGTTCTGCTGTGGACCGCAGCACATAGTGTGTTCGCAAAACCTTCAAACCTGCTGAGGCTCCTGCGGCCCATAAACTCTATCTATGGCCCATAAACTCTAATACGCCGATGTTGACCTTTGACCTGACCGTGACCTGAAATGTGACCTCCCTTTGACATTTTTTAGCATGATTTATATTCTTTTCATTGATAGCTTTCGATTGCCGTCTTGTGCGTCTCGCTGTGATCATTGGTTCGGAAGATAGCCGGGGGGGGCGTTTAACGCCCCCCCCCCCCCCCCCCAGTCAATGGCGTTCTGTTGAGACCCCAGTCAATGCCGGGTTAAGTGATTTCTCGACGTAGACTTCAAAACTGCTATCTCCGTTTAAAACCCCATTATACAAGTGCCTCATTTCCGTTAACGATCCGGTCTCAGATCTGTTTGGACTGGGTCGGATAGGATCTGGGCAAGGTAAATGGAGACTGACGTTGGGTCAGGGCGGATCGGCTCTTTATGAATGGTGCTCGCTAACCTCGCCACGTCCGGACCTAGGCGGAGTCGTGACCCGGTCGGGCCGGTTCCGACTCGTGCGTTTAGCGGCGACCGCGTGATGCCCGCGCGCGGCGCGAGCTCGCGGTGCGTACAGTAATCGGCCAGAGCACGCGTGCTCATCGCACAGAGAAAGCCGCTACGACACAGCGGGAGTGAACCGAGCCGATCAAACTGAACTGAACTGACGAGACCCCGAGAAATGGCCACTGGAGAGACACACCGCTCCGAGGTGGAAGGAGTCCAGTCACAGTCACAGCGAGGTGGAAAGAGTCCAGTCACAGTCACAGCGAGACGCAGGGAACAGTCACAGTCACAGCGAGACGCAGGGAACACAGGCCCGGCATAGTCATAGTAGTACAGTTACAGGGGAACACATGTAACACCGGTCCCGGGCCGGGGATGTCTATTGTTCGCAGCAAAGCCTCGACACGGTCCTCCCCGCACACTGACCTTATCTGCCCGCGCCGCGGTCCTCCCCGCACACTGACCTTATCTGGCCGCGCCGCGGTCCTCCCCGCACACTGACCTTATCTGGCCGCGCCGCGGTCCTACCCGCACACTGACCTTATCTGGCCGCGCCGCGGTCCTACCCGCACACTGACCTTATCTGGCCTCGACACGGTCCTCCCCGCACACTGACCTTATCTGGCCGCCGCGCCACAGCCGCTGCCGATGACTGCAAAACATCCCAGCTAAGAACGAACAATTAGCAGGAGTGCTGGCGCAAACCCCTATTGGAGCAACTAGTCACCCGAACCACCCGAATAATGCGCCGAAACCTGCATAGTAACGGCTGATGAGAAGACAGCTGGGCGGTGAAATCTGCACCGTCTTCTTTCAGACTGTTCATACGTGCTTATTGAAAAACTTCCATATCTGAAGAGAAACGTGATCAGAAAGCAATAAGCAAAGCAAAGTAATGTAGAAGAGCAATGTTCCAAGAACTGCGGCAGCCATACCCAGAGTGAAAATGAAGCTTGGTAGTTATTGACAAGACGTTTTGCTGCCTCATGATGACAATATGGTTGCTTTATAAATGTAAGCATTTGTTCTTCGTAAACGAAAATTCCTGTGCGTGTTAGACCACGACTTTCTCCAATTTAATTCAATGACGTTTCTGGATGTATTGGGCTCCAATATGTCACTTTTCCATTCGGTTTCATTTGCGTGAAAACCAAAAACAATTCATCTTCATCTCGAATTATCGTATGACGAAGCTGTCTCGCCCCATTCAATCGCGATATTGTAGAATTGCTCGCAATGTAAAAGCAGCATGTTCACTTTGGCCGGAATTAAAGGAAAGTAAAGAGAGCCAGAGAGAGACAACACAAGCGCGATACAATACCAGTAAGGCGCCGTAGTTGACGATGAACGAGCGAGCGCGAAATAAATGTATGGTGAATTTCATCCCGATCGGGCAAGTAGTTCCTTAGATACAAAAAAGGTGCGCACATGCACACGTGCAGAGGCAACCCACCCATGACTTGTGGGTAGGCGGCGGCGGAGGGGTCCCTAACCACACACCAAATTTGAACACAATCGGCTCAGCCGTTCCTGAGATATAGAATAGGGGTGTGCACGTGCGCACGTGCAGAGTCACTCCACCCCTGACTTGTGGAAAGGCAACGGCTGAGAGGTCCCTAACCACACACCAAATTAGAACGCAATCGGTTCAGCCGTTCCTGAGATATAAAATAGGGGTGTGCACGTGCGCACGTGAAGAGGCACCTCACCGCTGACTGGTGGAAAATTGGCGGCTGAGGGGTCCCTAACCACACACCAAATTTGCACACAATCGGCCCAGCCGTTGCTGAGTTGTTGCGAGAAAACACTTTTCAACACCCCTCACGAGGCACGCGCCACGCGCAGTGGTGTCACCCACATGAGTCGGCACCGGTCTCAAACACAGTAGGTTGGATGGGCTGCTCAGCAAAGAAGTCAGCTTGTCAATCGGACGTGTGGTTGCAGAGATATTAGCTTTTCAAAAAGCGTCGCCACGGTCCGGGCCGGGCCGCTCATATTCAGATTTTTCCCATATACCACGGAAAGACAAGGCTGACCAATGCAACGATAAGCAGTCACATCACGTCACCTTGTGTACACCGCATATGCTGCTAACTATGCCCGTATCTATGTATATATAATAAGCCTATAATAAGTATATAATAAGAAAACCCAATAGCCCGGCAAGTATGCATAACAATCCGCTAAATAAAATGCGGGCATAGCAGTGCTCATCACATCTTCAGCCTAGTACACGAACGATAGAAAACTAGATAGATATGTTACGCATGATAGTCGCATTATCTCGTTGACAAGTCACACTGCGTAACTGACTGCGAAATGCGAATACTCAGTCACCAACATGAATTATCACACCGGAAACAAGGCATTCGTGTTTAATGGCCCGTCACACCCAGCGTTTAACAATGGACTGACACCTGCAATGACCAGATCTACGGCACGCACCGGCCACTGAGCGCGCTGTCACAGCACGTTCCCATTGAATATATGCACGTCATCCTGTCTACGGCCGTGCGGCGGCCGTGCAGACGGTGGAACGGCTCCCGATCGTCGGCGACCGGACAGCAGCTGGCCGGGCCACAGATGGCCGGAGCCGGGGGCCTTACCGAGCTGAGAGCTGCTCGCCCCTCCAGTGACGACTCGGAGGGTGACGAGGTGCTCATGTAATGGCAGTGCTCGTGTCTGCCGACGGCAGATTGCGTCACAGCGACACAGGTCCGGCTCTTCTGCCATCTGTCCGGCCCTGCCTTCTACCATATGTCCGACTGAGCGGTTTCACCGGATTGCCGCGTGGCAGCAGCACGAGTCAGAACTCGTCTGGCCATGCAGGCGGTGGTCTCGTGGTTTTATCGGACTGTGCCGATGGGCGAGAGCCTATATCTTGATCGTTTTAGCTTGAATGTGTCGGACTCGGATCCAAGAGGTAAATATGTAATCCAGGAAATTTATACGAAAACAAATGCAATGAGGTTATCAATCATATGTAAGAAACCAGAAATATGATATATTACTGCAGCATCCTTCCGCTCCATTTCATTTAGACCGATATCCGCACAAAATCAGTTCGGATTGTGGTGTTTATCAATTGAATTTAATTCAATTGAATTGAATGTCAACTCATTTTAATCTGATACGTATTAGACGTTGCCGATATAAGGAGCTTCATAACCAAATATAACGTCGTTAATTTTTTTTTCAAGATTGATGCGACGCTCAGATATTGGAGATTCTGCGAGCGGCAAATGATAACTATTATTCTTGTTAACAAATTTTCACTTTCCGTTTGAAAAGTTTTCCCAGATTTTGTTTTCACCTCTTAGGTATGTACCTACTCAAAACACTCAACCTTGCATCTTATTTTGAAAGCCCACACCGACCCATGGAATAATTTTAATCAGCCCAGAATCCATAGAAAAACCACACACATATTCATCTAATTCCATAATATTGCAATAATATTTGTTAATAAGGCCTAGTAACGTCACAATTGGACACATACACAAAATGAAACGCTCAAATCGTAGCATGGTTCAGCTGTTTTACATTTGTGTCAGTTTACAAAATGAACAAAGTCCACATAATACAAAATGTTTATCCTGAAATAAAAACCCATGGCTATATTTAGGCGCACAGTGTGTGTGTGCCTGTGGCCTCTAAAGTGTGGGTTCTACTGATAATATATACTAATATTATATTACAAGGCCGACTCCATCACTCGGATTTTTCGGTCATTTCAGACCGTCTTGTGTATATATAAAACAGCTTCTTTTGATTGTCTTGCTTATTTTGCATTGTTCCTTAAACATTCATCGGTTTTATTGCATGCTATATCTCCTGTACTCTTGTGCTATATATTAACCCTCGCCCTACGGGGGGCCTGACAGGCCCCCTGAGGTTTTTCTTGAATAAATTTTTACACATGCGGTGCATCTTGCTAAAATTTTTGATAGCTGAGTTTACAACAATTATACGTATGCTGTAAAAAAATAATTGAAATTGGTTGAGTAGTTTGGGAGATAATCATGTTTAGATGACGTCATGTTGGTAAAAAAGCTGAGAAATATTTGAAAAATTGTAGAAAACAGAGTTTTGAAGAAAACTACAAACGCAAATCGCCAAAGATTCAAAATGGCATTCTTTTTCAAATGGCAATCTCGGATTTTCAAAATTTTGGGTTTTTGACCCATAAAAGAAAAAAACTGTTTTTTTTGGAAAAAGCCCCACAAAATCAAAATGTTCCAAGATATTTAAAAAAAACGGAATATATGTGAGATAACTGAGTATGGAGAATACACATACCAAATTTCAAAGCAATATCTTCCTTTTGACTGAATGATGGCTCCATAAGTGTAAGAACTGATGACGTCATTTTTAAAAATAGTTTTTTTGACTTTTTTGACAAGATACGAACAAATAATTACCTTTTTTGTATTTCTGAGCCAAAACTGGTCTAGGAACATGCCTTTTTGTTTACATTTATCGATTTATAATTTTGAGGTTTTCTGAAGAGCAAAATCGCTGTTCTGGACGTGGTAAATCCGAGGTCATTCACTTGACCTGGAAGGTCACCCGTTTACCTGAAACCTAAAAATCGCATACTGTTAGATTCCTCTCATGACAGGAAACATGCTGGTTCTTACCGAATTGCTCTAAGTTGCTTGGTTGGGAAGTTAACAGGGGGTCTGTCAGCCCCCCCCCTCCCCCCGCCCACCGTAGGGCGAAGGTGAAAAAGCTCCCGTAGGGCGAGGGTTAGATGTATCAGCAATCCTTCGTTTTTGTTTGCTTTTGCGATAAACGCTTCAGCTGGCAGCTCCCTTCTGATTTCTACTTGGTATTTTTCCTGTGCTTCATTTCCCTCCTCAGTCAGCTTTTCACATTGAAAAAAATATGCTCCATTGTTTCCGTAGCTTTCATGCGTAGTGGACATCTGATCGCTGCTTCCTTATGCCATCCAAATTGTAATCAGCGTGATCTCAACAGGCATCCAGAAACTTCTTCCGCAGCCATGCGTCTTCACAGTACACCCGCTGTCATTTTCACATGTCACAGGTCACTTCTTCCGCAGCCATGCGTCTTCACAGTACACCCGCTGTCATTTGCACATGTCACCAGTGACTATAGTCACTTACACCACTTAATCACGTCATGGATGCTATCGCTGGTGAATATCTTCCTATCCTGAAGCTCAGTCACATCCAGTGGCTTCCACGAGCCAAAGCTGAATAAGGCAACGGAAACTTACTTCTCGATTATTATTTTGTTTAATTAATTCATGTTTAAGAACGACATATGGAAGGCATTCGCTTATCAAAAACCCCTGGACTTGCATCCCCGGGAGCTTTTAATGAGCACATTCCTGCCTGTCATAGCATGCATACCAAACTTAATCGGGCGGTGGGTTGATGTAGGTTCTCTCGACATTGTGTCGTGGGAGCTTTCGGCTCGTCAGCGTGTCGGTTAGAATGGCCACTGGGCTCTGCTCCGGGGCTGGAAAGCCGGCCGGTCGTGACGGGGCGTGAGACGCCTCGCCTCGCCCCTGCCGACCACGACCTAACCCAATGCCCGCCGCGCCGCGGCCGTGTTGGGCCGATCACTAGTGCACTGCTGGCTAGGCCGCGGGCGCCACCGGGAGGCAACAGACAGTGTCAGCACAGCGCCAATAAAGTGATACTCGAAGTTTGTAGCGGCTGATTCATGATTAAAGCACAACTACTATATATAATGAATATTATAATGTAAGACAACACAAAATAGGTTTGCTAGCGTCCAACGAAACGCTTTGAGTAATGATCAAAAGCTTAATGAACGGCATGCTGACGATTACCATATAACCTAAGAAAATGTATACCTGTTACCCACCATCACATTTTAAGGAAGGAAATAACTAGACAAATCCTAGGTATAATTATATCACATAATTTATATTATATAATTATATAATTTGCTACGCAGGGGCATCGTCTTCGGCCGGTGTAAGGGGAGCAGCGCCCCCTCGGTCCCAACTCCATTAACGAATGGGCGGAACCTTACACGTAGCTCCTTCTCCATATCCTTATCATGTTATCCAACGACCCAACTTCCTTGTATCCTGCCCAGTGTTGCCCTCACCCCAATCTTCGTTTAAAAAATAAATAATTTAAGATCAGCACAGTCTTTTGTTTATCACGATTTTCAAGTTGGGTTTAACCCGCCATTAATCCTGTTCCCTACGGGCGGCCAGAATTACGTTACTCTGCGGGAGGCAGATTCTGCCCCCCCCCCCTCTAGATCTCGAGAACCGCTCGGTCGATTTCAATGGGGAAAACGCAGTTCGATGTGTCATAACAAGATCTCTCTTTTTGACCCCGAAATTTGTGTTTTGTTTAAAAATGGGGGGGGGGGGCCAGGGCCAAAACAAACGCAATTTTTTGGTGTTTTTTTAAAGATCATTGCGGTCATGTGGCTCGACCGATTTTCATGCCCCAAAGTTTTTGAGCTTCAAATGTACTAATCTTTACTATATCAAAAGATAAAAAACAAAATAAAAAATCATAGGCGTATTCAGGGAATGTAAAATGGGGGGATTATCTGGAAAAAAATACGTGCTGTTCGTGATTGTTTAGGACGACATGAACGTCACATGTGGGCATTATATGCTATAATTTGTTAAATTTGATATATTGCACATAGGCGCATCCAGGAAAAAAAAAACTGGGGCACCATGCGCGTAACGCTTTTATCATCTTACTAATTTGAAGTTGGACCTAATTTAAGGGTGGGTATTGCCTCCCATTTTTTTATCCTGAGTGCGCCTCTGCCCCAAATATATGTACAATCCCAGAATATATGATGCATATTGCATTGAAATTGTTTCTGACGCATTTATTGCACTGCAAACCACGAATGAAGTATGCGCCGCAAAACTGCATTCGTAACACCCTCCCCAAAACAGGAGCCTGCAACCGCCTCTGGTGGACCGATTTTTTCAAAAGTTTATCACAACACGCGCCATTCAATTTTAGGGGAAAGTCACAAAGTTTCAGGACGCTAGCCTTAACGGTTTAGAAGCGGCAAGTGAAAAACCACCGGGAGGGGCAGAATCTGCCCCCCCCCCCAGAAAATAGGGTTAACCCTCGCCCTACGGGAGTTTTTTCACCTTCGTCCTACGGGGGGCCTGACAGGACCCCCCTCCCCCTGTTAACTTCCAAACCAAGCAACTTAGAGGAATGCGGTAAGAAACAGCATGTTGCCTGTCATGAGAGGAATCTAACAGTATGCGATGTTTAGGTTTCAGGTCAACGGATGACCTTCCAGGTCAAGTGAATGACCTCGGATTTACCGCTTCCAGAACAGCGATTTTGCTCTTCAGAAAACCTCAAAATTCTAAATTGATAAATGTAAATAAAAAGGCATGTTCCTAGATCAGTTTTGGCTCAGAGATACAGAAAAGATAATTATTTGTTCGTATCTTGTCCAAAAAAAGTTAAAAAAGAGTTATCTTAAAAAATGACGTCATCAGTTTCTTACACTTAGGGAGCCATCACTCAGTCAGAAATGAAGGTATCGCTTTGAAATTTGGTATGAGTATTTGCCATACTCAGTTCTCTCACATATATTCCGGTTTTTCTAATATCTTTGAAAATTTTGATTTTGTGGGGATTTAAACAAAAATAGGGGTTAAAAACCCAAAGTTTTGAAAATCCGAGATTTCCAATTTAAAGAGAATGCCATTTTGTATCTTTGGTGAATTGCGTTTGTAATTTGCCTTAAAACTCTATTCTCTACGATTTTTCAAATATTTATATTTTTTTGCAACATGACGTCATCAAAACGCCATTATTTCCCAAATTTCTCACCCAATTTCGAATCAATTTTACAGCCTACGTATAATGGCTGTAAACTCCGCTACCGAAAATTTCAGCAAGATGCACCCCATGTGTAAAAAGTTATTCAAGAAAACCTCTGGGGGGGCCTGTCAGGCCCCCTCCCCCCACCCCCTAGCACAAGGGTTACCCCTATTTGAAACAGGGGGCGGAATCCGCCCCCCCCCCTCCCTCTCATGTTTTTCGCAGATATCTCCAGAACGGCTGGGAGCAGGCCCATCAAATTTTGGGACTTTTCTTAAAATTGAATTCCGCATTTGGAGATAAAATTTTAAGTTCTTAACCTGAACAGAGGCGGTTCCAGGGTACGGTTTTGGAAGGGTTCGACGGCGACATTTGGCGATAATACAGAAATGCGATCTTCACGGTTTCTTCCTAACTGCCTCAAGTATGAAGGCGTTACATCGGTTTACGGTGATTGCAACAAGTTCAAATTAGTTGATGTTAATGAAATATTATACATATTGCATGGCAGAGGCGGTTTCAGGTGCTTGAAAGGGGGGGGGGGGTTCCAGGAAGTATTCAATGCTTGGCGGGAAGCCAATAGACCAATGTAAGGAGCATTTATAGCTATCAAGATGTAAAAGATAGCTTCTCGTTCCATTATTTGCATAATTAATTACATATAGAGTTGCAGGGGCGTGTTCAGGCACATGAAAATGGGGGTGACTGGCATGGTGATGACGATATGCCAGCGATTACGGCGCAATAGACGGTTAACTTATAATGATATATGCACATATGAGGCCAGGACAGGGAATATTTTTTTTTTCAGAGGCGTGCTCAGGAATGGAAGAAAGGGGGTCATATTCTTACAAGGAAACTAAGATGCATGGACCTACAATGACATAACATACTGCAGTTTTCGGAAGAAACACGAACCACAGGGTACTCTAGGAACGATTATGAGATAATGGGCGAACCCAAGTAGGGTAAAGGGGGGTAAGCAATGGTAATTGAAGTTGTAAGTGAAATATTCACTGTTGACTAGTTAGTGTCATAATAGCGGATGATATACTTATAAAAAGGTCTTGCGCCTCCCCAGTTTGGATCCTGGATGCACCTATGATGAAGTACAATATGCAAAAAGGAACTATCTATGATCAGTAACTTATTTATAGTAGCAACATGCCTGCGGTTAATATTTTTCCCTTTTTGACCTCCCTTTTTCACTAACCTGGTACCGCCTATGGCATTTTTTTATTATTTATAACGGTTTTGTCTAATATCACATGAACATACCATTTTTTTAAAAACATAAATAGTTGTATTCCGCATTTACATCACCCCCATATTGAGTGACCTGCACACGCCTATGATTTTTGAATTTTAAAAAGTCATCGCCATTTATCAATCTCCAATTAAATCTCTATTGATTCCCATTAGTTGTGTTAAAATCGGTTGATAAACATGACAGCTGTGTTGGATCACATATACCACTAAAATGTGTAGTTTTTGCCCCCCTGTTGCCCCCTATCAAAAATTTAGATGTTTTAAAAAGAAATGTAGATCGTGTTGAGGGGAACCAAACGTCGTTTTATTTTTGAAAATCGGACGGGTAGATCTCGAGATCTCCGGGGGTGGAATCCGCCCCTCCCCCCCCCCCCCCCCCCCCCCCTGTTCAAAACCGTAGGTTTTGACGAAGTCCAATACCGGAGGTTTATACTGGGGCAGCAGCCTATTTGTGTAGTGACTTTGTATGTATGTCTGTTTGTTTGTTTGTCTGAGGCGTTTGGCCACAGCCCGCTGACGAAGAGGCACAGCAACACGCGCGTGGCACCGTTCGATGCGCCAGTTCGGCCCCCAGGTGCCGGTGCCGGTCACCGGTCGATCGGTGCCACGTGGCACGTGGCAAGTGCCGCCACGTGGGTATTTGCAAAATCCATTTGCCCACACGTGCCGCCCACACGTGTGGATGCAGGGCGACCAAACTCGGTGGGTGGGTAGTTCATATGGGTGCGGAACATCCTGTGGGGTTGCCGACCCCGAGAGGGGTAAACAAAAGCCCCCAGGGGTAAACCTTTTATCGCGTGGGGTCCTCGGATTTCGGGAAATTTTGATGTAGCGACACCAAATTTGGGTAACCGATAGAGCTCGGCGAGTGACAGATGATGGTGCCGGTCGCAGCTCGATCGGTGCCACGTGCCGCCACGTGGGCGCTCCTCGTGAAATATATGGCTACGGTTTTGCCCCGGACCCAAACCCGATCCACCGAAATGGGTCCGCACTAGTACAAGTAGGGGGGGGGGGGTAGCCAGGGGCCTGTGTATGTGTACACACGCTCCCCCTGATGAATTTTCGCAATAGCTGCAAAACTTACAAAGCTATCAATGTGAAACTTCGGGTACCTTCTTATACAGCATTCTTACGTCTTGTGTGAAAAAATGAAGAAATTTCGTCGACATTTTTTTCGAGTTATACGAATTTGGTGACGTCACTACACACGAGTTTTACACCAAAATCATCTAAACTTTGCCAAGCCGTATAAGTGCTACATTTGAATCAAAATGCAATACATAAACGTCAAATCATAGCAAATTGCAAAAGCTACAAACTGGCTATCTCGGATTTTTGCAAACTTGATTTGTATTACCACAAAAAAAAAATTGGAGGGGGATTATCACAAAGTCAAAACTTTCCAAAATATTCAAAAAACCGGACGAAATGTCACAGAACCATACATAGGCAATTACCATACCAAATTTCAAACTATATATCCATTTTTGACTGACTTATGACATCTAAAGTATGGGTAACTCATGACTGCATATTTTTTTAATGCGTTTTTTGGCTTTTAGTGACTAGGTACAGACAAAAAAAAAATGCCACCACTGTATTTCTGATAATAAAAAATGGTCTATCAACATGCCTTTTTTGTTGACATTTAACAATTTAACATTTTGAAATTCGGTGACCTGAAATTTAACAAAAAAATTAGTCCGAATGTTTTTGAATGGATGGATTTCCGAGGTCAGGACCCACGGTGATTGTTTACGGTGATTGCAACAAGTGCAAATTAGTTGATATTAATTAAATATCATAAACATTTCATGGCAGAGGCGGTTGCAGGGGCTTCTAAGGGGGGGGGGGGTCCAGGAAGTATGCAATGCTTGGCGGGAAGCCAATAGAGCGATGTAAGGGGCATTCATAGCTATCAAAATGTAAAGGATAGCATCTCCTTCTATTATTTGCATAATTTATTACATATAGAGTTGCAGGGGCGTGTTCAGGCATAAAGACATAAAGACATAAAGACATAAAAGAAAAGTGCAACAAAGAGCCTCTTGGGCCCATCCGAGGTTGCACCCCCCCCCCCCCCCCCCATCCCCCCCCCCCCCCCCTCCACCAGTCTCGCCCCTTCAAATCACCTTACTCTACCTGCATAAAAGAAGGCTAATCCCACGAGTATTTATGAACTAATCCCTTCTCTGTAAAGTATTTATCTAATCTAATTTTGAAGGAAGCAAGTGTCACTGCATCAGCGACATCCCCTGGTAGCATATTCCAATGTCCTACAACCCTTCTACTGAAAAATGACTGTCGTAGCCTAGTCCTACTTTGTTTCATAATGAGTTTATGCTGATGACCTCTACCTCGATTTTCCCTATTGAACTCAAACATACCCTTTAAATATCCAGAATGCTGACTATTTACAAATTTGAAGACTTCAATTAGATCTCCTCTTAGCCTTCTATATCTAAGTGAAAACATACCCAATTTCCTTAATCTATCTTCATAAGGTAAACTACCAAGACAATTAATCATTTTTGTTGCCCTTTTTTGAACTCTTTCTAACAACCAGCAATCTTTCTCATATGTTGGAGACCAGGCTTGTACACAATACTCCAAATGTGGTCTAACATATGCACAATACAGTTTTGTTATTACCTTTTCACTCTTGTAGGAAACATTTCTGTTAATGGCCCCTAGCATTCTAAGTGCCTTTTTCCTAGCTTCTACAACCTGGTCTGACGCTGATAGTCTATTGTTTACCACGACACCTAAATCTCTTTCCTTTTCAATCTGCTCCATTTTCTGCCCACCCATTTCATACCTATGTTTACTGCTAACCCGTCCAGCGTGCATAATCTTACATTTACTCAAATTGAATTTCATCTGCCATGCTTCAGACCACTCAACTAGCTTGTCCAGATCTGATTGAAAAACATCCTGATCATGTTTTCCTCTAATAATCCTGACAACTTTTAGATCGTCTGCAAATTTCAAGACTTTGCTGTCTATACTGTTCTCAATTGCATTCACAAATATTATAAAAAGCAATGGGCCCAGGACTGAGCCCTGTGGAACCCCACTGAGAACCTCCTTCCATTGTGATTGGCACCCATTCAATATAACCCTTTGCTGGCGTCCTGAAAGCCACGTTTCTATCCAATCCAGAATCTTGCCCCTGATCCCATGAATTTTAAGTTGCAACCCCAGTCTTGTATGGGGGACTTTGTCAAATGCTTTACTGAAATCAAGAAAAGCTACATCTAGCTGTTTACCCTGATCAACGCTATCTGTTGCAACATCCAAAAACTCCAGAAGATTAGTTAAACAAGAACGGCCCTTCCTAAAGCCATGCTGTGTATCTTTGATGAGTTCATTTTGCTCCAAGAATTCAACAATCTTATCTTTGATGATTGATTCAAGCACCTTGCAGACTAATGAGGTCAGACTAACTGGTCTATAGTTTTCCTCTTTACTTCTATCTCCCTTTTTATGAATAGGAACAACATTTGCTCTTTTCCAATCAAGTGGAATTTTACTATCTGCAAGTGATTTAGAAAATATTATGGCTAATGGAACCGACAACTCCCTTTCAGATTCTCTTAAAAGTCTAGCATGGATTTCATCAGGTCCTTCTGCCTTGTTAGGCCTTACTTTCTTTAGATATTCTAGAACAAGTTCACTACTTATGCCACCTAGCTCTCCTATAGTCTCCTCTGTCTCTAGCTCAGGCTGAAGTGCTGCAATACTACTCTGGTCCTCGATAGTAAAGACAGATTGAAACTGATCATTAAGCACTTCAACCATTTCACTGTCCTTGCTAACTAACACATCATCTACCTTAAATGGACCTATATTTTTGGAAACTGTACTTAACTTATAAAAACTGAAGAACTTCTTACTATCTGCATTACAATGTCTAGCTAAATCAAGTTCCTTTGCCCTTTTAGCTGCTCTGACCTTTTTCTTAACTGAATTTCTTGCATTCTGGTAGGCCTTCTGATTTATATCTAGTGAAGATCCCTTCAAAATGCCAAATGCACTTCTTTTAGCTTGTATAGCACTCCTTACTTCTGGGGTAAGCCAAACTGGATTGCCCTTGGTTCTGTTACGTTTGTGCCTGAGGGGTATATGCCGATTTTGAATTTGGCTTAATCTAGCTTTGAAAATACTACCAGAGTACCAATACCAATACCAATACTACCAGAGTAGTATTGCAGGCACATGTAAAGGGGGTGACTGACATAGTGATGACGATATGCTAGCGATTACGGCGCAATAGACGGTTATTTTATAATGATGTATGTACATATGAGGCCAGGAGAGGAAATTAAGTCGCTTTTCTCAGAGGCGTGCTCAGAAATGGAAGAAAAGGGGTCATATTATTGCAAGGAAACTAAGATGTATGAGCCTACAATGACATAAAATACTGCAGTTTTCGGATGAAATATGCACCACAGGGTACTCTAAGAACGATTTTAAGATAATAGGCGAGTCCAGGTAGGGTAAAAAGGGGGGTTAAGCAATGTGAATTGAAGTTGTAGGTGAAATAGTCACTGTTGACAAGTTAGTATCATAATAGCGGATATTATACCTATCAAAAGGTCTTGAGCCTCCCCAGTTTGGATCCTGGATACGCCTATGATGAAGTACAACATGCAAAAAGGAACTATCTACGATCAGTAACTTATGTATAGTGCTGGTAGCAACTTGCCTGTGGTTACTATTTTTTTCCTATTTGACCTCCCTTTTTCACTGACCTGGTACCGCCTATGGCAAAAAAAAATATTTTAATAACTGTTTTGTCTAATGCAACAATAACACACCATTCTATTTCTAAAACAAAGGTTTTATTACGCATTTAATTCACCCCATATTGAGTTACCTGCACAAGCCTCTGATTTTTGAAAGTTCAAAAGTCACCACCACATATTCATTTCCAATTCGTTCTCTATCGAACCGTATTAGTTGCGTTTAAAATCGGTTGATAAACATGACAGCTGTGTGGGATCACATATACCTCTAAAATTTGTAGTTTTTCCCCCCTGTTGCCCCCCTATCAAAAAATTCGGAGTGTGTGTTTTAGAAATGTAGATCGTGGTGAGGGGAATAGCATGCCGTTTGATTTGTGAAAATCGGACGGGTAGATCTCGAGATCTCCGGGGGGGGGCGGAATCCCCCCCCCCCACTGTTACAAATAGGGGTAGCCAGGAGCCTGTTACAAATACAGTTAAGGTTAGGAATTCAAAAGTTTGACTCCATATGCGGAATTCGATTCTGGGAAAAGTCACAAAATGTAATGGGTCTCTGTTCTTAGCCGTTCGGGAGATATCTGCGAAAAACCTGAGGGGTGGGCAGAATCTGCCCCCCCCCCCCCCCCCCCCCTTCCCCCTGCCACTTATTTCCCCATCCAGTGCCGGGACGGCCAGCCGACGCCACAGCAACAGAGAGGCGTCAGCTCTCCATCTCACGCGTCATCGTCAATTCGGCCCCGCAGCGTGTCCTCCAAAGGCCGGTTCGCACACAACAAAGGTCGGGTCGAATTTCTCTCTCGCCAAAACCTGGTGAAAACGTGCGTCATCGCCGTCATCGCCGGCGTCATCGCGTGCGTCATCGTCGGCGAACTGTCAGCTGTGTGATGCCTGAAAGCCGACGTCGCCTCGGCTCCGGAGAAAGCCTCGGCTCCGGCTCCGGACGAAGACGCCGACGCGTCGTGAGCTCAGTCAGCCGCGGAGGTGCCGACGGTGGACAGACGGCAGACGGAGAGTAGACGGACGGCAGACGGAGAGTAGACGGAAGGCAGACGGAGAGTAGACGGACGGCAGACGGAGAGTAGACGGACGGCAGACGGAGAGTAGACGGAAGGCAGACGGAGAGTAGACGGACGGCAGACGGAGAGTAGACGGACGGCAGACGGAGAGTAGACGGACGGCAGACGGAGAGTAGACGGACGGCAGACGGAGAGTAGACGGAGAGTAGACGGAGAGTAGACGGACGGCAGACGGAGAGTAGACGGACGGCAGACGGAGAGTAGACGGACGGCAGACGGAGAGTAGACGGACGGCAGACGGAGAGTAGACGGACGGCAGACGGAGAGTAGACGGACAGTAGACGGAGAGTAGACGGAGAGTAGACGGAGAGTAGACGAAGAGTAGACGGAGAGTAGACGGAGAGTAGACGGACGGCAGACGGAGAGTAGACGGACGGCAGACGGAGAGTAGACGGAGAGTAGACGGAGAGCAGACGGAGAGTAGACGGAGAGTAGACGGACGGCAGACGGAGAGTAGACGGACGGCAGACGGAGAGTAGACGGAGAGTAGACAGAGAGTAGACGGAGAGTAGACGGAGAGTAGACGGAGAGTAGACGGAGAGTAGACGGAGAGTAGACGGACGTCAGACGGAGAGTAGACGGACGGCAGACGGAGAGTAGACGGAGAGTAGACGGAGAGTAGACGGAGAGTAGACGGAGAGTAGACGGAGAGTAGACGGACGGCAGACGGAGAGTAGACGGACGGCAGACGGAGAGTAGACGGAGAGTAGACGGAGAGTAGACGGAGAGTAGACGGAGAGTAGACGGACGGCAGACGGAGAGTAGACGGACGGCAGACGGAGAGTAGACGGACGGCAGACGGAGAGTAGACGGAGAGTAGACGGACGGCAGACGGAGAGTAGACGGACGGCAGACGGAGAGTAGACGGACGGCAGACGGAGAGTAGACAGACGGCAGACGGAGAGTAGACGGAGAGTAGACGGAGAGTAGACGGAGAGTAGACGGAGAATAGACGGACGGTAGACGGAGAGTAGACGGAGAGTAGACGGAGAGTAGACGGACGGTAGACGGAGAGTAGACGGAGAGTAGACGGAGAGTAGACGGAGAGTAGACGGACGGCAGACGGAGAGTAGACGGACGGCAGACGGAGAGTAGACGGAGAGTAGACGGAGAGTAGACGGAGAGTAGACGGAGAGTAGACGGACGCAAGACGGAGAGTAGACGGACGGCAGACGGAGAGTAGACGGAGAGTAGACGGAGAGTAGACGGAGAGTAGACGGACGGCAGACGGATAGTAGACGGACGGCAGACGGAGAGTAGACGGAGAGTAGACGGAGAGTAGACGGAGAGTAGACGGACGGCAGACGGAGAGTAGACGGACGGCAGACGGAGAGTAGACGGAGAGTAGACGAACGGCAGACGGAGAGTAGACGGACGGCAGACGGAGAGTAGACGGACGGCAGACGGAGAGTAGACGGAGAGTAGACGGAGAGTAGACGGAGAGTAAACGGAGAGTAGACGGAGAGTAGACGGAGAGTAGACGGAGAGTAGACGGACGGCAGACGGAGAGTAGACGGAGAGTAAACGGAGAGTAGACGGAGAGTAGACGGAGAGTAGACGGAGAGTAGACAGAGAGTAGACGGACGGCAGACGGAGAGTAGACGGACGGCAGACGGAGAGTAGACGGAGAGTAGACTTACGGCAGACGGAGAGTAGACGGACGGCAGACGGAGAGTAGACGGACGGCAGACGGAGAGTAGACGGAGAGTAGACGGAGAGTAGACGGAGAGTAGACGGAGAGTAGACGGACGGCAGACGGAGAGTAGACGGAAGGCAGACGGAGAGTAGACGGAGAGTAGACGGAGAGTAGACGGAGAGTAGACGGAGAGTAGACGGAGAGTAGACGGACGGCAGACGGAGAGTAGACGGAGAGTAGACGGAGAGTAGACGGACGGCAGACGGAGAGTAGACGGGCAGCAGACGGAGAGTAGACGGAGAGTAGACGGAGAGTAGACGGAGAGTAGACGGAGAGTAGACGGACGGTAGACGGAGAGTAGACGGAGAGTAGACGGAGAGTAGACGGAGAGTAGACGGACGGCAGACGGAGAGTAGACGAACGGTGGACGGACGGCAGACGGAGAGTAGACGGAGAGTAGACGGACGGCAGACGTGAGAGTAGACGGAGAGAGTAGACGGAGAGTAGACCGGAGAGTAGACGGAGAGTAGACGGAGAGTAGACGGAGAGTAGACGAACGGCAGACGGACAGCACTGAGAGAAAAAGTACTCTCCTCTTGCAAAACACCTATGAAAATCATCCTTTGTCCATGCAACAACTCTGCACATTCTCTCCAAAAACCCTCCGTTGACTCTGATTGGCAGCAGGCGGCAGAGTTATCTCAGCATTCCGGCATCATTAGCAGCGTTTTAGGAGTTTTGACGGAGAGTCGTTCAAGGCCATGGCAAATATGAAGGATGAGAGGGGAGTTCCGGCGCAGCGTAAACAGAGTGTTTTGGGTTGTACATTGGTGACTCCCGGCCGGCACTCGTTCTTGTTTTCTTGGTGTGCGCTGGCGGTAGTCTGTCGTGCGCTTTGTTCAGCGTTTTGGGGTGGCTCTTGCAGAGTAAGTCGAGGTGGTCGCGCGGAATGCAACGGCAGACATTTTGGAAACGTTGTGTGTTGTGTATTTTGTGCTGTAGCTGTGCCATAACTATGTGAATTATTGTCAGGTGAGTCGGAGTTGGAGTTGTCTTAACCTGTGGTAAATTGGCACAACCTTATTGGCATCACAGAAATGGCAAAATATCAGACTTTTAGTGCCTTTGGCGGTTGCACCAAACTGCCTTAACATTTATGGCACCACACAGACCCAAATCTTAGTCATATGTACGCCTTTCCCACTGCAACTGTTTTAAATGTTACTAAATATAAACTATTAAGTCACTACACATCTTCCAGACTGAGACACTATTCTGTACCATTTATTTTATGTAGAATATATTTTTACCTAATAATATTAAATGCAAATATTTCTGGAGCATCACAAGTGTTTGGTGTTCACCCATTGCCGTGTGAAGTGTTATACTGCCCTGCACCATTTCTTGGTTAGTGTTTGGTGTTTACGTGATTGTTGACATAAATATGAAGATTAGTGCAGATTATCTGCATAAAATATGCAGATAGTTGAGAAACTGCCTGGCCTAATTAAGCTAAAATTTGGTGTGATTTGATAACACTACTTGGCAATGTCGATGTGTAACACAAAACTGTTTGCTCAATAATTGCAAATATTAAAAAAAACATGTCAGGTAGTAGATATTAACGCTACGGGCTCGCTCGTCCTAAACTGATTAAGACGTCATACTGTCGTTATATGGCTGCTGGATTAGTTTGCTCACATACTTGAATATTAAATGTTGTAAAATAGCATTGCTGCATTGTTTTTGGTCCACAGACGGAAGCAGTAGAAACGCTGCTGCGCCTACTTGGAGAGAGTGCAGTGGTACTCGACTGCGACCATGAGACGAAGCTTCCGCATATTGTGACCCCCACGGACAAGCACTCAACGGACAAGGTGGCAGACTACGAAGTGCCTGGTCGAGAAAGTACATGTGGTTCGCGTGAATCGTCTCACCAGTGCCGTGCTTGTGTTCGCTATGCTGTTTTATATATTTAACCAAAACACGCATCCGCACCCAAAAACAAATGTAAACTGGTTCCTGCAAACGCATGTGCTTGAGCTCCCATGCGAGCCCAACCCCAGCGCGGCAGCGGCGAAAGCCGTCGCCGAGCTGCAGGCCATGTCACAAAAGTAGGAGGCAACAGTGACCTCTAGGTGGTGAATCCGCCCGGCAGCCATCCCCGCTTGAGGCGACACTAGCGCCGCAGCGGGAGAGGGGCATGCGTTAGTGGGGCAATGTTTCTTGCTAGTTGCTATGGCACTGGTTGGGATGGGACAAGTGTCCATTTTCTAGCCGCGGTGGACCGGTTTCTACGTATTAGTAAAGTAATCTTGCAACGGCCTAGCCTGTCGGCCCTTCTGGCAGCGGGCGGGGGGGGGGGGGGGGGGCAGGCAGCGGGCACTGCGAGAATGCGGGAGGAGGAGCCCAGCAAATATCGCTGCTCCGCCATAGGAACACACACACGCACGTGCGCACACACGGAAATGATTTATTTGATTGGTATTCGGTTAAACTGTCAGTTTTGAACGGATTTAATTAATTGAAAGGAAAATGTTGGCGACTGATTTGTGATTGAATCGACTCTTATGCCCACTGTTATTTGTCATATTATGCTGTTATTTTGTATTACATTGTGCGTGAGAGTACTTCATCCATGGTTTTCCAAGTCATGGTTTTAATAAAGTATGGATGGTTGAGCGTGTTCCGTGCCTTTTAACACGCACCCTGGAGGGGGGGGGGGCGAAATCCGCCCACCCCTCCGCGTTTTTCGAGGATAGCGCACAAAAACGGCGGCGCAGCAGCGCGCCGCCGTTTTTATTTGTATACCTGTTTAGAAATGAACTTCTCGCATTATGTGAAATTATTGGTCTCAGGTCAATCTCAGGTCAGGTC
>JAXIVJ010000509.1:0-50000 GCA_036785665.1 Chirona hameri
CGCGCTCGGCGCCGTCGTTGGCGAGGTTATATAAGCCTCCGCGGCCGCAGCCGACGTAAACGTACGCCAGCCGCCGTAGTGAGAGCACCGCGCGCTCCGTCCGCTCCGTCCGCTCCGTCCGCTCCGCACCAGTCATGTCTGACGACGCCGCTGCACCCGTGGCTGCGCCAGTTAAGAAGGGCCGCAAGCCGAAGGAGGGAGGCGCCAAGAAGAAGGCGTCCAAGCCGACCCACCCGCCGACGCTGGAGATGATCACCAAGGCGATCGCGCACGAGAAGGACCCCAAAGGTGTGTCGGTGATGGCCATCAAGAAGTACATCCTGGCGCAGTACAAGGTGCAGCCAGTGATGCTGCGCCACATGCTGCGACGTGCCTTCGACGCTGGACTGGCGGCCGGTAAGCTGACCCGCCCCAAGGGCCAGAGCGACTCCCACCTGCTGTCCGGAAGGTACAGGCTGGCCGGCAAGGAGGCCAAGGCGGCCGCCGCCCCCAAGCCGAAGAAGGCGGCCAAGTCGCCCGCGAAGAAGCCGGCCGCTGCAAAGAAGCCCAAGGCGAAGACTCCCAAGAAGAAGCCGGCAGCTGCTGCGGCAAAGAAGGCCAAGTCGCCCAAGAAGGCAAAGAAGACTCCCAAGAAGCCGGCTGCGAAAAAGTCGCCCGCTAAGAAGAAGACTCCCAAGAAGGCAGCGAAGAAGGCGTGAGGTGGTGCGTTGTGACGTGACAAGTGTACAAAGGCCAGTGTATATATCATCATCGTGTTTGTTTGTGTGTGATCGTTAGCTGTCGGCGCGCGTTTTGAGGTGCTGCAGCGATGTGGTGCCGTTTGTAGTGGATCTCACCCAAATCTAGGTATCGGGGCAAAGAAGCAGCCCTGTTTAAGTCGCCTATTCAATAACGAGTATCAGTTATTCACGAGTCGTGTACAATAAATGATGTGGGAGTGAACTGCTGGTTTTTTTTTCTGGAATGGCGAGAAGTGCTGAACTTTGAAAAGAATGCAGGGGAAATTAGGGAACTGGGGTAAACATATATACTTATGTCTTATTATTAAAAGGAACGCGTTCATTTCGGTGCTCAGGAAGTGCACAAGGGAAACAAATACAATTTCAAATGTGCTTGCAGTTAGTTGCATTTTAATATACTTGTAATTTTAGACAGAAAAGAAGTAAAGCATTAACAAGATAAAAGGAAAGGAGATCTATTTCGCTTTCATTTCTGGGTTTGCCGACTTTCCAGCCGAATAACACACCTAACAAACTACACTGAACTTCCCGATAGGTCGGCGGCTTCAAATCGCAATTATCATTAACCACACACTACAAAGAGAAAGTATTTATTTCGCCAAAGCAAGGCAGCATCGCTTGAAAACACCGATTTTAACCGGCATTGTGCTTTGCGGCCCAGCCAGATCCCATAACTTTCGACCAGAAACGAGTGCAACGACTCCTACAAATGCCCATGTTCAAGACTAAGGCTGCTTAGGAGCGGCGCCAGAAATTGGACACAATCAGTAGGAGAGTTTCTGTCACTCTCTTCTCACATTTATACGCAGTGGCATACCCAGAATTCACTCCAGGAGGGGGCAATTTTTGTTCAGGGGGGGGGGGCAAAAAGTACCCCCCCCCCCCAAAAAAACTCACCGGATTTGGCCCACTATATTTTTAGGAGCATATTTTCTACATTTTGTTTTCTTTAAAAAAATATTTAGACCAAAGGAGGCACGTACGGACCTTCAGGGGGACAGGGACACCCCCCACCCCCCTCCTTGGGTACGCCTATGTGTATACGTTACTTTTGTCACAAATGGGTCGCAGCAGCATGTTCGTTGCTTACTCGCCATGGAATATATAGATGGCGCTATTGTCAAGGTCAAGACAGTATAGATGACAGCACAGGACAGGAGTTGGACCCGCGATCATGGATGTTTATTGCTGATGTCATGCCTTACAACAGGCAAGTCAGTATGTATGTAATTATGTATGTCCTATCAGGCGCGCAACCACCACTGGGATCAGTCCCCAGTAACATTTTCGGATTTTAACATTACGCCTATGGGCGGTGCAAGGAAAGAATCGACTTCAAAGTGCCTCCGTCCCCACCTACTTTCGGAAGGTGGTTACGCCTATGTGTTCTATGTATGCATTTATGCAACATGTATTATGCTGCAAATTAATATAAAATTATTGAAGTCACATTTTTCCATCCTGTTTTCCATGTGCCGCCTCCATTACTGCCTCCCCTGGTCCTGCTTGCAGCATCCACCACTTTGCTTGGTAAATGTATTTGGTTCTTTTTTTACAATTATACTGTCTTTTTGGAACCTGTACATGTGTGTTTTATGATGTTAAACAAAGCTATTGTTGCCCGTGTGTTATCTACATAAATAAGTATAAAATTGGAAAATCGGTCAAATTTTGAACATTTTTGGCTTCAACCCAAATCGGTCGGTATTCGGTCAACCGAAATGTATCCCATTCGGTATCAGTTTGGAATCGGTCAGGAACTTTCTGAAATTTACATCACTAATTAGTACCAATCAGTTCATGCCCTAGATGACACGATTCCTGATTGCCTACGTCCATACACGTATTATTTCATCTATAAAATATCTTTAATGGTGCTTTTTACTTTCATATATAATAATAACATAAAGCGAGTCCACAGCAACGTGTACTTCATCCTCCCAGTCTCCTTTCGCCAAACGCTCTTCTGTTAGTTCCATCGGCTATATTGACCCGAAAAGGACGACCAAGCCATACAACTCCCACGATACGAGCTCTCTGAGTTGCTGCCGTGATCACCGAGCGGGCCGGACACAGGCAATGCCCGCGCCACGAACCAGGTTTGATATACGCCCCCACACACACACACAAACGCACACACACACACACACACACCCAAACGCACACACACAAACGAGACACCATCCCAGTCGTGCCACTGTACCAGTACAGTACTGGCCAGCCAGCGCATACACACCCAACCCATGGTGTGACCGCACACCGCCGCCGCCGGTTCCAGCCCCGTGACCTGCACACAAAGCTGGGACACAGAGGACCACGTGCTGTCCGAAAGTGACAATCCCTACGTGGGGGCCAGAGATGGGGTGAACCACGCCAAGGATGCTACGGTAAGTCGGTCGGCCGCCCTACCATTGGTCAGCCACAGTTAGCTGTACATCGCCACAGGCACCAACACGATTACCACCTCCCCTGAACAGCTGGAGTCAGGACTCAGGAGTCAGACTCCCTGAACAGGAGTCAGGACTCAGGAGTCAGACCCACAGGAGTCAGACCCCTGAACAGGAGTCTGTCCCACAGGAGTCCGAACTCAGGAGTCAGACTCCCTGAACAGGAGTCTGTCCCACAGGAGTCAGACCCCTGAACAGGAGTCAGGACTCAGGAGTCAGACCCACAGGAGTCAGACCCCTGAACAGGAGTCTGTCCCACAGGAGTCCGAACTCAGGAGTCAGACTCCCTGAACAGGAGTCTGTCCCACAGAAGTCAGACCCCTGAACAGGAGTCAGGACTCAGGAGTCAGACCCACAGGAGTCAGACCCCTGAACAGGAGTCCGAACTCAGGAGTCATACTCCCTGAACAGGAGTCAGACCCACAGGAGTCAGACCCACAGGAGTCAGACCCCTGAACAGGAGTCAGGACTCAGGAGTCAGACTTCCTGAACAGGAGTCAGACCCCCTGAACAGGAGTCAGACCCCTGAACAGGAGTCAGACTCCACAGGAGTCAGGACTCAGGAGTCAGACCCCTGGACAGGAGTCTCCGTTGCAGCCGTCATCACGCATTGACCGTAGCAGCCTCTGCAGGTTCGGACCGGACCAGCCCAGAAGGTGGAAGCAGTGGAGAGATCCCGTTAGCAGGCTCAGACCGGACCAGCCCAGGTCTCAAGACAGTGGAGAGATCCCGTTAGCAGGTTCAGACCGGACCAGCCCAGGTCTCCAGACAGTGGAGAGATCCCGTTAGCAGGCTCAGACCGGACCAGTCCAGGTCTCCAGGCAGTGGAGAGATCCCGTTAGCAGGCTCAGACCGGACCAGCCCAGGTCTGCAGGCAGTGGAGAGATCCCGTTAGCAGGCTCAGACCGGACCAGCCCAGGTCTCCAGGCAGTGGAGAGATCCCGTCAGCAGGCTCAGACCGGACCAGCCCAGGTCTCCAGGCAGTGGAGAGATCCCGTCAGCAGGCTCAGACCGGACCAGCCCAGGTCTCCAGACAGTGGAGAGATCCCGTTAGCAGGCTCAGACCGGACCAGCCCAGGTCTCCAGGCAGTGGAGAGATGCCCGTTATGTGTCCCCTGAGACGGATACAACCCTCAGCGTACCGACTGTTCCCCTGATAGCTCACCTCTCAGAGTCCGTTACACCCTTCCCGTGCCAGTGTTACCGCTTATCCCCGAGACGATCAAAATGTGACGTCACCTCCCTCCACACGCAGCAAGTTAGACTGTGACGTCACCTCCCATCCACACGCAGCAAGTTAGACTATGACGTCACCTCCCATCAACACGCAGCAAGTTAGACTGTGACGTCACCTCCCATCCACACGCAGCAAGTTAGACTATGACGTCACCTCCCATCCACACGCAGCAAGTTAGACTGTGACGTCACCTCCCATCCACACGCAGCAAGTTAAAACTACACCAAAAATATACACAGTAACTATCCCGTCACCCCCCCCCCCCCCACACACACACACTCCACTCGTCATAGTATACTCCTCTCCACTCTGCAACTACACACAAATATACACAGTAACTATCCTGTCAATCGCCCCCCCCCCCACACTCCACTCATCATAGTACTCCTCTCCACCCTGCAAACGCCCACTCACAATCAGCGACAGCGCATAAAGACGTCACAAGCTCGTAAAGTGACTTCATACTAGTGCCGACCACCGCAAACCTCATACATATCCGCCACACTACCGTTCCGCACGCTGACATCACTCGCTACACACGCTGACGTCACTCGCTACATACGCTGACGTCACTCGCTCCGCACGCTGACGCCACTCGCTCCGCACGCTGACGTCACTCGCTACACACGCTGACGTCACTCGCTCCGCACACTGACGTCACTCGCTCCGCACACTGACGTCACTCGCTCCGCACGCTGACGTCACTCGCTCAGCACGCTGACGTCACTCGCTACACACGCTGACGTCACTCGCTACACTCGCTGACGTCACTCGCTCCGCACGCTGACGTCACTCGCTCCGCACGCTGACGTCACTCGCTCCGCACGCTGACGTCACTCGTTCCGAGCGCTGACGTCGCTCGCTCTGCGTGTGACGTCACCAGTTCATCCGTGACGTCATGGCTACTTGTCCAGTAGGCTGCGGATGAAAGAGTTGATCCTGTCCAGGTCCTGCAGACCGATGAACTTGTCGGCCACGTTGCCTCCCTTCACGGCGAACACTACTGGCACGGCACTCACCTGCAAACGCGCCACAGTGACGTCAAATATACGTGTTATAGCCGGCAACACGTCTTTTTTGTAATCGATTGGTCGCCATATGCATGCATACATTTACATATAACAGACACGAACAACGATCCAGTGCTGTTCCCGGCAACAAGTCTCACGGATGTTAGAAATATACAGCATCGCGGATAATAACGCGCGAGGGAGGGGAGGACTAATGTTCAAACCATTATTTATCACGAAGGTAACATTGCGCTAAAACACAAATACAAATAGCACATTATACAAGCTCGCAGGATCTGGTGAAAGGCTGGAGCTCGTTTTAGAAGGTATGCAAATTTGGCAACAGTTAGTGTTGTGGTAGTGGTAATTTGTTGCTAAGCGGAGGTACTAGCGTGCCGTCACATGACAAATGACAAATGACCGGGTAAACAAACTTATCAACCGACTGACGAGGAACAAAGGCAACACAACTCTTACTTAAATAGGGTGGAATGCGAGGTATTTTTACATTTATAAATTTAGTCCAAATCTTATGTTTGCATGAGTTCCTGGATCAGAGCCCTTTGTCATGGAAAACTAGTTATGTGGACCCAACCCTCATTAACCGATCGCGCAATTTCTATTCATCGGCAGATTTAGGCAATAACGTTAACATGTGCCGTAAGATAACTTCACACGTATGTGAGAACGTACCCACATTTCCGCAAAACACCGCTGTTATCCTCCACAGAAGCCATTGTTTGGGGTATGTTAATATTGTAATTACAATTTGCAAGGTGTCAGCTCCAAACCGATCCTCCATGCTGCCTGTTCCTGAACTATACATCTACAAACACCATCGAGTAACAACTTCGCTCATTCCAGTACCCACCATGTACTCCATGGCGAGGTCGTCGTTCTCGTCAATGTCCACCTTGGCCAGGTGAATGTCATCCTTGAACTGCTCCAGGGCGGTCTCGAGTCGCGGCGTCAGCTGTTTACACGGCCCACACCATCTGATGGAGGAACAGGGGTGTCAAGTCGCGACGTCAGCTGTTTACACGGCCCACACCATCTGATGGAGGCACAGGGGTGTCAAGTCGCGACGTCAGCTGTTTACACGGCCCACACCATCTAATGGAGGAACAGGGGTCTCCAGTCGCGGCGTCAGCTGTTTACACGGCCCACACCATCTAATGGAGGAACAGGGGTCTCCAGTCGCGACGTCAGCTGTTTACACGGCCCACACCATCTAATGGAGGAACAGGGGTCTCCAGTCGCGACGTCAGCTGTTTACACGGCCCACACCATCTGATGGAGGCACAGGGGTCTCCAGTCGCGGCGTCAGCTGTTTACACGGCCCACACCATCTGATGGAGGAACAGGGGTTTCCCGTCGCGACGTCAGCTGTTTACACGGCCCACACCATCTAATGGAGGAACAGGGGTGTCAAGTCGCGACGTCAGCTGTTTACACGGCCCACACCATCTGATGGAGGAACAGGGGTGTCAAGTCGCGACGTCAGCTGTTTACACGGCCCTCACCATCTGATGGAGGCACGGGGTGTGTGCTAATCAGGGCGAGAGATTGTTGTTGCTTGTTTGCTATTTGGGTTTTACGATAGAGTGGTTGCCAAGTTCATATGGCATCAGGAATATTCATGCTATTCCTAGATATCCAAGCTATAGTGGAGACAAGACACATGCCATATCTGATACCGGGGATCAACAGAGAGTCGAACTCTGGACCCTGCGCAGGAGGTAAAGGTGTGCCAGCCTTCTGCCCTGGGCGGATTCCGAACTGGAATCCTATTTGTTGATGGCTTGCATATCAATATTATAGTGTTCCATTCCAGGATATAGAGTGGAAACTATGATTTCTTGTGTTCTTTGACGATTGCCCACTCATATGTAATGCAATGGCAACAATTTACCTAATTATTGTCAGGGTGAAACAGGGTATACACAATAAGTGCCACTCAGTCCACAGACAGTATAATGTGTAATTATCAGGCCTGGGGCCACCAGCGGACATAGACAGGTACACATGCAGTAAAACAAGACCAGAATGAATGGAAAGAGTACACAAACATACATATGAGTACATTTTCCTATATACATAAACAAGACATAAACATAGACATAGACATAGACATAAACAAGAATGAAGCATGGGTGAGAGTGGTTCATTGTAATCAGTACCTACCAAACTATCAACCAAAGAACCCACTCAAAAAGGCATCCCAAGTTATGAATCAGGGATAAGACCTCCCCATAGTTCAGTTCAAGTTGGTAAGAATGCTCTAACTTGGCAAGAACTTGAGCCCTAATCCTGAAAACAAGCTGGGTTGTTGTTTTGCTTGGTATTGATTGAATCTGACCGTGGTCATTGAAGGTCAGGATCAGCAGCCAAGCCACTCATGGTCACATAAGGTCAGTAGGCAGAGATGGCTGCATCAGCAGCCAAGCCACTCATGGTCACATGAGGTCAGTAGGCAGAGATGGCTGCATCAGCAGCCAAGCCACTCATGGTCACATAAGGTCAGTAGGCAGAGATGGCTGCATCAGCAGCCAAGCCACTCATGGTCACATAAGGTCAGTAGGCAGAGATGGCTGCATCAGCAGCCAAGCCACTCATGGCCACATAAGGTCAGTAGGCAGAGATGGCTGCATCAGCAGCCAAGCCACTCATGGTCACATAAGGTCAGTAGGCAGAGATGGCTGCATCAGCAGCCAAGCCACTCGTGGTCACATAAGGTCAGTAGGCAGAGATGGCTGCATCAGCAGCCAAGCCACTCATGGTCACATAAGGTCAGTAGGCAGAGATGGCTGCAAAGATTCAACAGCAAATTCAAACTTTGACATGTTGCTGGTGGGTAGGCAGGCATTGTCCTGATCCCCCAACTGGTTCAAGAAACCAGCCATCATTTATGGTTGGAATTTGACTTAATCTTCTGAAAATAAAAACAACACATGCATGGAAATCAGAAGAGGATCCAAGATTCAAGAAGACCTCTCCCCAAAATCTAACAACAGACCTAGAGCCCCGACAGATCTGATGACAAAACGGCACACAGCCGAATCTTGAATCCCAGTTGATTGCACAATGCAAATCACTGGCGGATCCAGGGGGAGGGGGGCAGGGGTAAAAGCCCCCCCCCCCATCCCAAGCTCGACAGGGGCGGCAATATAAATTAACCCTCAAAATTCGCTGAAACTGGCGATCAAAAATGGGTACCTACTGCCTGCGAAAAAATAACTTCTTGCGAAATAAATAAATCTTGTTTTTGCCTCGTTCGTGTTTCCTCTATTTGGTAGCATTTTGGTAGCAGTAGGGATAGGGAAGGTGGCGCGTCTGACGCTATTTTGGAGTGATTGACAACCAACGTAAGTTATAATTTTACACGCAGCGCGCGTCGCAGCCTTTGGTCTCCTGCTGCCTGCTGGGTGGCAGCGTGTGAGCGCGTGAGTGAATTTCCTTGTATTGGTACCTATGTTGTATGGAATTACTGGCGGATCCAAAGGGGGTACCGGCAGGGCCAAAAGTAACCCCCCCCCCCACATTCCAAGCTCGACGGGGGCGGCAATATAAATTAGCCCCACCCCCGTAATCCGCTGAAACTGGCGATGAAAATGGGTACTGCATGCGAAAAAAATAACTTCTTGCTAAAGAAATATAGTTTGTTTTGCCTCATTCGTGTTTCCTCTATTTGCTAGCATTTTGGTAGCGGTAGGGATAGGGAAAGTGGCGCATCTGACGCTATTTTGGAGTGATTCACAACCAACGTAAGATATAATTTTACACGCAGCGTCGCAGCTGCCTGCAGTCTCCTGCTGCCTGCTGGGTGGCAGAAGAGCGTGTAAGCGAATTTCCTTACATAGGTAGCTATATTGTGTGGAATACGTCTACTAGAATTAAGTAGGGTAATTAGGTTCAGTTAAAAATCCCAATGTTCTTCTTTTTGTAGCTGGGTCATTCCACGACAAATCGACAAAAACAAAGTGCAAAATGACACCGTCTTGTCACCGATTATGACCAAAATTGGTATATGGGGTAACCTGGGGCGCTAAAGTGAGCTGTGAAACTTGTATTGCAATGCAAGCAGTGGTTCACGAGATATTGCCTCGGGCATTTTTATAAGGTCACGGTGCAGGTCAATCTGTCAGTCCATATGGCGGGGAATTTATGAAGCAATATAGATGTATTATACGTCATTAGAATGGCAATGAGCTGTTTTATGACATGGTAATGTTGATTTTGTTTTCATTTTCAAAAAATTCAAATTTAGTAGGTTTTCAAAATTGTACAACTTTTTTGGATACCTTTTTTCAAACGTGTTTCTAATGTTTCGCTATGCTATTCTTACGTGAAAGGACGTGTCAATTAAGTGAAAAATAAATTTGAGGGATATTTGCCTCCAAATATCGAAAATTTTGTCATTTTACAGCCTATTTTATATTTTTTTAAAAATATTCGCTAATAACTTTTGACTGAATAAAACTAGAATGGTACAGTAAACGTCATTTTGCTATTCTCATCAAGACGAGTTGAATGCTCTGCAGCATGATCTCTTACTGACATTTGATGACCTTGACCTTAAATTTCAAAGTTTGTATTTTTGTGTGTGAAATTTTTAATCTTTTTTGGATACCTACCCAAGCCAAATGTATTTCTTATTTTAACTTTATTATTGTTAAGTGTAAAGAAGTGTCGTTCAAACATAAAAAAAATGATGGTTATTTGTCTTCCAATATGCTAAATGTTGTCATTTTATGTTATTTTTGCGAAGATGTTATTCTCCAATAACTTTTGACTGAATAAAGATAAAAAGGTAAAATGGACATCATTTTGTTATTTTCGTCAAGACGCGTTGAATGATATTACAGTATGACCTCTTTCTAACATTTGGTGACCTTCATCTAAGGTCAATGTCAAGGTTCAGGGTTAGGTTTCCAATTGTGGCCTATGTGGCGATGTTATATATCTTGAAACTTGTCTTGTTGCGAGGAATTTGATTGTGCTTAAATAACGCCTGATCGTCAATGGCAACATTTAAATTCATTTTAATTTGAATATCAAATAGTAACTTCATAACTTCCTTCTCGGCGTAAAGAAAGCCCGAAAATGTCTCAGTTTGCTTTATAATCATCAACGATCGCAAAATTATTTTGATACCAATGAATTCCTATCTTCAAGACAAGTTCAAAGATATATAACATCGCCGTGTAGGTCAAATTTGGAAAGGTGACCTTGCGCTGTGACCTTGACCATAGGTCAAGGTCATCAAATGTCAGAAAGAAGTCATACTGCACAGCATTCAACGCATCTGGATAACAACAAAATGACGTTTACCGTGCCCTTCTAGCTTTATTCAGTCAAAGGTATTAGCGAATAACTAAATTGTATATAAAATAGCATGTAAAATGACACAAATTTTGATATTTGGAGGCAAATATCCATCAATTTTATTTTTACACTTAATTGACACATCCTATTGACACACGTATGAATAGCATAGCGAAAAAATATCCTAAGTCCGCAAAGGCAAACAATGGGGATACCTTTTAGGCGATTAGCGAATAACTAAATTGTATATAAAATAGCATGTAAAATGACACAAATTTTGATATTTGGAGGCAAATATCCATCAATTTTATTTTTACACTTAATTGACACATCCTATTGACACACGTATGAATAGCATAGCGAAAAATATCCTAAGTCCGCAAAGGCAAACAATGGGGATACCTTTTAGGTCATAAGGAGGCCCCTGGGGCCCCAGACCGCAACCGAATTTTTGTCCGCAATTATTCGTTTCGCATTTTTCTTTTCCGCAAATATTCTGCCGGCATTTCGTCGAATCCTCAAAACAAATCGTCGCGGTCGCGGAATTTTCCGTCCGAAATCATCGTCTTACATTTCTTGGTCTGAAAATTTTCGTCCGCAACTTTTCGCCTGCCCATTGCTTTGACAAATTCTCATTTTCACTATTCTTTGTCAGCAACGTTGCTTTTCTTCGTCCACAAATATTCGTCTGCGCAATTCTTCGTCTACGCAACTTTTCGTCTACGCAACTTTTAGTCTACGCAACTTTTAGTCTCTTTGCAGCAACGTTGTCAGCAACGTTGCTGACAAAGAACAGTTAAAATACAAATTTTTGAAAGCAATGGGCAGGCGAAAAGTTGCGGACGAAAATTTGCAGACGAAGAAATGCAAGACGATGATTTCGGACGGAAAATTGCGCGACCGAGACGATTTTTTTTAGGATTCGACGAAATACCGGCAGAACATTTGCGGAAAAGAAAAATGCGAAACGAAGAACTGCGGACGAAAAATTAGGGACGAAAATATGTCCGGATACCTCATAGAGACGAAAAGTTGCGTAGACGAAGAATTGCGCAGACGAATACTTGTGGACGAAGAAATGCGAGACGAAGATTTGCGAACGAAGAAATGCGAGACGAAGATTAGCGCTGACGAAGGTCTGCGAAACGAATATTTGCGCAGACGAAGTTTTGCAGATTCGAAGAAATGCGGGACGAAAAATTGCGGACACGAATAAATGCGAGACGAAAAAATGCGCCACGAAATTATGCGCGGACGAAAAACGGCAGACGAAAATCAGCGGAAGAGAAAATGCGCCACGAAGAAATAAGGGACGAAAATCGGTCACGAAATCGTTGGTGACTGGTGTTGATGGTGTTGATGATCGTTGGTGACGATGATTTGCGGTCGGAAAATTCCGCGACCGCGACGATTTGTTTTGAGGATTCGACGAAATGCCGGCAGAACATTTGCGGAAAAGAAAATGCGAGACAAAGAATTACGAACGATAAAATGCGAGACGAAAATATGTCCGGATACCTCACAAAGAAGGAAAGTTGCGTTGACGAAAAGTTACGTAGACGAAGAATTGCGCAGACGAATATTTGTGGACGAAGAAATGCGAGACGAAGATTTGCGAACGAAGAAATGCGAGACGAAGATTAGCGCTGACGAAGATCTGCGAAACGAATATTTGCGCAGACGAAGTTTTGCGGATTCGAAGAAATGCTGGAAGAAGAATTGCGGAAACGAAGAAATGGGAGACGAAAAAATGTGCCACGAAATTATGCGCGGACTAAAAACAGCAGACGAAAATCAGAGGACGAAAAAATGCGCGACGAAAATATGTCCGGATACCGTCACCAACCCATTAAAATTATCTAGACAATGCGCTGCAAAGCCAGTGAAAAGGGCGCCGAAGTGAACCAGAGCCTCCAAAGTTGAAGCACACCACCCACATCACAAAAGATCTCGCTGTAATGGTAATCCGTGTCCCAAAATTGCATTTTTGCTTGGGTGTCAGAGTGGAAAATTCGAGCCCAAAAAGACCATGAGTGGAAAATTGTGTAGAAAATGATACAATATTGATGTCTGTTTCAAATATGAAAAGCAGTTGTTTTCTTTGAAATCACGTATTTTTAGTTTATATTGATGTCTATTTATGTCAGAATCAATATCACAATTTATAATTTGGGAGTGGAAAATTCTCACCTAAAATGGGGAGCGAGAGTGGACAATTATTCATATTTAGGTGTCATTTCCCAGCCAAATCAACACATTTTGGGACACTGGGTATTGTCTCGCAATTTACCGCCAATTTGTATTTTCGGCCAACATTTACAAATCAGATAATGAACGAGAGATTTTTGGAAATGCTTTAGAGACTTTCACATTAAATATGCGACATTTTCCCATCTAATGAGACATTTGTGTAGAACAATCTAGAAATGAGTTTTTGTCTTCCATAAACCTCTAAATTTTAGTGGTAAATACAATTAGTTGTGTGACAGCAGTGCTAGTAAAAAACATGTTCATTTAAGATACATCTTTAGTGCATGGCGGTGCAGATTGGCGACTGTTGCAGCAGCACAGCATAGGTAGTAGGTACTGCACCATTACCAGTCCACACCATACTTGACCAAATCCGCACCAAACTGCACCACACCACAGAAATCCGCACCCGCCAGGATGGGCCCACACTGACAAGATCTTGTTGAAAATGCCATACTTTGCAGTCTGGCTGGGGCCTAGAAGGCCCACCGTTAAATTAGCCCCCCCCCCCCTCCCCCATATTGGGAGGCTGGATCCACCAGTGATACAAATAGTGCCAGACTCTCAGTCCACAAGGTCGCATAATACACATTCACAATGGATTTGTATACCACTGGATCCAGTGTTGGAAAAGTTAACGTTTGTTGGTTCCATATACACCAACACATTTTGTACTCCCAAATTATGGTAAAAATTGATTTTTTTGTACTCCTCAGAAATATTTATTGTTTATTAACTAATCAAAGTGTTTGTTGCAGAGAAAACCTGTTCATAAAAGGTTGACTTCTAGCTTGGAAAGTTTGACTGAATTGTATAGCCAACACCACAATTACCTCCATCCACCCACTGCCACTGGATTAAAATAAAAGCTTAGGCAAAGACAAACCCAAGTCCCAACTTGAACTGTTAACAAACCAAACAGAGTTATAAAGTTTCCTTGAACAAACCCAACTCACAAGGCAAACACCGTCAGGAAAAAAATCCCACCATGCCTTTCACGCGGATTATTTGCGCTGAAAGCGTCGCAATTGGTAAAGAGTCTCGGCAATTAATTTATCGTAACATCGCAACACAACAGCCACAGCGTAGAGGCCGGGGAATAGAATATAGATCGCTGACGGCTGACGGTCTGCTAACCCCCTCCTCCCCCCCCCCCCACCCCGGGTCAACAACTTGACGGCTGACGGCCCGCTACCCCCCCCCCCCCCCCCTCCTCCCCACTCAACAACTTTTTGGAAATACGCCACTGGATTTGCTCCCCCCTCAATCCACGGATCCTCCCCTGACTGATTTGGTCATTAGTCCTTGATTTTCTTCATAAAAATAGAGATAGACGAATTGTAGTTCCTGATGACCTTGTCATACCCCATGAGTTTCAAATCGATCGTTCCAAAACTGTCTGTGGTAGTGTTCTGATTGGTTTTTGAGGTAGGGTCACTTAACGTGACCTGGTGACCTGACCTGACATGACCCTGACATCAAATTTAGTCAGAAGATGCAAAAGAGATGTATCAATAGCTGTGCCAAATTTCATGGCGCTGCGTGGAACGGTTCCGGAGATATCGACCTGAGAGACTGACGAGAGTACAACTATTGGGAGTACAAATGTAATTTGAGTAGGTCCCTATGCCACAACACAGTGTGACCTACTCCAAGTGCCCCACCAATTATTCTCCAGCCTCAGAAGGAGAACAAGTACTCTGTAAAAGAGTAACAATTACTTTGCTGATGGCAAAACGCACCGGGATGCTGTTATCTCTGTAACATGTTGACTCACATTTGTGACGTCAGAAGCCTATTCGGTTTTGACCAATCGACTAGCTTGATTGAGAGCTGGACCAGTATGGATAGCCGTTAGCTCCCTTGTACCCGTGACGTTTCCATTCGCTCATAGAATAGTAGCGAGTAGTTAAACTACATCCTTTGTCATTGTTTGTTGGTGACGCACATGCGGCGCACACATGAGTTGTGATTACTGATTATTGTGGGGTTGATCAGGTGGGTATTTTTTTTGAGTAGCATTGAAATCACTTTAATTATATGATACGAAGGCCAATTCGTGATTTGAAATGTTATTCGGTTGGAGAGCCAGACTGGAAAAAAAACAAAGTGACTCATTTTACAATTTACATGGACACATTTCCTGGTTATGACCGCCAGGCCCCATGTTGATGTAACGGTTTTCTGTCATTGTTCTGAATTGTTGTCCTGAAAAAGAAAATGTGTGCTTAGGTAGGTATACATTGCTTTTCTGCATGAATGCATAGGTACTTACCAAGAATTGTCAGCACATTTTGATCTGGGGAATTTAGTTTTGTAGTTTATCATTCATCATTATTCATTAGTATATCAGTATTTATTTTTGGCCTACCATCAGGTTATTTTTGTACTCTTTGTTTGCAAAGATATGTACTCCTCCACCAACGAAAACATGTAGAATTCCCACCCTGACTGGATCTCAATCTTGATCTGGGATCAAGATTGAGATTGATTCCACACAAAAAGTGCCATGATTCCACACAAAAAGTATGTAGTCAATTATCAACATTTGCATTATCAGTTGACAATTATCAGTTAGTTATCAACAGCATGGATGACAGATACACTGACATGCCAGTTCTGTTTGCAACAAATATAAAATGTCAAGCATTCCCTCGGAATTCCGATTGAGAATGTTTTAAAGAATGCAGCAGCAGCCTAGTCCCATGAGTAATTTTCAGGAACCACATGGCTCTGAAAAAGACAGCAAAAACTGGGGATGTGAGCTCACTTGGCATGAAAGTCGATGAGGACAGGCTTGTCACTATTCAGAACACGCTCTTTAAAGTCTGCCTTGTCTTGAATGTTGAAGATATCTTGTCTATTGCTAGACACATGTAGATTCCGATGCAATAGTCCCGTGGCTCTGGTAGGCCCATGGGGTAGTAGCGTAACAGCTCTTGTAATGTGTCTGGCATTCAAACAAAGTTTATTCATCTTGAGGCACCAAAACACTCCAGAAAGTTGAGCAAAAATGGATTACACACAGCGATCCCCTTTCTGAATCTATCTCCTATCGTGAAGGTCGCGAAGTGCCGAATAGCAGCTATAAAACAACTACACTTCACTTTTGAAACAATAGCGTCGAAGCTGTCGCAGAAAAAGAAAACAAGTGCTTTCTGTTCACACGTCTGTGAATTATTCGAAAGGACCAATTATTGCACAAAGTATTAGTTCGCATTGCTTAATTCGCTATCTCCTTCCTGCTTCTGAACAAAATGGTATACGAGCAATTTTTGCAGTAGTTGCCGAGAAGAAAGGTCGTTTATGGCTATTTTGATTTGAGTATTATATTTACCGTGGCTATTTTCAAGGCATGCGTCACGTTATGCCATTATTTCATGCAGTAGTATATTGATCATAGCATAGCATATTTGTTAATCTGTAATATGTACCAATGGATAATATGGTTAATTCTTATCAAATTAAATTTGTGTGCATGTTTAGGCTTATGAAGATTTGGGTTATTAGGCATTCTGATATGATATGGACTTGTTGGTGCTCATGATACGGTCAACTGCTGTAACCTCAGACACATCCTAACCTCAGACTGTTCATGCTCTCAGAATGTTAACAATAGACACACTAAAACACTGCATTAGTATTGTCTGCACTCTGATAGCATGACAAGTCTGAGGTTAGGACTTGTCCAAAGACTTTTACCCTATAGGGTAGACATCTGTAATCTGGAACATGTCCTAACACCAGACTTTTCATGCTATTGGCTATGCAGATGATACTGACACTACATCACAAATCCATGTTTCATCCTGGTTGATTTATTGAGGGTCAAATAATTATATGTTGTCACAACATCATCATCAATAGTTCAGCATCAAATGCATTAATATATTAAAGGTGGCAGAGTTGGGTATAATGGAATATGGGTACCCATGCATTGCCATGAACTGGTCATCTCTTCAATTTGTTAATAGATACTAATTACAGGTTCAGGTACATTATCATTAAAATGTGTGCACCACAGTTAAGTCCTGCACTATGAAGTGATGCCTCTAATCCAAAAATCTGGCAATAATATTGGCAACATAAACTTTAACAGGCCTGCCTGCTGATTCTTTATTAGTGGGATGCATGCTCTGGAGCACTACCAATTGGTAGTAAAAGGCTTCCCTCATAATGACCCATGTGGTTACCACATGGGTTTGGATGGGCTTCATAGGCTCACATAGGCATGCAAAGGAAATGGGCATGAACATGGGAAGGATATACAGGCCCTATATGGGTGGTTTCAGATGGGCTAGGTGGGTACATGTGAATATGGATTGGACATGGGCGTTGGGCATACCCATGTGGGCTCCATTTCAGTTGGGCAAACTAGGGGGAGGCAATCAAAAAGTTGATTGATCAAAAAGTTGATCGAAGTGGGCGGAGCAATGCCCTAATATGGGCATGCAATCAATATTTTGATTGGTTTTGGTACATCCCCACACTGAAACGTGTCATGTACATCGAAAGAAAGCCTATGTACATCATATGTTTGTTAGAAAAGAAAGAAAAATTATTGATCTACAAAAATAATGTTGTTCCAGTATCCACTGACTGTGTCTTTGTATCTTTCTGAATACAAATAAAAAGTATTTCCTAAATTCATCAAATCGAGGTCATTCGTTATGCTTCCTAGTGAACTAATTATTTATCAGATGATTCCATTTGGATTAATTATTAATATTATTTGATTTCAGCTTGCTTTTCCAGTATAACATTAACAATAAAATTAACATTAGCATTATAACATTTTCAGTATAAGTTAACATAATCAATATATTGATTAGCCAGCTGTTTGCACAATCAAAAAGTTGATCGCCGCCATAATTTTCAGATGCCCGTAATCAATTTGTTGATTGCCGTAGATCATCGAATGCACGTTCATTTATTTTTTATTTTAAGTAGCTTTCATATAATCTGCATAGTTTCATATTTTTACTTGCTGATTCTGTGGTTCTGGGTTTATTTCATCGCTTGATTATTCAAATATTGACGGGTTACTGAAGGTCTGCAAGCATGCCCTTATAAGGGCATCGCTCCGCCCACTTCGATAAACTTTTTGATCGATCAACTTTTTGATTGCCTCCCCGTAGTTTGCCCAACTGATTTGGGTTTAGAAAGCATTGTGCTAGCCCATATGGTAGCCATGCATAAACATCTTCCAAAACTATGTGGTCACCACATGGGCTAGCCTACATAGTTACCATGTGGTTACCATGTGCCCATGTAATCGGTTTTAAGTGATTTTCCCATTTTCAGTAACAATGCAATTGGTATCTCTAGGGTTATGTAGCTCTATTGCACACTAAATGACTGCAATTTTGACTTTTTACAGACTGAGTTAAGCTGTTGTTGAAACTGGACTCCCAGGCTGCTAATATCAATATTGATGCTGTCAAGACATCAACAGAGTAAACACAACCATCATGAGAGAATGGATGGTAAAATTGCTGGGAAAGGACCTGACCAAATGGGACAGACTGAAGATTGCTACAGGCGTTGTCAGTGACGAAGATATGCTGAGCAAACTGATTCATTTCTTTGCTGAGGCTAAGTGAGTATTCCCTACCCATTTGCTTATTGAAATATCTGTGGTATTGCAATATGTTTTGCTATTTATATTGTAGCGCAGGATTGTCTATTTGTTTTCACAATTTTGTATCTATTAATAGCACACTATTGTCAACACACCAACCATTTTAAAGAACACACATGATCAATTGGTTTTGGTTTCCTGACCAGTCTCTGAAGACATAGACAAAAACGAGACTTCCTGATATCACATTCTACACATGGAGATAACACCATAATATAAACACTCCTATGTTACCTGACCCAGCACAACACATTCTGCCTCGCATTCCAGCCCATCCTATGTGTACCTGTGTACCGATTGTGACACATGTCTGTGTTTACCTGTCACCGCTCCACAGAGGCATCAGCCTGACGGAGCCCCAGCAGCCGCCGCCGCCGCCAACCTTCACTGCCGGATCGCGGACCGTCACCGTCAGGGTCCGGCCGATGAAGGAGGCGGCCACACCAAGCGCCTTCATCGTCATCCACCAGAACGACCCGCCCCCTGAAGGAGGTAAGCGGGTTGGGTGGAGGGGAGGGGGAGCTGTCCTTTAATTTGCTCGTCCTTCCGTGGTGTAGGAAAACAAATATGAATGTGAGCGGCCCGGCCCGGCCCGTGGCGACGCTTTTGAGAAGCTCATATCTCTGCAACCGCACGTCCGATTGACAAGCGGGCTTCTTTGCTGTGTAGCCCCATCCACCCTACCCTGTTTGAGACCAGAGCCGAATCACGTGGGTGACTACCACTGCGCGTGGCGCGTGCTGCGTTAGGGTGTTGAAAGTGTTTCCTCTATTTAAAAAAACAACTCCGCAACGGCTGGGCCGCTTGTGTGCAAATGTGGTGTGTGGTTAGGGACCCTCAGCCGCCGCCTTCCTTCACGTCAGGGGTGGGGTGTCTGCACATGCGCACGTGTGCACCCTTTTTTGTATCTCAGAACTACTTGCCCGATCGAGTTGAAATTAACCATACATTTCCTTCGCGCTCGCTCGTTCATCGCCAACTACGGCGCCTTACTGGTTATTATTTCTTGCATATCATCTATGACATAAGTGTGCAGCCGAGATATTAAGCCGAGATAAGATTTCGTATCGGATTTGCTGGTCTCTTTTCAGACACAATTCTGAACATAAGTCATTCGGACAAGCCAGCGAGCCCTCAGCAGGAAAGTCGGAACAGGTGAGCCACGCTAATACTTCGCACGACCTCAACAGCAGGGTTGCTGGGTTACATCGTGTTTGTGAGATATTTGCTTTACACTGATGCAGTTTTTAAGCTGCTAAACGAACTTCGAACGTTGTTATTGCTCCTGTGGCCGGCCAGTCGATCGGATAAGATAGAGACGCAGCTATAAACCCTGCCGGCGGGTGAGGATGTGCTATTCTGAACTGGGTGCTCCTTATAGCCGCAGCTACGGACGTCAGTGAATATTGTGCGACATTTTGTCTGAGATTGTGAGTACTGAAACTTCCCACGCATTGCACTATTGTGTCCAGGTGTGATAAACTCAGTCAGCAGTTAGTGAGTTTATTTCTCCCGCTATGTAGATGGAGTGCTTGCCTCTGATTGTATGGGCTGATAAGGTGCAGCTCAAGCTGCTTCCCCGATCCTGGTGTTGTCATTTGTGTGGCTACCTTTGTAAAATTGGAAGGTACTCAAATGATATATTTTAGCTGCCAATTGTTGTTGCATCTGCAAGGTGCAGTTTAAATGAGAAGCAACTCTGCAAATGAGTGTTAATTATGCGTGCTGGTAGGAGCACGCATAATTAAAGGGAGTGTGTCGACTGTTTTGGAATGTCAGAAATATTTTTCTTACGGTAAGTAGCTATTGGTTTGATTGTTGGATACGATGAAATTCACATCTGGAGCCCCTTTAGTTGAATTTGCACTTGTATTGTTTTTTTCTTAAAAAATTATCGATATCGATACAACGATCGCCACTATAGTTAGATTAATCAGAGGGAAGGAAATGTGTAAAACGGCGCACCAAAGAGCTAAGACAATAAACAATCGATACGAACAATGTTAACAAACCGTCGAAAAGCAAATGTTCGGCTGCTATCAGAGCCGACGAGCTGTTTTGTCGAAATGCTATTGGCCAGCGCTAACGATATGCTAGCAAATGTGTATCGATGTTTCGATATTATCAATGATTCTAGTAGTGGCAAGCCCTCTGGAGTCTACCCGATAACTTTTTGCTACCAACCAGCTCCTGGGGTGTTCGGAATATATCAGCAACTAGTGTGAATCTGGAGAAATGAAAGGCATGGTTCGATTAAGAAAATTGTGTTTATAAACAGTGTCAACAAACCCAAATAAGCGATGTCAGTAGACACACTCGCTTTAAATTACCGACAATTTCGTACCGGGACTCCTCTTATGAAGTTTGAACATTGTGGCGTTTGTTGCATATTGCCGAGCACCACGGGCAAATACAATGTTGAATGATTGGGCAACTATTGTGCAATATTGGTAATATTGGGCAACTTTGGATTCATCCATACCAATATTAATAATGGCTTATCAGTTGTCACTGTTTCAAAAATATAAGTTTTGAACAGGTGGTGTTTAGTGACGAGTGTTTACGTATACTTCAATTCCATCCCGGTAGACGTCGGTGTTTCGGACCTCTAGCCCTGCTGAACCCGTGCGATGGCTTCCAACGGTATTACGTGACATTTGTCCGAACGCCCAGTACTGTTCTGAGGCTGCGTTCGTGCTTCGTAGTTCTGTGCAGTTCGTAGTTCGTAGTGTCTGTGGCTGTATTTGTGACGTGATTTATAACGGCTAACGCCGTGCTACGACTGTTCGGACAGTTTTCCGATGCTAATGCTGCGTGAAGAAGAAAAAGACGAAGAAGGAGAAGAGGATGAGGAAGAAAATTATGGCCCTGAGGAGCAGGACTCGGAAGAAAAGGAGTATCACGACATGTATGTATCGATGTTGGAATCTTCGGGAGGAGCTGCGCAGTGGCGGATCCGGGGGGGGTCACGGTGGCATGACCCCCTTGTGACCCAGGGGCACCACCGGCATATTAGGGGCACCACCGGCCTATCAGGATTCAGGGGCACCAGCGCAATCACATTTTTTACAACAACGTTTATTTTCGTGATGGCGATAGTAAATACTATAATAAATAATATGTAAATACTATATAAATAGATAGTAAAACAAGAAGTCACTCTTGGTATATAGTTGATGTCCAGCGGCAGCACCACGCCGGTGTACCAGGGGCACCACCGCGCCGGCGTACCAGGGCCACGACGGCGCCGGTGTACCAGGGCCACGACCGCGCCGGCGTACCAGGGCCACGACGGCGCCGGTGTATCAGGGCCACGACCGTGACGGTAGGCGGCACTGTGGGGGAGGGGAGGCACCGGGGAACCGTGCCTCCTTGAATCCAGGAGGGAGAAATAATGGCCTGGTACCGCCATGAAATCACAAGCATTGGTCGCTGGATAACTTTTTTATCTCGCGAAATGATGCTAAATTAGAATTGCTAAATTATGTACACAAAAAAAAATACCTGCATGCCTCCCGTCCCTTTGGCTATGAAGAGGCACCAACGCGCCTTTATACCAGAGATAACAACGTATCGGACTCGAGGGGCCCTGAGGGCCCCTCGGGAATCGAGATCCGCTTCCATAGGCGGTGGAACAGGAGGGGGAGGGAGGGAGGGAGAGCACCGTACCCCCTTGAGTCCAGGAGGGGGATGCGGGTCACCAATGCCCTGGTGCCCCATCAAATTGCTGAAACCCACCTATTTTATCCGAAATTATGCAAAATTAACCCGTGCCCTGGTGGGGGGGGGGGGGTCATTTTGACCCCCTCCCCCAGGCGGTTTTTCGATCATAGCAGGTAAACGGAGGCGCGGAGCGTCGCCAAATTTTTGCACAGCTGTTTGTGCATGAATTACCCACACTTTGTTAAAGTTTTCCCCATGTCATGTCAGGTCAGGTCACCAGGTCACTTGAAGTGACGTTACCTCCTAAAATGTTTGTGATCGTGCCAAAGCTACAGTTTTGGTCGGAAATATTTGAAACTTGCAGGATATCATGAGGTCATGAGTGCGTCCAACTCGTTTATCTCGGATTTTTTTATATCGGTGACCTAAGGTCAGGTAAATTTGCTGACCTCCCCATTATAAGTGAATGGGAAAATATACAAATGCTTACTATTCAACGAATCTGCATGGTATCAGGTCAATTCTTTCAGAATCATGTTATTTTAGCTCATTATTGATGACCCAGGTGCAATTGTTGCTCAGTGACCCCTTCAAGGTCACGAGGTCATCTGAGGTCATCATCAATGTTTTGCTAATAACTATTGATAGAATAAAGATAGAGACTAGTGGATGGCATCACTGTGTTTTGCTCGTCAAGCCGCGTCGCCCTAATGGCAACATGACTTACCTGGGCTACCGAATGACCTTGACCTGAGGTAAAATTTTGAATTTGACCTAACTAGGTCACAAGTAATATGTTACGATGCGCCTTGATGAGATACACGCGATGGTGACAACAGTATTGCTTTATCTTTATTCAGTAAAAAGTTATTTGAAGAAGAAGAAAAAAACAGTTTTGCCCAAATTAGACTATGACCTTTCATGACCTTTCATTCGTGCCTTAAATATTGACCTGAGGTCAAATTTGAGGACACCTCTCCGATTGCAAATTGCAATGTCTTGCTATTGCTTTTTCCGTTTGCTCCTAGCTATCATAGTTTTCGAGATATTTGGGAATGTTTGAACTCGATGTCCAAAAATTGGAAAATTTGACCTGTGATGACCTCTGGTGACCGGAATATTCACCTGAGGGAAAAAAACACCAAAATTAACTTCGAATTTCCATGTCGAGAGCTTTCGAACACTCTTTTCCGGGTCTTTCCTTAGTTTTAGTTTTAGTTTACCTTTAGTTTTCGAGTTACTGGGGTGGGTCATTTTGACCCCCCCCCCCCCACACTAGTGGTGCCAATCGGTACAATCAGTTTCGGAATTACGAATTTGTCCGAAGACCGATTCGATTTTCGGACGGATATAAACATATTTCTTTGGACATTTTCGGACATCGAATACTCAAGGATGGCTGTTGCGAAAATCACGTAGTTACTTTTTTTTAACTAAAAAAGAAAGTGTGCCACAGTTAATTCATTTCCATATCAAACACTTTTCTGCTTTCGGACAAATTTCGGACAATCAATGATTTTCGGACAGTTTCGGACGGACAGCTGACCATGGTCTTGGACATCGGTCGGACATTGGACAAATATTTTCTGAAACTGGCACCACTACCCCACACCATGGCGAAGTTGTCTCAGAGGCCCACCAGGGCGCGGGTTAAGAGACAAAACAACGCAAAAAAAACAAAGGCGCATATTACCCACATACGTGCGTCCTGATAAATCATCGATGTCACGATGACTATCCTTTTTTTGTCGCGAACGAACCCATAGTGCCTGCCGTTTGGGCTTTTTTTATAATGTGGTTCATGGCTGGAAATCCATGAAACGTATTTTAAACTGGTAGGCAACTGCAACCAAGCTGTTATAATTTTCTGAGAAAAGGTCTAAAAATATCATATTTTTGTGCCTCTGCGGCGAAATTCCTTTTATCTTTGCGGTGGAAGAATGAAGAATCACATTGAGTGGCTGCATTGGTGCCCTTGGGCTGATACATATAGCACGTATCGAATTTTTGAGGGCCTAGTTATCCAGACTAAAAAATAAAGCAAAAAAATCCGCGCCGCTACGCGGCGCAAATCAATCACTGTTCTTTTCAAGTACAAAAGAGTCTTATATAGACTGTACTGTACTTCCGCAGGGGGAGGGGGGGGGGGGGGGGACAAAGGGGCCGTAGCCCCACCTTTGGCCTTAAATGGGGAGGGCAAAATTACTTTTGACCCCACCTTTGCTCCAGACATTTCCTCGTTTTGACCCTGCATCCTGGTTAAAAATTAGTTCTCCTGCTCGCTCATAGCCTCAAATTTTGGCGACGCTTCGCGGCGCAATAATAGTTGCGTGGGTGTCCATTTTGCGTAAGTACCATTGGTAGTAATGTGCAGCTTCTGTGACAAATTTGCTTTCTTCTTTCCCTTCGCAAAATCCTGCCAATTTTTTAGTTCAATTACATTTTTGAAGTCCGCACGAGACACAAAGCAATATGATACACTACTATCGCATGCGTAAGATGTACTGATCGTAAAAAAACGGCTACCCCCGGGTCACGAACCTCGACTACCTCTTGGCCAAGTTGCCCCTCCCCACCCCTCTTCATCAGCCGTCTGGGACGCCATGGACTGTACAAATGGTGTATTTTAGCACCATTCGCAGCACTTTAAATGATACAAAGGGTACGACTGATATTGCAGATACCTATAGCCAACGTTTTGTCAATAACAAAGCTGAAATAGGGGCACCCTAAAAATATAGTGGACCAAATCCATTCAGTTTTCAGATTTGGGTATAGGTAGCTGCATTTGGTGCCCCCCTGAATATTTTCTGGATCTGCCCCTGGGGCTGCGATGGTCAGTATTCTGTGTTGTGATGTTACCTGCTGTGACGCCATAGTCGGCCACGGCTTCACCGCTGGTTAGTGTCTGAATTATAATTAAGATGCGCTTTGTCTACCGTGAGAGTTAACCCTATTCCATGCGGGCGGCCAGAATTACGTTAACCTGCGGGGGGCAGATTCTGCCCCCCCCCCCCCCCCTCCCCAGATATCTCGAGATCCGCTCTGTCGATTTCGATGGGGAAAACGCCATTCGATTCGTCAAGACAATATCTCTTTTTGGACCCCAAATTTTTGTTTTGTTAAAAATGGGGGCCAGGGGGCAAAAAATCTGTACAAAAAAAAATGGACTGGTATTAAATATATCAAAAGACAAACAAAAAATCATAGGCGTATTCAGGGAATGTAAAATGGGGGGATTTTCTGGGGGGAAAAAATATGTGCTGTTCGTGATTGTTTGGGACGACATGAACGTCACATGTGGGCATTATATGCTGTAATTTGTTGGTTAAATTTGATATATTGCGCATAGGCGAATCCAGGAAAAAAAAACATGGGGGGGGGGGGGGGGGGCACCATGCCCGTAACGGTTTTATCATCTTACTAATTTTAAGTTGGACCTAATTTCAGGGTGGGGATCGTCTCCCATGTTTTATCCTGAGTGCGCCTCTGCCCCAAAAATATGTGCAATCCTAGTTCTATGATGCATATTGCATTGAAATTGTTTCTGACGCATGTATTGCACTGCAAACCACGAAGGAAGTATGCGACGCAAAACCGCATTCGTAACACCCTCCCCAAAACAGGAGCCTGGAACCGCCTCTGCTGGACTGATTTTTTTAGAAATTTCGACACCACACGCGCCATTCAATTTTGGGAAAAGTCATAAAGTTTCAGGACGCTAGGCCTAACGGTTTAGAAGCGGCAAGTGAAAAAACACCGGGGGGGGGGGGAAGAATCTGCCCCCGCAGGAAATAGGGCTAAGTTGTCCCCAGAGTTTCAACAAGAATCCCATGCGGTACCCAATTTCCAGATGATTCGTATCGACATTCAAACTGTGACGATGACACCGGTTATCCGAAAAGCCTTATCTTAAAGTGGTATTTTCTTTGTTATATGGCACAACAGCGCCTCGTCAGACATATAACCAGGGGCGTAGCCAGTGACATAACCAGGAGCGTAGCCAGTGACATATAACCAGGGGCGTAGCCAGTGACATATAACCAGGGGCGTAGCCAGTGACATATAACCAAGTGCGTAGCCAGTGACATATAACCAGGAGCGTAACCAGTGACATATAACCAGGGGCGTAGCCAGTGACATATAACCAGGGGCGTAGCCAGTGACATATAACCAGGGGCATAGCCAGTGACATATAACCAGGAGCGTAGCCAGTGACATATAACCAGGGGCGTAGCCAGTGACATATAACCAGGGGCGTAGCCAGTGACATATAACCAGGGGCGTAGCCAGTGACATATAACCAGGGGCGTAGCCAGTGACATATAACCAGGAGCGTAGCCAGTGACATATAACCAGGGGCGTAGCCAGTGACATATAACCAGGGGCGTAGCCAGTGACATATAACCAGGGGCGTAGCCAGTGACATATAACCAGGGGCGTAGCCAGTGACATATAACCAGGGGCGTAGCCAGTGACATATAACCAGGAGCGTAGCCAGTGACATATAACCAGGAGCGTAGCCAGTGACATATAACCAGGGGCGTAGCCAGTGACATAACCAGGGGCGTAGCCACTGACATATAACCAGGAGCGTAGCCAGTGACATATAACCAGGAGCGTAGCCAGTGACATATAACCAGGGGCGTAGCCAGTGACATATAACCAGGGGCGTAGCCAGTGACATAACCAGGAGCGTAGCCAGTGACATATAACCAGGGGCGTAGCCAGTGACATATAACCAGGAGCTTAGCCAGTGACATATAACCAGGGGCGTAGCCAGTGACATATAACCAAGAGCGTAGCCAGTGACATATAACCAGGAGCGTAGCCAGTGACATATAACCAGGGGCGTAGCCAGTGACATAACCAGGAGCGTAGCCAGTGACATATAACCAGGGGCGTAGCCAGTGACATATAACCAGGGGCGTAGCCAGTGACATATAACCAGGAGCGTAGCCAGTGACATATAACCAGGGGCGTAGCCAGTGACATAACCAGGAGCGTAGCCAGTGACATATAACCAGGGGCGTAGCCAGTGACATATAACCAGGAGCGTAGCCAGTGACATATAACCAGGGGCGTAGCCAGTGACATATAACCAGGGGCGTAGCCAGTGACATATAACCAGGAGCGTAGCCAGTGACATATAACCAGGGGCGTAGCCAGTGACATATAACCAGGGGCGTAGCCAGTGACATATAACCAGGAGCGTAGCCAGTGACATATAACCAGGGGCGTAGCCAGTGACATAACCAGGGGCGTAGCCAGTGACATATAACCAGGAGCGTAGCCAGTGACATATAACCAGGGGCGTAGCCAGTGACATATAACCAGGAGCGTAGCCAGTGACATATAACCAGGGGCGTAGCCAGTGACATATAACCAGGGGCGTAGCTTCTCCAGACAGTTGGCGGGTTGAGCTGGGAAAAATCGCGTCAAGTACCATCACAATCCACAAAAATACAGATTTATCCCGGATTTGAACCACTTTCTCGTCCAAGTGGGGGGGGGGGGGCTGAAGACCCCTCAACAGAATAGGAAACTACACCCCTGCATATAACCAGCCCCCACCAGTGACAGTTGGCAGCACTCGGGCGTTTGGGCGTTAAAAACTTACTACACTTCACATGTTACATCACATGTTCACATGTTAAATCGATGATTTTCAGACGAGGCTGGCTCGTAACCTATGGTACATATTTTAAATCCGACTTCTGGAACAGATATAGTTCAAGCCAGACAAGACAACTGTCTGTAGCTAAGGCTTCAGACAAGCCTTACCTACAACGTTTTTTAAAAATAATTTTTCGATATTCCTGGCGTAAAGGGGTTGAATGGGCTTGGCGGTTAACAAATGTCGGAACGACCGCTGACCGCTTCCAAATGCTGCATTGTTCTATTACTACAGTACTGAAATATACACTACTTCGACTACTACTTCGTAGTATAATTTAATGACCGCTTCCAAATACTACTACATGTACTGCAAATACACTATTTTGACTTCTACTTCGTATATTTGCTGGCGTTTAATTACATAAATAAAGATATAATCCATGGAAAAATAGTTATTGATAGCAAATAATACCTTAATTTATAACATACAAAACAATTACGGTACAAATTATATCCTGTCTAATTCATTTGGGCGTTACATTCCTTACTGTTCTACCCGTTGTTCTATTACCCTGCATATAACCTAGGTGCTAAATATATAACGGGGCTTGTCTAGGAGGGTTCGCTTCCCGATTCGTTCCGTAGACATGGACAGTCGGTCACGCTACCCAGACTGCTGGGTGTATGTGAACTCACTTCAAGGGAGTGTGCCTACTGTTTTGGAATGTCAAAAATATTTTTCATACGCTAAGTAGCTGTTGGTTTGATTGTTGTATATGATGAAATTCACATCTGGAGCCCCTTTAGTTGAATTTTCACTTATATTGTTGTTGTTTTATTTTTGTTTCGATATCTATTAAACGATCGCCACTATGGTGATGTTATGTAAAACGGCGCACATAAGACAATACAATTACGGTTACATCATGCAAGATAGAAAGACGAGTTTTGCACAGCACGTTCTTGCCACTGTGAACTTTATTATGTGCAAGTTTCGTAGCTCTAAATTGATATCTTCTTCAAAAAATGGCCATCGGCCATCATCGAAACGGCCATCATCGAAAAACATGATGGCCGTCCAGTTTCTGTTCGGCTGCTGCTATCAGCGTGCACGAGCTGTTTTGTTTAATTGCTATTGGCCGGCGCTAACAATATGCTAGCAGTTTAATCGATAGTTGCAGTGCTTCTAGTAGCGGAAGCCCTCTGGAGTCTACCCGGTAACTTTTTGCTCCCAAGCAAATTCCTGGAGTCTTTGAATATCTCAGCAACTAGGGTGAATCTGGAGAAATGAAGTAATGGTTCAATTCAGAAAATTGTGTTCTATAGACCAGTGTCAATAACCCCAACTAAGCGATGTGAGTAGGCACACTCCCTTTAATTTGCCAGCTGAAAGCTGTGTTACTCACAGCTGCGCTAATTCAGTACATTGTGCTCTGTCGACGCCATGGTTCTCCACGGGTTTTTGTTGGACCGAACGTGCTGCCGGCGCCACTTGGCTCGGTGCCAAATATTCACTGCCGCCAACAGATGTGACGTAAGGAGTGACCTTGGAACATTCTCACAGCACAACGTACTCCGTTCTGTCGCATCTGTTAACCCGCGCCGTGCCGGTGCTCGGCGCCACCTTCGCCGTGCCGGGGTGGGAGGAGGAGGAGAGGTGGGAGGACCCTCACCCTCGAACTCGGCTCCTATGGGACGTAGACAAAAACCGGTAATTTACCGTTTGAACGCTCGTCAAAAATAATTGTGAAACTATTTCAGTAATTGTTTGGCTCAGGTCAATATTGAGGTCACCAGAGGTCGTCAAAGGTCAGATTTTTTCCAGTTTTAGGACTTTGCTTCGAACAGCCCGAAATATCTCGGGAACTATGATAGCTAGGAACGAACGGAAAAACAGTAGAAAGCTTTTGAAAAATTAAATCCCATTTGGTGTCCTCAAATTTTAGCTCAAGTCAATAGTTTAGGCTCCAGAGGTCATCAAAGGTCAAAAAGGCAATTTTGTTTGCAATTAAAAAAAAAGGCAAATAGCTTTTTACCTAATAAAGATAAGGCAATAATGTCGACACCATCGTGTTTGTCTCATCAAGGCGTTTCGAATCATATTCCTGTTGACCAAGTTAGGTCAACTTAACAAATTGACTTCGGCTATATCAAGGTGAAGTGGTGACCCAAGTAGGTCATGCTGCATATTGGGAGACGTGTCTGGACGAGACAAACGCATTGTTGCCGGTTTCACTGCTGTATCTGCATTCTGTCGAGAGTTATTGACAAACAACTGTTGGTGACTTCGGGCCCATTGGTGGCTTTTCGTTTCGTGTCCCGGTCCCGGAGAGTAAACATCCATAGGATCTATGGTGGAAAGTACAATTTTATGTTACGAAAATTATTTTTCATTTTGTTTTAATAAATGATTTTACTTGGAAAGTAAAACAATCCTGTTTTGTAATAATGTTAAATCATTTGTGAGGAAAATTGAATTTTATTTGACTACAATGTGGGTAAGATCAGGTGAAAAGAGAGCAAATTTCCTGAAATGAATGAAGAGAGCATTTTTTTTACCCCAAAAGTCCAGAAAATGGCCCACATTCCAAGGCTGACCACGACTGATCACTGAACAAAAATTGCACCCGGATCATTAAGAATGGCCTATGATAACATGATCCAGAAGGAATTGAACTGATATCATGCGTATCCTCGGAATAGGAAGCATTTGAATATGTCCCCATTGACTTATAATGGGGAGGTCACGAAATTGACCCGACCTTAGGTCACCGTTATACAAAATCATATATATAAGAATTGTAGGTATGTACCTATGTATGACCTTATGAAATCCTGTAAGTTTGAAATCAATCGGCCAGAAACTGTGGCTGTTAACAGTGGTAAGACGGCAAACTTTTTTTTTGGAGGTGAGGTCACGTGACCTGGCCTGGTGACCTGACCTGAGATGACTCGAGGCCAAGAAGTTCACACAATGTGGGTAATTGATGCCCGAATAGCTTTGCTTTTACCTAACGGTGTTCGCTTTTAAAGGGAATAGTTCACCTTTAACATGGGGTTTTGAACTGAGATAGCAGATTTATAGAGCAGATCGAAAAACGGGTTGTGGTGAAAGAATTGCCTCGCTACGCTAGTAATTTCGACACAGGACTAGTGGGCCCCTTTTAGAAGACGCTGTTTCGGGTCCGGGAAACTTCACAACGGTTGTTTACGTGACAAGCAGCCTGCGTATATATGCTTAAAGTCCGCCATTATTATGTGCAGTAGCTCCCATATCCAAGCTACCATATGCATGACGTCATACATTGCCATACATTTGTTTAAGGCCATGAAGGAGAAATGAGAAACATGTCTATTTCTTGACGGATATCCATCTATCGTCCAAACAAATGTCCTTCGTTTTTCAACTCAAAATACCCCGTATAGCCAAATTTCAAGACTTTTTCAAGGTGACCCTTTAACTATCATTATATTCCCTTTAAACGCAAATGTAATATTCCATCGCTAGTGTGCAAGGTAGCTCTGCTTTCAAACAAAGGTTTACCCTGTTGATCACGGTCCTAGGATTGCTTTGGAGCTGGGGTGCGGAGTGGAAAGATATGGCTAAAAATAAGCTAAGGAGTGGAAAATTCAATAAAAAAACATATGTATTCAGCTTGATCAATATCCAATTACCCGCTCACCAGAATTAGTTATTAGGTACCTATGCCAATTACCTGTCTTTCCCTACACAGGCTGTCCCCATCATTACATCCATAAATCAGTATCAGGGTTCCAATATCCAATACATTTTAAAATAAAGAGTAGAAAATTGACAGTAAAACTTCGGAAAAGAGTAGAAAAATATTATCCATAGGGTGTCGTTTTCCACCCAAATTTCCCAATGCTAGGACACTGCTGTTGATACTGTTCCGTTCCCACGCGGAGGGGGATTATTTGTAATGGTCTATAATCCACGCTTATCAGATTTTTACCCGGAATGTGATGTCCATTGTTTCTGTGATTGTTTGATCCCACCTTCATATGAGACAAGACGCCATCTCCTGGCCCCGCCTGTGTCAAAGACGTGTAACCCTACACGTTGTCTTGCAGCCTACATCACGTTACCCTATGCCCTCTTTCCAGACCTATCGGGAGGACGAAAAGGGTGTATTACCGCGAGCGGGTGCGGCCGGCTCTCAACTCCCGCTGTTCCTTCGCTCAGGTAGGATACCCAGAGCCGAGTCCAACACACGGGCGGAAGGTATCGCTAATTCTGAATGTTATTTTATTCCGAAATTACTGTGGTGTTCTGAATTAACGTCATGGAAAGAAATTGCGAGGGGTGTTTAGTGTTTTAGTTGGACACCCACTGCCGTCCTGGAACGCCTTTGCCAGCAAAAATGTGTAGGGTGTTTGCTTGCATTGTGTTGTTTCATCATTTTGCTAGTTTTGGTACTGCACATTTTAAGCCTTACGTCGCGTACTAATCCAATGTTCATGTGTCTTACGGTCCTGTTTGCATAACATCCTTCTCGGCTCTCGCTTTGCCGCCCGTCCCAACCTATGGACCGCCCCAAACTTAGCTCCCCTATGGACCGCCCAAACTGAGCTCCCCTATGGACCGCCCCAAACTGAGCTCCCCTATGGACCGCCCAAACTGAGCTCCCCTATGGACCGCTCCAAACTGAGCTCCCCTATGGACCGCCCCAAACTGAGCTCCCCTATGGACTGCCCCAAACTGAGCTCCCCTATGGACCGCTCCAAACTGAGCTCCCCTATGGACCGCTCCAAACTGAGCTCCCCTATGGACTGCCCCAAACTGAGCTCCCCTATGGACCGCTCCAAACTGAGCTCCCCTATGGACCGCTCCAAACTGAGCTCCCCTATGGACCGCCCAAACTGAGCTCCCCTATGGACTGCCCCAAACTGAGCTCCCCTATGGACCGCTCCAAACTGAGCTCCCCTATGGACCGCTCCAAACTGAGCTCCCCTATGGACCACTCCAAACTGAGCTCCCCTATGGACCGCCCAAACTGAGCTCCCCTATGGACCGCCCAAACTGAGCTCCCCTATGGACTGCCCCAAACTGAGCTCCCCTATGGACCGCCCCAAACTGAGCTCCCCTATGGACCGCCCAAACTGAGCTCCCCTATGGACCGCCCAAACTGAGCTCCCCTATGGACCGCCCAAACTGAGCTCCCCTATGGACCGCCCAAACTGAGCTCCCCTATGGACCCCCCAAACTGAGCTCCCCTATGGACTGCCCCAAACTGAGCTCCCCTATGGACCGCTCCAAACTGAGCTCCCCTATGGACCGCCCAAACTGAGCTCCCCTATGGACCGCTCCAAACTGAGCTCCCCTATGGACTGCCCCAAACTGAGCTCCCCTATGGACCGCTCCAAACTGAGCTCCCCTATGGACTGCCCCAAACTGAGCTCCCCTATGGACTGCCCCAAACTGAGCTCCCCTATGGACCGCCCAAACTGAGCTCCCCTATGGACCGCCCAAACTGAGCTCCCCTATGGACCGCTCCAAACTGAGCTCCCCTATGGACCGCTCCAAACTGAGCTCCCCTATGGACCGCTCCAAACTGAGCTCCCCTATGGACCGCCCAAACTGAGCTCCCCTATGGATTGCCCTAAACTGAGCTCCCCTATGGACCGCTCCAAACTGAGCTCCCCTATGGACCGCTCCAAACTGAGCTCCCCTATGGACCGCCCCAAACTGAGCTCTCCTATGGACCGCTCCAAACTGAGCTCCCCTATGGACCGCTCCAAACTGAGCTCCCCTATGGACCGCCCCAAACTGAGCTCTCCTATGGACCGCTCCAAACTGAGCTCCCCTATGGACCGCCCCAAACTGAGCTCCCCTATGGACTGCCCCAAACTGAGCTCTCCTATGGACCGCTCCAAACTGAGCTCTCCTATGGACTGCTCCAAACTGAGCTCCCCTATGGACTGCCCCAAACTGAGCTCCCCTATGGACCGCTCCAAACTGAGCTCCCCTATGGACCGCCCCAAACTGAGCTCTCCTATGGACCGCTCCAAACTGAGCTCCCCTATGGACCGCCCCAAACTGAGCTCCCCTATGGACCGCTCCAAACTGAGCTCCCCTATGGACCGCCCCAAACTGAGCTCTCCTATGGACCGCTCCAAACTGAGCTCCCCTATGGACCGCCCCAAACTGAGCTCCCCTATGGACTGCCCCAAACTGAGCTCTCCTATGGACCGCTCCAAACTGAGCTCTCCTATGGACCGCTCCAAACTGAGCTCCCCTATGGACTGCCCCAAACTGAGCTCCCCTATGGACCGCTCCAAACTGAGCTCCCCTATGGACCGCTCCAAACTGAGCTCCCCTATGGACCGCTCCAAACTGAGCTCCCCTATGGACCGCCCCAAACTGAGCTCTCCTATGGACCGCCCAAACTGAGCTCCCCTATGGACTGCCCCAAACTGAGCTCCCCTATGGACCGCTCCAAACTGAGCTCCCCTATGGACCGCTCCAAACTGAGCTCCCCTATGGACCGCTCCAAACTGAGCTCCCCTATGGACCGCTCCAAACTGAGCTCCCCTATGGACCGCCCAAACTGAGCTCCCCTATGGATCGCCCCAAACTGAGCTCCCCTATGGACCGCCCAAACTGAGCTCCCCTATGGACCGCCCCAAACTGAGCTCCCCTATGGACCGCCCAAACTGAGCTCCCCTATGGACTGCCCCAAACTGAGCTCCCCTATGGACCGCCCAAACTGAGCTCCCCTATGGACCGCCCCAAACTGAGCTCCCCTATGGACCGCCCAAACTGAGCTCCCCTATGGACCGCCCCAAACTGAGCTCCCCTATGGACCGCTCCAAACTGAGCTCCCCTATGGACCGCCCAAACTGAGCTCCCCTATGGACCGCCCCAAACTGAGCTCCCCTATGGACCGCCCAAACTGAGCTCCCCTATGGACCGCTCCAAACTGAGCTCCCCTATGGACCGCCCAAACTGAGCTCCCCTATGGACCGCCCAAACTGAGCTCCCCTATGGACCGCCCCAAACTGAGCTCCCCTATGGACCGCCCAAACTGAGCTCCCCTATGGACCGCCCCAAACTGAGCTCCCCTATGGACTGCCCAAACTGAGCTCCCCTATGGACCGCTCCAAACTGAGCTCCCCTATGGACCGCCCAAACTGAGCTCCCCTATGGACCGCCCAAACTGAGCTCCCCTATGGACCGCCCCAAACTGAGTTCCCCTATGGACCGCTCCAAACTGAGCTCCCCTATGGACCGCCCAAACTGAGCTCCCCTATGGACCGCCCAAACTGAGCTCCCCTATGGACCGCCCCAAACTGAGCTCCCCTATGGACTGCCCCAAACTGAGCTCCCCTATGGACCGCCCAAACTGAGCTCCCCTATGGACCGCCCCAAACTGAGCTCCCCTATGGACCGCCCCAAACTGAGCTCCCCTATGGACTGCCCCAAACTGAGCTCCCCTATGGACCGCTCCAAACTGAGCTCCCCTATGGACCGCTCCAAACTGAGCTCCCCTATGAACCGCTCCAAACTGAGCTCCCCTATGGACCGCCCCAAACTGAGCTCCCCTATGGACCGCTCCAAACTGAGCTCCCCTATGGACCGCTCCAAACTGAGCTCCCCTATGGACTGCCCCAAACTGAGCTCCCCTATGGACCGCTCCAAACTGAGCTCCCCTATGGACCGCTCCAAACTGAGCTCCCCTATGGACCGCCCAAACTGAGCTCCCCTATGGACCGCCCCAAACTGAGCTCCCCTATGGACCGCCCCAAACTGAGCTCCCCTATGGACCGCTCCAAACTGAGCTCCCCTATGGACCGCTCCAAACTGAGCTCCCCTATGGACTGCCCCAAACTGAGCTCCCCTATGGACCGCTCCAAACTGAGCTCCCCTATGGACCGCTCCAAACTGAGCTCCCCTATGGACCGCTCCAAACTGAGCTCCCCTATGGACCGCTCCAAACTGAGCTCCCCTATGGACTGCCCAAACTGAGCTCCCCTATGGACCGCCCAAACTGAGCTCCCCTATGGACCGCCCCAAACTGAGCTCCCCTATGGACCGCTCCAAACTGAGCTCCCCTATGGACCGCTCCAAACTGAGCTCCCCTATGGACTGCCCCAAACTGAGCTCCCCTATGGACCGCTCCAAACTGAGCTCCCCTATGGACCGCTCCAAACTGAGCTCCCCTATGGACTGCCCCAAACTGAGCTCCCCTATGGACCGCTCCAAACTGAGCTCCCCTATGGACCGCTCCAAACTGAGCTCCCCTATGGACTGCCCAAACTGAGCTCCCCTATGGACCGCTCCAAACTGAGCTCCCCTATGGACCGCCCAAACTGAGCTCCCCTATGGACCGCCCCAAACTGAGCTCCCCTATGGACCGCCCCAAACTGAGCTCCCCTATGGACCGCTCCAAACTGAGCTCCGCCGCGTTGTCGGCGCTACATTTACCAATGGCCATACCATGCTGAAAAGCCCGCTGCGTCGGCTGTCTGTGGCGTCCAGGACGAGGACAGCCGCCTGCTGGACGGTATGCTGTGGCGAGAGGCGGTGCTGCGCAGACAGCAGATGCCGCTGGAGGACGTGAGGCTCATCAGAAGCAGGTGAGGAAGGGGAAAGACTGCCATCGCTCCACACCGCCCCCGTACCCACCTGATTGCACCTCACCCCCACCTGATTGCACCTCACCCCACCTGATTACACCTCACCCCACCTGATTGCACCTCACCCCACCTGATTGCACCTCACCCCACCTGATTGCACCTCACCCCACCTGATTGCACCTCACCCCACCTAATTGCACCTCACCCCACATGATTTCACCTCACCCCACCTGATTGCACCTCATCTAGTCGACAAATCTCGCTATCTGACTTTATGGCTCTATTTGGGATGCAGGGGCGGCTCGTGTTTTTTTTTTGGGGGGGGGGGGGCTAAATCAAGTGGCGTATTTCCACGAAAAGTTGTTGAGCGAGTAGCGGGCCGTCAGCCGTCGGCGAGTTGTTGTTGAGCGGGTGGGGGGGGGGGGGGGGGGGGGGGGGGTAGGGTAGGGTAGAGTAGTAGAGCGGGCCGTCCGCCACTGTACGTCCGGCTGTTTTTTTTTGGGGGGGGCGGCAAATCACGGTTTCAGGACCTTTTTTGGGGGTTCTTTGGCCTCTTGCCGCCCCCCCCCCCTGGATCCGGCCCTGATCGGATGTGTAGATTTCGAATCCAGTGATTACTGATGGTCTACTGTTGCCAACGAAACATCTTATATGCACCGTTCTTCGAAGCACAAGTGGACAATTCTCTCCTAGTATCATGTTTTCCACATTTGTGGCCCGACCCGGCCGGCCGATCCGGCCCGACCCAGTGTGCCCTGACCTGACCTTGTTATGTGTGCCGACAGCGGCACCCGCTCGTGGCCGATGACCCCCACGTTGATGCCGTGGGTGGACCCGCCTCCGGTACACGAGTACCCCTCGGAGGCGGTGCTGCTGCAGGAGTTTGGCTGCACGCTCTGCGAACGGATAGGCTTCAGCTCCCGGGTAGAGATGATCACCCACTTCTGGCTTCAGTGAGTCGCCCCGAATGTTAATATAATCAAGGATGGTGGGATCTTTTCAGAGAGTGTGGGGATGCACGAGCTCCAGGAATTATTATTATTGTCTGGTTGCAGTGAGAAACGACGGTAAAAGCAGGGACTGTTCGGTGGTCACTCACGCCCCAGTTGATAAGCGTTGTATGGGCGTGTATGAACTCTGTTATGTTCAGGCCTCGGAGAAATTGCATTCTGCAATGGATACGCACTCGTTCATCGCTGTAGAATGTCTAATTTTCTATGTACTATGTTCGGTGATTAGTGGCGTGGTAATTTTCCACTAACCAATCAACGTTCGCTCGGTGATTAAGTGTTGATCGGATTATCCGTTGCCTCTTGGCCCATACACATGCTATGACAATGTCCCACATGCTGTTGTAAATTAACACACCTTGACGAATGGTGTTTCGCTGCCATTGTATGACCTCGTATGGTGTTACCATTCGGCGTGTTACCATTCGGCGTTGTTACCATTCGGCGTCTTCTAAGCCATCCGTGTCGCCTGCTCCCCCCTCCCCACCAGACACCCAGCGACGAGAGAACGCTACCCCACTCAATTCCTCGCCACGAAGCGCGACCCGGACTTCGCCCACTGCTCTCTGTGTATGGTGGCCGGATCGGTGGCTCCCACTGCCAAGCACAACAAGCTCGCGCCGCACATGGCCCGTGCGCACGTGGCGTGCCAGCGCGACTCTGAGCTCGCGCCGCACGTGTGCGACGTGTGCCACGTGGTGCTGGCGACGGAGGCGGAGAGGGACGATCACGTGACGGCCGCACACACGGAACACGAGGTGAAGCGTTATGTGTGTCTGGTGTGTGCCCGCGTGGAGAGAGGACAGCAGGCGTACATCCGGCACCTGAGGATACATTACACCGAGTTTGTGTACTCGTGTAATGTCTGTCCCAACTTCAGGTGAGTGAAGGTGTGGGACTGGGGAGGGGAGTGGGTGTGAGGCGGTGGTAGGATTGGTGTGTTAGTGTAGCGTCTGCCCTAACCTCAGGTGAGTGAAGGTGTGGGACTGGGGAGGGGTGTGGGTGTGAGGCGATGGCAGGATTGGTGTGTTAGTGTAGCGTCTGCCCTAACCTCAGGTGAGTGAAGGTGTGGGACTGGGGAGGGGAGTGGGTGTGAGGCGATGGCAGGATTGGTGTGTTAGTGTAGCGTCTGCCCTAACCTCAGGTGAGTGAAGGTGTGGGACTGGGGAGGGGTGTGGGTGTTAGGCGATGGCAGGATTGGTGTGTTAGTGTAGCGTCTGCCCTAACCTCAGGTGAGTGAAGGTGTGGGACTGGGGAGGGGTGTGGGTGTTAGGCGATGGTAGGATTGGTGTGTTAGTGTAGCGTCTGCCCTAACCTCAGGTGAGTGAAGGTGTGGGACTGGGGAGGGGTGTGGGTGTTAGGCGGTGGTAGGATTGGTGTGTTAGTGTAGCGTCTGCCCTAACCTCAGGTGAGTGAAGGTGTGGGACTGGGGAGGGGTGTGGGTGTTAGGCGATGGTAGGATTGGTGTGTTAGTGTAGCGTCTGCCCTAACCTCAGGTGAGTGAAGGTGTGGGACTGGGGAGGGAGTGGGTGTTAGGCGGTGGTAGGATTGGTGTGTTAGTGTAGCGTCTGTCCCTAACCTCAGGTGAGTGAAGGTGTGGGACTGGGGAGGGGTGTGGGTGTGAGGCGGTGGTAGGATTGGTGTGTACTCGTGTAATGTCTGTCCCAACTCCAGGTGAGTGAAGGTGTGGGACTGGGGGGTGGGTGTGGGTGTGAGGCGATGGTAGGATTGGTGTGTTAGTGTAGCGTCTGCCCTAACCTCAGGTGAGTGAAGGTGTGGGACTGGGGGGAGGGAGTGGGTGTGAGGCGGTGGCAGGATTGGTGTGTTAGTGTAGCGTCTGTCCTAACCTCAGGTGAGTAAAGGTGTGGGACTGGGGAGGGGTGTGGGTGTTAGGCGATGGCAGGATTGGTGTGTTAGTGTAGCGTCTGTCCTAACCTCAGGTGAGTAAAGGTGTGGGACTGGGTGTGGGTGTGGGTGTGAGGCGGTGGTAGGATTGGTGTGTACTCGTGTAATGTCTGTCCCAACGTCAGGTGAGTGAAGACATGGGCCGATGGAGGCGATGCGCGGCCCTGGCGGGGCTGGTGTATTCTTGCGATGCGATGTGAGTCCCAGCCCAGGGCAGTGCAGTTCGGACAGTTTGGCGAGTCCCAGCCCAGGGCAGTGCAGTTTGGACAGTTTGGCGAGTCCCAGCCCAGGGCAGTGCAGTTCGGACAGTTTGGCGAGTCCCAGCCCAGTGCAGTTTGGACAGTTTGGCGAGTCCCAGCCCAGGGCAGTGCAGTTCGGACAGTTTGGCGAGTCCCAGCCCAGGGCAGTGCAGTTCGGACAGTTTGGCGAGTCCCAGCCTAGGGCAGTGCAGTTTGGACAGTTTGGCGAGTCCCAGCCCAGGGCAGTGCAGTTCGGACAGTTTGGCGAGTCCCAGCCCAGGGCAGTGCAGTTTGGACAGTTTGGCGAGTCCCAGCCCAGGGCAGTGCAGTTTGGACAGTTTGGACAGTTTGGCGAGTCCCAGCTCAGGGCAGTGCAGTTCGGACAGTTTGGCGAGTCCCAGCCCAGGACAGTGCAGTTTGGACAGTTTGGCGATTCCCAGCCCAGGGCAGTGCAGTTTGGACAGTTTGGCGAGTCCCAGCCCAGGGCAGTGCAGTTTGGACAGTTTGGCGAGTCCCAGCCCAGGGCAGTGCAGTTTGGACAGTTTGGGTAAATGAAGTGGTGAGGTGCCACATTAGTGAACTTTATTCAATGCACCCATTTTCAACAAGCATGATTTCATAAGTTAGGCATGTCGCAGGTCAATGACTTTTACCCGTTAAGATAGCTTCACGTAGGTGTCGCGTACCGCTATGCCGCCTGTTCAATGATTGCATTTGGTTGTCCCTGTCCTATTTGCAAGTACGAGTGGTAAATGTGTGGGTAAGATTTTTCATATAAATTTAGAGTCCGAACCTTTTCAATGGACGGATATCCCAGGTCAGGACCAGCGCTAAGCAGAGCTTGTTGCGCAGGCTCTGGCCTCTGATTCCTACCGTCCGCTCGGGCAATAATTCCTGGCAGCCTGCGGAATTTAGAGGCGAAAGTTTAACGTGCCTGACATACCTGGACATGGTCCGCGACGTCACCTGACCTTGGGTGCGACCGCTGCCACCGGCCACAGGCCACCCCAGTCAGGGACAAATAGCGAGCGCCGAAGCGACTCGAACCCGGCCTGCCACACTGGGTGAGGTCAGAAGCCCAGCGTTCTCCCGACTGAGCTACGCCTGGGCGAATATTGCCCGTTTATATATTTTTATGTGAACATGCATGCAGATCATAACAGTTCCTAAAAATGCATTTGGAATGCATGTCAATACTTATATATTTAACCGGCTTGACACTCACGCACAAGACGGATATTTTAACTAGTATCGATATCTAAATTGCGGTTGCGGTTCGAATCTGTGCAATACCGGCAGGCCATTTTCTATTCGCCATGTACTTTCGTCCATAGTGCAGCGGTGTCGTCGCGTTAGGGCGCGTAGCTTCTTGGCACAGCGTCGAACGCAGCGGTGCTGCGGACCCCGTCCCCGCCCTCCAGTCCGGCGCGGTGGTCGGGTGTCGGGCCGGGCGGGCGCTCCTCCCTTGGTGTGCGCGCGGCGGGGGGTGACGCACCCACTGCCCATGACGCGCCAGTCAGCTGACTGAGCAGTGACGCGCGCCGCTGCCTGGCAGCAGCAGCTGAGCGGCCGCCGGTGTGGCGTGTTATGTCCGGCTAGTGCCACGACGCTGGCTGGCCGTTGACCCTGCACCTCGGGGTCATCGGCGGCCATGGCGGCCATGGCGGCAGTCAGAGCCGTACGGACGGTACCGGGAAGTGTTAGATAGGAAATGGGATGGCCGAGCCGACACCAACTCATTGTGTTGGGCGAACAGGCCGTCAGACACTTTCAGGTTGGGTTGCGGGGCTCTTAGAATCTGCGAAATCAAATGAACAGTCTAAACTGGCAGATATTTATATTTTCAGGATAAGTTCCGTCATGGGCTCCGCTTCCGGGTGGAGGGGGCGGGGTATGAGAGAAACATATCCTCCAACTTCAAAAGTTAACGTCAGGCCCACTATTCGCGGTGCATGGAGGGAATCAATCGCCTTTAGAACGTCACCCCGTCCCCTCTGTTGGTTGGTTTAGAGCTTTTGGTTGCAGTTTTCCATTTTCGATGGAATGGCTGATGGTATGATCGCACGTTTTGGCGATGCTTAGTCATTGATTGGTAGGACTTCCTGGTCTGATGGTCGTCATGCTCTATCTGTTGGCTTGTTATGTATGTCTACTGATAACCTGACACCGCCCAGCGAAATTCGACACGAGAATCAGCAAACACAACAGTCGCACCAATATATCTGTGGCGCTGTGCCCGTTGCGCTTGTGTCGTATGTGCATCTACTGACCGCCAGTGTATGCTGGTAACCGCATCACTGCTCTGCCCTCTGTCGTATGTGCATCTGTTAGCCACTGCCCGTTACTGCGTCGTACGTCCATCCCTTCTACCTTACCCAATGTCCGCCTGGTCTGGTCTGCGATCCTTCCGCGGACCAGGCAATCAGTCAGCTCAGTCACGCTAGTGTTGCCCCTCTCTTGAGTTCGTTCGTGAATTTACCGCTTCTATTCCCCCATCCACATGACTCCTCATCTATCCCATGTGCTTGCTATCTATTCAATCATTCGCTCCACCGACAATGGGAGGGGAAGGGGACGTGTATTGTATCCCCACTTTTCAGATTTTAGCATTACTTATGAGCGCTGCAGGAAAAGAATCGCCATTATAATGATGCTCCAGTGGCGGATCCAGGGGGGGTGCATGACCCAAAATGTAACTCTTGGTATATAGTTGATGTCCAGCGGCACCACCACGCCGGTGTACCAGGGCCCACTGGCGGATCCATGGGGGGGGGGGGGGGGGGCATCGAGGCCATGACCTCCCCCAAACGCTCAAGTCGTAAGGCCCAAGGGCGGACCCAGGGGGGGCGAACGGGGCCATGCCCCCCCCCCCCCCAAGCCTGTCCAAGGGGGGCCAAACTATGTTTTGCCCCCCCCCCCCCCCCCCCAAGACGTGAAGTCTAATGCATGCTATATTTGCTTTTTTAGAACGGTACTGGGCATCCCAAAATTGCAGCAGTCAAAATCCAGCTAGCCAGTCAAAAACTGTAAAATTTCGCGCCGCTTCGCGGCATGACGCAAGTTGCGCAATTGCATATGCAAATTTGGAAAATGGGAAAATGAATTCCATTAAGTGTCTTGCAGAATGCAGAGGCTCTCCTTGGCGGTAATTGCTGGCCCCAGGGCCAACTCTCTTCATAAAGTAGCGGGCTACATGTTTAGCTAGTCTGCCGAGTTCCGAAAAATGCGACGCGAACGCAAAGACGCGGACATCGGCACCCGGAAGCTGCTCCAGCAGTGCCCAACTTGCTGGCCCGAAGAGCTTATAGTGGGGACCAGGCCAGGACTATCTCCCCAAGCCATCTCTTCCAGGCTCCTCCAGATCCAAAGGGACCATTTATGCGCGGTAAAGTCGTTCTACCTCTTGCTGCTTTCAAACCATTTGCACTGTTACCAGTTGTTTGTTACAGTTCGGTACATATGTATACAGTTGTTATTATCATATGTACTATTGAGCGCTGACTACCACCGGTCATCGTGATTTACTATCCGATGCGAATGTATATGAAAAACTACATTAATTTTAATATTTTCCATCATACCGAGATGTGCAACCAGGAAAAGAGGTCTTGGCTCCACTCACGATCTGGTTTCAATTTCTTTTTACAGGGCCCAGTTGTTTGTGTACGCCGCTTCGCGGCGTCACATCGGTAGTCATCGTCATAACGAAGCCATAGTCATCGTCTTCAGTTTATTGCAACGCTGAATTGAATGAATAGCATTTTTAGTTTCTTATCCTCTACAAGGCCCACCGCCTATATTTCTGGGTTTTATCAGGCAAACCCGTAAAAAATTCGCGCCGCTTCGCGGCGCTAACTAACAAGTGCCTACCTACTATAACATGCAAATCAACATTAAAAATGCTGCAAAGGCATTTACACGCATAACAAATTGGGGGACATTGTTTCGTCATTTCAGCTGACCCCCCCCCCCCCCACCACCACCACCACCACTCAAAAATTATCGGCGACGCCCCCGGGTACAGCTGACAATTGACATAGTTTTGCTCAGTGTAAGGTAATGTCGGAACAATACAAACTGCAGGCTGACATCTTTCCTTTTTCGATATCCCAAAAGATCGAAAACCTAAAAACCACAAACATTAGAAATCGTGTAGTTGCAAAATAAAGTGGCCCAAATCCGTGAAGAAATTCAAATTGGGAGTCTGTAAGGTCCGCTAAAAAATGGGTTTCCTCCCCCCCCCACAAAAAACTTTTTGGCAATACGACACAAATTAAGACTGAAGAGAAGCAACGGGTGTCACTCTTTTCCATGCCCAATGCTGCTTATTTATGTCATATATGTATGCCATATAAGGAAATGGGTCGCCTCACAAGCAAACAAAAAGAGAGAAAAGCTCGTAAACATGAAGAAGGAGCGACACTGGTAATAGGGTAGGGTCACAAAAGGCCGAAGAAGCGGAACTGGGGCTTTCACCGTGCCTGAATCCAGAACCGGCGGGTTTGACTAACTTCCGAACCTGAGGTAGCTGGTGAGGTGATGTGCGACAGCAAAAAAAGAAGAAATTATCTTTCGAACGCACGAAGTTGAACCATGGCAAAACCATGCATTTAACATACATTTGGTGCGAGTACTATACTTGGCTTCAAGCCTTCAACCGTGTTATGCTATGCCGTGTTTTACGGTGTTATGGTCAATGGTTCAGGTAATTTTGGTATTAATGTAGCGTTATACGGTCGTACTCAACCAAGTGAGCTGACAAACCAATGCATTTAGAACACACGCATTTGTCAGAGAAAAGGGCTTATCTACGTGTATATAATTATTTAGTTAGTTAGTTATTTTGTTTTGTTAGTTAACTGTTGCCGAATTAAGGTCCATTAACACGCACACTGCCGGGGGTTCGCGCCAACCACGAACTGCGGGGAGTTTGATTTCCGCCCGCCTGAGATCTCAAAAACCACGTAATGTAGCGACAAGCGGAAAACTATAATAGATAGCTCGCGACAAACTCTCGAAAATACTTAGGTCATTTTTAGGTCAGGTCAATGTTGAGGTCACCAGAGATCACCAGAGGTCACCAGAGGTCAAATTCCGGCTATATGTATGAGTGTCCTTGATAAAACCGTCTATATCTCGATAACTAAAAGAGCTAGCTAGCGACGCACGGAAAAAAAAACGTTCGAAAGATAATTTCAGTTTTTGCTGTCGCTAAGGTTCCATCAGAATTGACCTAAGGTTAATCGTTAGGTCAGCAGAAGCCATTTAATTTGAGACATTCTAATAATTGCAGAATTGTTTTTGTTAAGAAATAACTTTTGACAGACGCACGATAGAGTAAAACAGATTTCACCATTGTGTTTCTCTCGTCGAGACGCATCGAATGATATATTGGGTGGGTGACCTAGTTATGCCATATATACAAATTGGCCTGACCTGAGGTCCGGGTCAACTCTTAAATCACGTGATTCGTCTCGACAAGCCAAATACAATTGTGAAAACACATTGCTCTACCTTGATTTGTTAAAGAGTTATTGAAGAAAAAACATACGTGACCTGGGGGGGGGGGGGGCACCCGAGTTGACCTCATTGTGGTCAAAGAACAGAAATGTTACATAGGGCTTTGCATTTGGCTGTGGTGAGTGGTGGATCTGGTGAAAATTGGTCAAATTTAGCTATTTCCTATAGATTTATACGTGTTTTCATTTCTCCCCATTGACTTATAATGGGAGGTCACGAAATCGACCTGACCTTAGGTCACCGATATTTGAAGAATAGAGATATACGAATTGTAGATGCCTACTATCACCTGATGACATCCTGTGACTTTCAAACCGTTTGATCAATGACTTTGGCTGTGGCACGGCCGCACAATTTTTGGAGGTGGGGTCACTTGACTTGACCTGGTGACCTGACCTGAGATGACCCGCGATTAAAAAAAAAAATAACACCGTGTGGCTAATTTATTCCCAAACAGCTGTGCCAAATTTCGCGGCGCTGCGCGCCGCCGTTGAAACTCCGGTGGCAATGCCATTGTTCTTATACAGAATCGAGTGATCGTGTAAAAAACAAATGGCCCCCCCCCCTAAGTTGGGGTCGTCGCCCCCTCCCTCCAGCTCCAAAGTTGACCCTACGATTCCCACGTCCCTGCGGAACGGTGTCGGATAGACAGACAGACGCTTATCAAATAGTAATATAGACTAGCGCCTTGTGCTCGCTCCGCGTCGCAATCCCGATAGATGGATGGAGATTTGTATTTTTTGACTTGGCGGGACTTGCGTGGCTGCGTGGTTTGACTTTTTTTACTTCACTTTTTTTACTTTAACTTTTGACATTTTTTTTTAAAATTCACCCGCAATCCATCTCGAACTCCAACCAACCCATCTCAGACACATAGCTATAGCTATTTAACGCACTTGTAATTTAACGAATTTCTCTGGAATGGAGGTTCCCTATGCACAAAGGCACGTGAATTACACTGTTGGCTGTTTTCCCAGCTCGGAACTACAGACGCCGCTCAACTATTATCTCGTGATTCTCCTGGATGGAGGCTCTATGCTCACAAAGGCACGTGCATTCAGTGACGTCATGACGCCGGTGCGGTATGTGCAGCTACTGACACGTGCCGAGTTGCAGCGGCCCTAGACAGAGTTTCAGTGCCTTTGTGAGCGGGTTTCGAGGTTTTATGTATCAGCCCAAGGGCATTGTTGGTTCGTACTAGTGGTGTCAATCGGTTACCGAAATTTTGGTAACCGAAAAAAAGTTGTGACCGATTTGATAATCGGTCGGTCAGGCTTATATATTTTTGAACACTTTTCGGTCAGCATAATCTTAAACAATTCACTTTTTGTCACACTTTTTTTCACATTATATCCAGCAAATTTTCTCCAAATTCAATCTTAGTTGATTGAATTTGGAGAAAATTTGCTGGATATAATGTGTAAAAGTGTAAATACTAAATAGACACATCATTATTATCGAACACATATCATTATTATATCAAGCTTGAAGATATTGCTCACAAGAGGAAGTGAGGTCCTTAAAAATAAGTAGTGTATACCATCTTAAGTAGCGAGAACAAACCAGTAACAAGTATGCCGCTCTAACTTTGGCCAGATAAAAAAAAATATTCCTATGTATGTATTTTAATTTATGCAATATGTATTATGCTGCAAATCAATATGAAATGATTGAGGTCACATTTTTCCATCCTGTTTTCAATGTGCTTTCGGTCTTGCTTGCAGCATCCACTACTTTGCTTTGTAAATGTATTTGGTACCTTTTTTCAAAATTATACTGTCTTTGGAAACTGTAAATGTGTGTTATGTTAAACAAAGTTATTTTTGCCAGTGTGTTATCTACATAAATAAGTATACAATTTGAAAATTGGTCAAATTTTGGACATTTTGGCTTCAATCCAAATCGGTCGGTATTCGGTCAACCGAAATGCCTTCCATTCGGTATCGGTCAGTTTTTTTTTTGGGAAAATGACATCACTAAATCGTACCCCCCCCCCCCCCCCCCCCCCCTCACCTCACTAGCGCACGTGCTTCACCCGCATTCCATTCGCGGACAGACACGAAAACCTTGCTGTGTTTCGAGTGCAAAACGGACACAACTCAAATAGATATATAGGAGAGACTAGCGCCTTGTGCTCGCTCCGCGTCGCAATCCCGATAGATGGATGGATATTTTATTGTTTTACTTGGCGGGCTTGCGGGGCTTGTTGGACTTGACTCTTTCGACTCTTTCGACTTATACTTGTTTGATTTGTCTTTTTGACTTTTTTTGACTTTTTTGACTTTGTCTTTTTTACCTGACTTTTTTTACTTTACCCCCAATCCATCTCAAACTCCAACCAACCCATCTCCCACACATGGCTGACGCTGCTCAAATATTAATATTTATCTGGGATTCTCCGGGATGGAGGCTGGCTGCTCACAAAGGCACGTGAGACACAGATTGGGCTGTTTTTCGAGCGCGAAATCTCACACAGCTGACGTCGCTCAAATATTAATATTTCTCCGGGATCTCCTGGACGGGGGGGGGGGGTCCATGCTCACAAAGCCACGTGAATCCAACCGCGGACACACACGGAAGCTTTGCTGCGGTATGTGCAGCTACTGATACGTGCCGAGTTGCAGCGGCCCTGGACGGAGTTTCGGTGCCTTTTTGAGCGGGTTTCGAGGTCATTGTTGGTTCGTACCCCCCCCCCCCCCCCCCGCATGACTCCCTTCCACCAACACCCCTCCATGCCGCTGTACCACACGGCCGGCCGGGGTCTCGGCTCGGGTTAAATTTTCGGCAATATCCTGGACGAAAGACTCCACCTCACTAACGCACGTGCTTAAGGGTGCGTTTCCGAGGTCTGCCTATGGTGAACCTATGGCAAGCTTTCCTGGGCTCTCAGCAGTTCTGTTTTCGCTCGACGTCTATGCAATTACAATATTACGGAGTTCAGTACCGGAGCTTTCTGTATGGCAAAGTTTTTCATCAAAATATGCAACCATTTGCAACATATTGCACGGCAAAGTTTTTTCAGACCAACTTTCGCAGCGTTTTATGGGGCAAACCTTAAGCACTGCGTGCAAAACAGTGCATGTTTCTTGATCAGCTTGCCACACACTTTATTTTTGTACAAGGATTTATCGATATCACCAGTCATTTTCTTTGCAACGTTGCATGAAGTTTGGCTATGAATTACTCTGGCCACAGACAACGGAGCAAAAAAAGTTGTATAATGTTTTAGACACATTAGCTCTGTTTCCGAAAATGCTAATGATCGGCGGGAACCATTCCACGTTTTTGAGGTATTCCGAAAAATACCTCGTGTTGCAACTGTTTTCAGTATCCGCATGTAGATGGCACTAGTATCCGCTTTTTGCGTTTCACCCTCGAATCTGGACTGGGCGCCTGAGCCCTGCCCGATTATGAGAACCGCCCGGTACGAGACCGCTTGGGGTGCGGTGAGGCGTGAGCGGAGGGGGAGGGGGGCGAGAGCGGGGAGACGGGTGACAAATGGCCTTACGGTCCCGCCTTCTCTAAGGGCGCGCGCTAGACGTCCGATAGAGCAGAGTGCCTCCGACTGGTGGCCGCGGATGGCAGTGACTATTTTGACGAGTAAACTTTCCCGCAAGTGAATCTCGGATATTCCGGTAGTCTCCATTATCCCGTGTATGTGGCTGTTCAGTTATTCCTCCGTCCTCTTAATCATCATATTATAATTATTAGAATAACAACATCAATCGAAAGCACCTTTATTGAGATAAAACACAAAAAAAACACTTATACATACACACAGGGGCGCAGCCAGACCTTCAGAAGGGGGGGGGGGGGGGGCAAGCACCTGGGAGAAGCCCCCCCACACCCAAAAAATACCCCTGGATATGAAAAACTCTACGGATTTCGGCCACTTTATTTTGTGAGGCCCCCTTTTTAGCATTTTTTCTTCGTCTACTTTTGATGAGCTGGATTAGACCAGGACCCTCAGTAGGCATTGTACTGAGCGCATTACTAATTTGTATTGTTACGTACAGGAGAGAAAAACATATCTTAGCCATGACATAAACATATCTTAGCCATGGTGGGGGTCGGCTTTTGAGTGTGGGTTCGGCTGAAATGACGAAAAAATTTACCCCCATTTTGATATGTGTATTTAAGTCTTTGCAGCATTTTTAATTGTGGATTTTCATGTTATAGTAGGTAGGTATGTACTTGTTGGTTAGCGCCGCGAAATTTTTACGGTTTTTGCCTGATAAAACCCAGAAATATAGGCGGTGTGCCTTGTAGAGGATAATAAGCTAAAACTGATATTCATTCAATTCAGCGTTACGACGAACCGATGACGATGGCTATGGTTTCGTTATGACGATGACTACCGATGTGACGCCGCGAAGCGGCGTGAAAATGTTAATTTTAGGTCCTGGAAAACGAAATGTGAATATTGGAACCAGACCGTGAGGTGAGATGGCTTGGGGAGATGGTCCTGGCCTGTTTCGACTATTAGCTCTTCGGTCCAGCAAATTGTGCACCGCTGGAGCAGCTTCCGGTGCCGATCTCCTCGTCTTTGCGTTCGCGTCGCCTTTTTCGGAACTCGGCAAACTAGCTAAACATGTAGCCTGCTTGCAACTTAGAAGTGAATATTTTATGAAGGAATGGGCCCCTGGGCAGGGGCGTAGGGAGAATTTCGCCCAGGGGGGGGGCAAATGGGATCAGAGGGGCCCTCGTAGCCAAGGGGGGCCCACACCATTAAAACAGTACAGTGTGTTGTATGTTGTAAAACAACGACAAATAAGATTTCGACAACGAAAAACCAG
>JAXIVJ010000509.1:55000-118743 GCA_036785665.1 Chirona hameri
TAGATAGATAGATAGATAGATAGATAGATAGATAGATAGATAGATAGATAGATAGATAGATAGATAGATAGATAGATAGATAGATAGATAGATAGATAGATAGATAGATAGATAGATAGATAGATAGATAGATAGATAGATAGATAGATAGATAGATAGATAGATAGATAGATAGATAGATAGATAGATAGATAGATAGATAGATAGATAGATAGATAGATAGATAGATAGATAGATAGATAGATAGATAGATAGATAGATAGATAGATAGATAGATAGATAGATAGATAGATAGATAGATAGATAGATAGATAGATAGATAGATAGATAGATAGATAGATAGATAGATAGATAGATAGATAGATAGATAGATAGATAGATAGATAGATAGATAGATAGATAGATAGATAGATAGATAGATAGATAGATAGATAGATAGATAGATAGATAGATAGATAGATAGATAGATAGATAGATAGATAGATAGATAGATAGATAGATAGATAGATAGATAGATAGATAGATAGATAGATAGATAGATAGATAGATAGATAGATAGATAGATAGATAGATAGATAGATAGATAGATAGATAGATAGATAGATAGAGATAGATAGATAGATATATATATATATATATATATATATATATATATATATATATATATATATATATATATATATATATATATATATATATATATATATAGTGTAATATGTGTGATAAGCCGTAATATATGGGAGTTATCGGAATATCCAAGCTTGATTTATCCTCACAGCAACTTCTATTGCAGTACAATGCATTAATTCCGCCCCATCTAAATTATTGTGCAGTGATCTGGATTCTGGGGTAGGAATTATGACACTAACATTAAAAAGCCTTCGATAGTGCGGAAACGAGCGATTTGTCCCCCTGTAGCTCAGTGGGAGAGCGCTGGGCTTCTGACCTTTCCTGGTAGTGGCAGCCCGAGTTCGAGTCAAAGTCAAAGCCTACATTACCAAAGCATTGTACTCTTCTCAGACGTGACTAGCAATGCCCCTGAAAAACAATGAGAACTTGCACTGGTCTTCCTTCGAGAGCATCACCGGCGCTCGACCGGCAGACCACCTCTACCACCACAGGACCCTCTAAAGGCCAGCATAGAGTCCTCTGCAGATCGGCAGGGGCCTCTAAAGGCCGGCAGATGGCCATCTGCAGATCGGCAGGACCCTCTAAAGGCCGGCAGATGGCCATCTACGCTCACTACAGATTGGCTGGGTCACTCTGCATATCGACAGGGCCCCTAAAGACTGGAAGAGGGCCGTCTACAGGTCGGCAGGACCCTCTAAATGCCGGTAGAGGCACTCTAAAAGCAGGCAGGCAAGGCGATCTACAGATCGACAGGGCCCGCTAAAGGCCGACAGGGCCCTCTAAAGGTCGGCAGAGGGCCCTCTATAGATTGGCTGGGGCACTGCAGAACGACAGGGCCCCTAAAGGTTGGAAGAGGGTCCTCTTCTGGTCAGCAGGGCCCTCTAAATGCCGGAAGAGGCCCTCTACAGATTGGCAGGGCGATTTACAGATCGGCAGGGCCCTCTAAAGACCGTCAGAGGTCCCTCTCCAGATCAGCAGGGACCCTCTACAGATTGGCAGGATCCTATAAAGGCCGGCAGAGGGCCCTCTACAACCGGAAGGGGCCATCTAAATGCCGACAGGGGGACCTCTGCAGATCGGCAGGCCATCTACATGCTGGAATGACCCTCTAAAGGCGGGCAGAGGGCCCTCTACAGATCGGCAGGGCCCTCTAAAAGCCGGCAGGGGCCCTTTATAGTTTGGCTGGGCACTCTGCAGATTGACAGGGCCGCTAAAGGCTGGAAGAGGGCCCTCTACAGGTCGGCAGGGCCCTCTAATTGCCGACAGAGGCCCTATACAGATTGGCAGGGCGATATACAGATCGGGAGGGCCCTCTAAGGACCGGCAGAGGGCCCTCTGCAGATCGGCAGGGCCCTATAAAGGCCGGCAGAGGCTCCTCTACAACCGGAAGGGGCCATCTAAATGCCGACAGGGGGCCCTTGGCAGATCGGCTGGCCCTCTACATGCTGGAAGGGCCCTTTAAAGGCGGGCAGATGACCCTCTACAGATCGACAGGGCCCTCTAAACGCTAGCAGAGGGCCCTCTACAGATTGGCTGGGACACTCTGCAGATCGACAGGCCCTCTAAATGCCGACAGAGTCCCTCTACAGATTGGCAGGGCGATCTACGGATCAGCAGGGCCCTCAAAAGACCGGCAGAGGGCCCTCTCCAGATCGGAAGGGACCCTCTACAGATTTACAGGGCCATACAAAGGCCGGCAGAGGGCCCTCTACAACCGGAAGGGGCCATATAAATGCCAACAGGGGGCCCTCTGCAGATCGGCAGGCCCTCTGCATGCTGGAAGGGCCCTCTAAATGCGGGCAGAGGGCCCTCTGCAGATCGGCAGGGCTGTATAAAGGCCGGCAGAGGGCCCTCTATAGATTAACTGGGGCACTCTGCAGATCGACAGGGCCCCTAAATGCTGGAAGAGGGCCCTCTACAGGTCGGCAGGGCCCTCTAAATGCCGGAAGAGGCCCTCTACAGATTGGCAGCGCGATCTACAGATAGGCAGGGCCCTCTCAAGACCGGCAGAGGGCCCTCTCCAGATCGGCAGGGACCCTCTACAGATTAGCAGGGCCCTATAAAAGCCGGCAGAGGGCCCTCTACAACAGGAAGGGCCATATACATGCCGACAGTGGGCCCTCTGCAGATCGGCAGGCCCTCTACATGCTGGAAGGGCCCTTTAAAGGCGGGGGCAGAGGGCCCTCTACAGGTCGGCAGGGTCCTCTAAAGGCCATCAGAGGACCCTCTACAGATTGGCTGGGACACTCTGCAGATCGACAGGGCCTCTAAAGCCTGGAAGAGGACCCTCTACAGATCGGCAGGGCCCTCTAAATGCCGACAGAGGCCCTCTACAGATTGGCACGGCGATCTACGATCGGCAGGGCCATCTAAAGACCGGCAGAGGGCCCTCTCCAGATCGGCAGGGCCCTATACAGGCCGGCAGAGGGTCCTCTACAACCGGAAGGAGCCCTCTAAATGCCGACAGGGGCCCTCTGCAGATCGGCAGGGCCCTTTAAAAGCTGGTAAAGGGCCCTATCCACACTGGCTGGGACCCCTTTTACGTATTTACATATACATGCCTTTAACAGACAAGCAAGTGTTGATATTTATTCGTGATACGATTTTTGTATCGGTTCGTGGGCGTTCTTTTATGCGACGTAAGGCGTTTCGCGGGCGCCTGACACCGTCAAAAACACTGGGGCCTTCGGCCCCAGAGGGCCCTCGCTCAGTCGTCAGAGGGGCCCCCCTGGCCTCCAGGGGGGGGGACATGACCCCCTTGGTCCCCCTCCCCCCTTTGCCTACGCCCTTGGCCCTGGGGCCAGCAACTACCGCCAAGGAGAGCCTCTGCCAGACACTTAATGCAATTCTTTTTCCCATTTTCCAAATTTGTATAAGCAATTGCGAAACTTGTGTCATGCCGCGAAGTGGCGCGAAATTTTCCAGTTTTTGACACCTAGATAGCTGGATTTGTACTGCACTTCAAGGACAATTTTTACGATAAATTGTTATTTTTTCCCTCAAAAAGTGTGTGTGTGTGTGTGTGTGTGTGTGTGTGTATGTGTGTGTGTGGGGAGGGGGGTCGACCCTCCACCGCCTTCTAAAAGTGGGGGAGTTTGCCCAGACCTCCCCCGACCCTCCCATCGGCGACGCCCCTGGCTGACAAATATTGCAGCACACACTCCTGAGAGGAAAATTGTTAAATTGTTTTGTACTACCATCACCCCCACCCCCCACGAATTCAAAAACGCATCAGACTTATCAAATAACCATTTTGAAACCCAAGAAAACATTGCACCAGGTGGGTCAGAGTACAGCACATTACCGCTCATTATAACCGCGCCGACCACGGCTAGCAGGCGCTCCAGCTATAGCAAGCGCTGCAGGCGACGGCTATCAACCCCTGGGCAGGCTCGAGGGCCCCGTTCACAGACTCAATGGCCCTCTGGATAAGCTTGAGAGGGCCCTGAACAGACTCAATGGCCCCTTGGCAAGCCGAGAGGCCCCTAAGTAGACTCCAATAGCCCCTGTGCAGGTTCGAGAGGCTCCTGAACAGGATCAATGGACCATTGGGAAAGCTCGAGAGGCCCCTGAACAGACTAATGGCCCCTAGGCAGGTTCAAGAGGCCCATGAACAGACTCAATGGCCCCTGGGCAAGTTCGAGAGGCCCCTGGACAGGTTCGAGAGGCCCCTGAACAGACTCAATGGGCCCCTGGGCAAGCTCGGGAGGCCTCTGGGCAGGCTCTAATGGCCCCTGGGCAGGTTCGAGAGGCCCCTGAACAGACTCGATGGTCCTCTGGGAAAACTATAATGGGCCCATGGGCAGGTTCAAGAGGCCCCAAAACAGACTATAATGGGCCCCTGGCCAGGCTCGAGAGGCCACTGGGCAGGTTTGTTGGGCCGTGGGTGGGCTCAATTGGCCCCTGGACAAGTGGACATGCTCTAGAGGCCCCTGGGCATGTTTTTGGGGCCCCTGAGTGGGCTCAATGGGCCCCAGGGCATGCTCGAAAGGTCCCTGGGCATGTTTTTGCACCCTTGAGTGGGCTCAATGGGCCCCTGGACATGCCCAAGAGGCCCCCTGGGCCGGCTTCGAAAGCCCTTCAGTGTCTTTGAGGGCCCGTGACATGCACCAGAGTGGCCCTTGCCTGGTTTGAGGGCTCCTCTGTGACTTTTTGAAAGCCATTTAGCTAATGCAAATGGTATCTGGGCCAATCTCGGCGGGGCCCCCTGTGACCCGTAAGGGGGGGGGCAATTGCCCCCCTTGCCCCCCCCCCCCTGGCTGCACCCCTGCATACACAGAAAATGCTAACATAGAGTTCATTGGCGACAGAGACTCTTCTCCTCTGTGGTATTACCAACCTAACACACGCTGTCGGCGGCCGTAGATGATGCAGTCACCTGGCTGAACTTTGGGCGCTTTGAAAGGAACGATTTCCATTCCCTGTATGGCATACTCCTGCACTTTCTTGGATCCACAATTTCCGGCAGGACGCACTCATGGAAAAACTCCCAAACGCGCTTCAGCTTCTTTTCGAAGAAGTCCTGGTCAAATTATATGCGGTCGCATACTGACTCTGTTGGTGACCATACAAAAAAGTCGCAGAAGCGAGCGCCAGTGCAGGCCAACTGGCACTGAGCCTGACTATAATATTCGTGTGTCTTTTTGAGACATTTGTTTTTGTCTAGGAAAGTTCCCTTTTCTATGAGATCACCCAGATTGGCATTCTCAGCGTTTTTCGGACATTTCACATGGGTGTAATGTATATGGCCTGCAATCAATATAGCCTGCAATTGATATAGCCAGCTAATTTATATAGCAGGCAAGCGTGGTGGACGTGGCGGGGTGGTGGCGGGGTGGTGGCGGGCCGGTGGCGGGGCGGTGGCGGGGCGGTGGCGGAGCGTTGGGCATGGGCGGTGGGCGTGGGCGGGTCATTTTTGATCGATGTTGTATCTCAAAAAGTTATCTATATTTTAAGTTAATATTTTCAGGATTTCTTAATCTGCCCCAACCCCATAGCGTACAAAAAAATCACTCAATTCGAATCACTAGTAGGGGTGGGCGTTAATGGGTTAACGTCGATGTCTTGTGTCTTAGTCTTTTGTCGTCAGTTTGTCAGTCATCTCGACACGCGCCACATCCACCGTCGGCAACGAATGTCATAGCGAGTGTGTGTCCGCGGGGTATAGTGTGAACGCGAGAGTACGATCGTGATGCGATAGTCGGACACCAGACTCCAGATGGGGTGCTTGGAGGACATTAATAACCCTGACACCTAGCGGGTGAAAGAGAAAGTTATACCATGCCACATCCACAAATAGGTGTCAATACAGTCGCGAGAAGCACACCCTTAACCCGCATTCCATTCGCGCGGACAGACACGAAAACCTTGCTGTGTTTCGAGTGTACAACGGACACTACTCAAATAGATATATAGGAGACTAGCGTCTTGTGATCGCTCCGCGTCGCAATCACATAGATTCGCAATCCCGATAGATGGATGGATATTTGATTGATAGATGGAGAACTTTTTTGTACTTTTTTGACTTGTTGGACTTGTCGGACTTGTGGACTGGACTTGTCGGACTTGCATCTCCAACTCCACCAACCCATCTCCGACACAGGTATAGATATTTAAAGGGAAATAATGACCTTTTGATTTTGTTAGCAACAATAGGCTACCGTTATGGTTTTACAATTATTTTATTTAAATTTAAGAATTAAATAAAATTATTCCCAAATTCAAAGTTGTAAGTTTGGAAAAAATACAAAACAAGTACCTTGTGTACTTCATGAAGGTCATTGACAAATTCGTCCTTCCCTACCATTGTTTACATCGAGTGCGGCATTTTTGGAGGCTCTGTGACATTTCCGATCAAACTGAGCGCTGCTCGGACACACGCTAGTAGCGCTTTCGTTCTCCATGGCAACCAGGCGTCAGTCAATCAAAAGCCAGAAAGGGAATACGTTCTGGCTTTTCATTGGCTCACGCCTGGTTGCCATGGAGAACGAAAGCGCTACTAGCGTGCGTTCGAGCAGCGCTCTGATCCGTGAAGCAATCCGTGAAGCATCCGTGATGCATGACTGACTATCAGTATAAGTCATGAATAATAACAACATGCAAACTATACCAACTCGAATAAAATAAGGGCGGAATTAATTGAACCCCAGGCAAGCTAGTATTCGCAAAGCACTGGGCACTGCGCCACAATAGCAAAAGGTGAGGGAAATGCATATTGGATACAATATTATTACGTCACAAGTTTCTGAAGTGTCAACTACTATGAAATACAGTGATAAAATACCTTTAATAATGATTAACAAGAAAATTCAAACTTAAGAACAATAATTTGAATAAGTATTTAATTAGCTTTCAACTCAAAATCAGATATATTTTGCAATGCTACACAAGAATGGCACCAGTGACGTCATTAACAAAGCCTGCTACGGGACTTGGATATACTAATCAGGAACAACTCGACAAGTGCGCCGATATGGTTAAGTGCGCCGAGAAGCATGACAATAACTTTGTAAACAAATCGCCAACGCTAAATAGGTCGCCGTCGATGTGCATCGATGAGCTTCCGATTTAATTGCCAGTTTTGTGTTATTGTTTGTTAGTTTTTTTGGGGAAAAATTCTTATTTTTCATGATAATATAAAGCATAGTGTTATATACAGCCACAGACAAATTATACAATACTCCTAATGTTGAAAACATGAATAGATTTTCACAAATTGAGGGTCGCAACCACTAACTATGCCGCCGTTGATGTGCATCGACGAGCTTCCAATTTTATTGCCACTTTTTCCAATGGCTGTTAGTTTTAGAAGATCGCCGGGCATATAATCACAACAAGCAGAACGCACAATATATTTTCCACTCCATTGCTTAAAAAAAACAATACGAGAAAAGCCCGCAGTTTGATGAGGACCAAAAGTACTTGCAAGTACCGGTCGTTAAAAGTGTGGAACGCTTATCAACTTTAACTTGAAATATCTTTCGGTAGGAAAGTTTTCATGCAAAATGTGATGAATTTACAATATATTTTGGTCTCGTCTGGCGATTTCAAGTGCCAACTCCATTTTTGTGGAAAAAGGTCATTATTTCCCTTTAACGCACTTACAATTTAACGAATTTCTCCGGAATGGAGGTTCCCTATGCTTATAAAGGCACGTGAATTACACACATATTGTTGGCTGTTTTCCCAGCTCGGAACTAGACGCCTCTCAAATATTAATATTTCTGGGGATTCTCCTGGACGGAGGTTCCATGCTCACAAAGGCACGTGAATTCAACCGCGGACAGACACGAAAACCTTGCTGGGTTTCGAGTGCAAAACTGACACTACTCATAGCAAGGCCATAGACTAGGCAAGGCCATAGAGACTAGGTAGACCCGTCCGGGGTAGGCAGCGAAATGCGTGATGTCACGGGCACGTGACGTCACACGCTCCCTATTTAAATAGTGTTAAATCAGTCTACTTTCGCGTCCTACCATTTTGATACCTTAGCTGCCAGAGGGATCAATTGAGCACTAAATTATAGATTGAAATGTCCTCTACGGCTCGCTTTTGGGACATTTTCTCCTAAATTGCAAGGGTGAGCCGCTAGACGATGTCAAGCGAGGCATGCAACCGAGCGAGGCCCATGCCCATATAAGGCAATGTTTGGATTTTGGCTACGGGGAACTGTCGCTGGATGCTGTTTTTGGTTGAAGTGCGAATTTTTTTATTATTTCACCTGGTTGTTGATGAAGTAAGGTGACTTGAGGATACTTTGTAGTAGTATCTATCAGGTGAAAGTATTTTTACATCTGGATTACACTTGTTTCACCTACCATTATGCTGAAGATCGTTGAATGACGAATGCGCTACCGTAAATAAACATGGCGGCCGCGCCGGTCGAAGGCGTAATTCTTTTGATAGACCGAGAAGTGCCACGAGACGGTCTACGAAGGAAATACGCTTCTCACGATTCGGCCACCCCATTGGTGGAAATCGAGCTGGAAAATGACGCCATGGACAGGGTGGACACATTACGGAGATAGCCATGACACCCCCCTGCTCAAATAGGTATATAGGAGGGACGATAATAACAACTGTATACATATGTACCAAACTGTAACAAACAACTGGTAATTCAGTGCAAATGGTTTGAAAGCAGCAAGAGGCAGAACGACTTTTCTGCACATAAATGGTTCCTGTGCATCTGGAGGAGCCTGGGGCGAGGTGGCTTGGGGAGATTGGTCCTGGCATGGTCCCACTATTAGCTCTTCGGTCCAGCAAGTTCAAGGGCGGATCCAGCCGGCCGGTTGGGGGGTGGGGCAAACCGTTTTTTAGCGGACCTTACCTACCCCCAATTTCGAATTTCTCCCCGTATTTGGGCCACTTTATTTTGCAACCACGTTTTCGATTTTTTTTTTGGTTTTCGACCTTTTGGGATATCGAAAAAGGAAAGATGTCAGCTTGCAGTTTGTATTGTTCCGACATTGCCTTACACTGAGAAAAACTATGTCAATTGTCAGCTGTACCCAGGGGCGTCGCCGATAATTTTTGAGTGGGGGGTCGGCTGAAATGACGAGAAAAAAATGTACCCCAATTTGTTATGCGTGTATTTAAGCCTTTGCAACATTTCTAATGTGGATTTGCATGTTATTGCATGTCTACTTGTTATTTAGCGCCGCGAAGCGGCGCGAATTTTTTTTCTCTCGGGTTTGCCTGATAAAACCCAGAAACATAGGCATTTTTAGCTTCTTAGCCTTGTAGAGGATAATAAGCTAAAGATGTGATTCATTCAATTCAGCGTTACGACGAAACGAAGACGATGACGATGGCTTCGTTATGACGATGGCCACTGATGTGACGCCGCGAACATTTTAATTTTAGGTCGTGGAAAACGCATTTTTAATATTGGAACCAGACCGTGAACCGTGAACTTGGAACCGTGAGTGGAGCCAAGCCTCAGGTAACCCCTTTTCCTGGTTGCACATCTCGGTATGATGCAAAATGTTGAAATGAAGGTAGTTTTTCATATACTCGGATAGTAAATCACGATGGCCGGTGGCAGTCTGCGCTCAATAGTACATATGATAATAATAACTGTAGTCTGTATACATACCTATGTACCGAACTGTAACAAACAACTGGTAACGGTGCAAATGGTTTCAAAGTAGCAAGAGGCAGACCGACATTTCCGCGCATAAATGGTCCCTGTGGATCTGGAGGAGCCTGGGGGAGATGGCTTGGGGAGATAGTCCTGGCCTGGTCCCCACTATACGCTCTTCGGGCCAACAAGTTGGGCACCGCTGGAACAGCTTCCGGTTGCCTAAGTCCGCGTCTTTGCGTTCGCGTCGCCTTTTTCGGAACTCGGCAGACAAGCTAAACATGTAGCCCGCTTTAAAGATAATATTTTATGAAGAGTTGGCCCTGGGGCCAGCAATTACCGCCAAGGAGAGCCTCTGCAAGACACTTAATGGAATTAATTTCCAAATTTGTATATGCAATTGCGAAACTTGTCATGCCGCGAAATTTTTCAGTTTTTGACTGTGGCTAGCTTGAGACTGCTGCAATTTTGGGATGCCCAGTACCGTTCTAAAAACGCAAATATAGCATGCATTAAATTTCACGTCTTGGGGGGGGGGGCAAAACATAGTTTGGCCCCCCTTAAACAGGCTTGGGGGGCATGGCCCCGTTCGCCCCCCCCCCCCTCCCTGGATCCGCCCTTGGGCAAGTTGGGCACCGCTGGAGCAGCTTCCGGGTGCCGATGACCGCGTCTTTGCGTTCGCGTCGCCTTTTTATGGAACTCTGCCGACTAGCTAAACATAGCCCTCTTGAAAGTTAATATTTGATGAAGGGAGTGGGCCCTGGGGCTAGCAATTAGGTACCGCCAAGAGACTCAGCCAGACACTTAATTATGCCATTTTCCAAATTTGCATAAGCAATTTAGTATTTTTTGTCATGCCGCGAAATTTTTGAAGTTTTTGGCACTGCGGATAGCTGAATCGACTGCTGCAAAGGCGCAATTTTTAAAACTGTGCGTCCGACCGTTTGGGTGGGGGGCATGGATGGCCCCTTAAGCCCCCCCCCCCTGGATACACTATCGCATGCATAATATTTGCTGCTCGTTAACAAAAGTTATTCGCGGCATTTTAAATGATACACTGGGTACGACAATATTGCAAATACCTATAGCCAACGTTTTGTCAATTAAAAAAAAACCTGAAATAGGGGCATTCGTTGAGTTTTCAGATTTGGGTATAGGTAGGGGCACTACTGCAATTGATGCGCCCTCGACGATTTTCTGGATCCGCCCCCGTGATGTTCCCCCAGAGTTTGGTTAAGTAACGCTACCCACCTGCAACTAGTGTTGTATTCAATGGTCCATCATCAAAGCATCTGCCGTCTCGTAACCTGCCCGTTTGTCTGCCGCCCCCTACCACAGGAGCCGCCGGGCTGAGACGATGACTGCGCACACCGAGGCTCACGAGCGACGCACGTTCCGCTGCGGACGCTGCCCGTTCCTCACGCGCACATTCCGCACTCTGGTTGACCACATCCGCATTCACCTGCAACTCCCCCTGCACGTGTGCCCGGTCTGTGGGTACCGGGCGTATACGAGCAGCCGATACTTCAACCACATGGACTCGCACGGCGGCCGCCTGCATCGCTGCGAGATATGCTCAGAGGAGTTCCCTAGCTTGGTGAGTGACGCGGGGATGGCAGGGGCAGATGGGAGGCTGCACCGCTGCTGGAGATAGATCAATGTTTGGGGTAGGAGTGGCCAAAACTGAAGTTGGAATCTGCTATTCAGATATCGTGATAATTTACCAGTTGGTGTGGTAATCTGGTAAGCAGGGGCGTCGGAGGCGGGAGACCACGTCCCCCAAAACATTTTCAGATTTGAATATTACGCCTATGGGCGTTGCATGGAAATAATACTCCAAAATTCCTCCTCCCCAAACTTTCAGGTGACTACGCCCTTGAGTGGGAGCCTATCTCTTAAAAATATGGTTCCTAATTTCATCGCTCGTATGATCTGATCCAGTATTGCGTCCAAAACTCGTGTTCACCGCTAGTGTCCGCCTCACCACTTGCCCCTCCCCCACAGCTTAAGAAGTCCCACCACAAGATCCTGGTGCACCGGCGACCCGCGAAGTTCACGTGCGACCGGTGCGACATCACGTTCAAGTCAAGCTTCCGACTGCGGCGACACCAGGCCAGCCACACGGGCTTCAAGCCGTTCAAGTGCGGGTTGTGTGGAAAGGGCCTAAGCAGCAGACAATCTCTCAGGAACCACACCAGGATATGTCCAGAGAACGACGAGATGTACCAACACGGGGCCATTGTGGAGATGGTGGCCACGTGATCAGCCCGGGATCACGTGGGTGACCAGACAGGGGAGGGGAGGGCGTGTGCTTTCAGGGTCCAAGTCGCGGAATTCAGCGCGAGTTATGACTCGAAGTGGATGAAAGCGGAGACGGTTTACATCAACGTTCGAACTTTCAGATGGACTGCATTTTGTGTAGCGATGTGCCACGTGCATGGGTGGAGAATCCTATAGGGCAGCCCCGGCAGGGGCAACTTATTGGGATACCTTTTTTGCAAGCCTCTATAAGCTTCCTTAGTTTCTATTTAAAAAGTATACAGAAACGCAAATATAATCCCAGCATAATAATGCATACTCGGTATAAGACTGAAAAATATGGGTAAAATTGCGCTTTCGGTGTCTGTGGGGGATAGTTGAGAGAGGCTGCGCCTCGTCAACTTTGTCTTGGTGAGCACCTCGGCCAGGTCAGAAAACTTTTGTTTTCGGGGAGGCACAGTTGGGGTCATTATCTCCGGTCTAAAGGAGGCATCATTTCCGATCAAAGGTGTGCCGCCGGCACTGGAGACCTCGAAGAGTGGCGCATTCGGTGTCCAGACGCCCAGGAGAGGTGCCCTCAATCGTGATTCCCCCGCATGTCCATGAAGTTAGCGACGGATGTGGATTCGAATTCAGTGTCGAGTAAAACGCGATTCGCTTCAAAATGTGGTAACATGTCAAATGGGACACGCTGATCACGAAAATGACATATTTTGACATTCAATGTCATTTGCAAGGCCAAAGGACGGCAGTCTCAAAACGACCCGAAGTTATTGTGCAATCGCAAAAATAATGGTCCCATTCGTTTTGAGCTGTCCCGTCCTTTAACCTTGAAAATGAGCATTTGACCTTGGAAATGAGTGTGAATGTCACGAAGGCTGCGGAAACGACCCGAGGAATCGAATGAGGCCATCATTTTGGCGATCGGACACCAACTTCGGGTCGTTTTGAGCCACCCCGTCCTTTGACCTTGAAAATGATCTTGAATGTCAAAATAAATGTCATTTTCGTGACTAGCGTGCTCCAATTTACCTGTTCCCACAGTGAATCGTTACTGGACGCTGAATTCGCATACGAATCCGTCGCTAACTTCACGTACATCTCCCGCCACAACTGTGCCCCCTAGGCGCATTTTTTAGGGGTAGACCAAGAAGTGCCACATCCACGTACCTTTCATACTGGGAGCCATAAGTCAGTCAAAAATATAGATATTGCTTTGAAATTCGGTTTGGGCATCTTCCCGTTTTGGAATATATTTAAATATTTTGATTTTGTGATGAAAAACTGTGTTTTCCCCACAAAATGAAAGTTTTCAAAACAATGTTGAAAAACCGGAATACATATTGGAGAGCCAAGTATGGACAATGCCCAAGCCGAATTCCAAACGAATATCTATATTTTTGACGGACTTATGTCTCTTTTAAGTTGGTACCAGTAAAACGCCTTTGTTGGTGATGACCGAGCGGGCGCGCTCTGGTAAAGCTAACACAGGTCTGAAATATGAAACGGTGCGGGAGCACAAGTCGTAGTAACCCATAGTCGTGTTAGTCCTCCATACAATTTGCCAGGCATCCATGCATGCCAACAGAAAAATTAAGCTTTATTAAATTGTTCATGATCTTACTCGAATCCGCCAAAAGGGAGCAAGTCCTGAGCGCTGCATGCTTCAGCGTATAAATTAACGCTTATATTAATTATTGCCATTTTGACCCCCTATCAGAACGAACCATACCAAAATACAAATTGATTGGATTGTCCTATCCAATGGTGAAAACCCGATCTCAATCGGAGCAGTGATGGCAAAGTTATTAGCTCCCGAAAAGCGTCTGTATGGCCGGGTCAAATACAAATTTGTCTAGCAAGTTTACTATAAACCTCACGGGCACTTCGCGCCCGCTCGGTAATGAAAGGAACTTGGGTGGATGTGGCACTTATTGGTCTATCCCCAAAATACGCCCCTAGGCCCCCTTGCTTGCGCCCGTCCTCGGGCCTCGGCCGGGGAAACTATAAACAATTATCCACCCCTGGCCACGTGGCCGTTCCAAGGTGTATGCATTCAGTCCGGAGTGGCTGATTGGTGGAATGTGACTGCTCGCCATACTGTGCCCAGACCAGCTCTGGTGGGTTTGAAAGTTAAGTGTTATGTCACGTGTGCGAGGCTGCATCAATGTCGGCGTTGTGACATCGGGTGATCTCCCACCGCGCTTGCCACTTGCCCACTGGTTCAAAGCGGTGTGTATTGTTTGTGCTGTGCGCATTATACACTGCTAACACCCACGACGTGTTCGATATCGGAGGTATTACAGTACCGTGCTACGTTGTTTTGAATGCAGCAATTAAAACTGATTATTACTCCCATGTGCTGGATGGAATATTGCACTCTTCAGGTGTAACAAAAACCGACGACCAGAAATAATACGAACGAAACTGGTTTTACATTATAAAAAATGGCCCAAAAGCAAAAAGTAGCAAATTAATTAACCAAATAAGTTCAGGTGATATATGATAGGCGCCACGGTTAACCCGCCCTTAATTGGAGTCTCAGCCGAACGCCCTTTGGTCATCTTCCGAACTAATGATTGCAGGGAGACGCGTTGGCATTTGAAAGCTCTCAATGAGCCGCATCTAATGCATGCTCGGAAGTTTCAAATTGAAGTCCATGTCGGGTCACGGTCAGCTCAAAATCGAGGTAATTGAGTGTATGGGCCATATTTTCCACCCAAAGCCTTCAGATTGCGACCATGATCTCCCAAAGTAAGGTACAATGTGCTCTCAAAGGTCCGGTCACAAAAGGTCACTATGCTAAAAATATACAAATGTCATTCGACAGCGACATGTTCCAAGAGTTATTTTACACGTATAATTCGATAATGATAGTCATTTTACCACCCGCCTTCATTTAAATGAAGTTAGTGTCAAGCTCAGGTCACGGCCAGGCCGCAAGGTCAAAATTAATAAATCTCAATAAAAAAGGCATGCTTCAGGACCGCTTTTGCCTCAGAAATAATGCTGCGGTGACGTTTATTTGTTCGTAGCTGATCATTGAAAACAAACAAAATGGCGACATTGTCGACATGACTTGGTTTGGAGATTGCCCATATGTGGTCAACATATATTCAGGTTTTGAAGTGTCCCAAAATTCAATTTTTGCTTGAGCGTCGGTGGAAAATTCGAGAAAAAAAACAGGAGTGTGGAAATTATGTAGAAAATGGTACAATACTGAGTTCTGCCCTGAATATGAAAAACAGCAGTAGTTTCATTAGTCATGTACTTTTAGTCAATATTTGTCCATCAATACCACGATTCATAATTTTGGAGTGGAAAATTCACTCCTAAAATATAGTGAGTGGAAAATGATTCACATCTAGGTCGATTTGGGCGTCATTTACCACCCAAATCCACACATTGAGACATTGTTTTTTAATCTGAAGATTGTGGGCATTTTCCAAAACTTTTTAAACCTCTTGGGGGGGGGGGGGGAGAGGGGTAAAACCAATCTGAGATAGCAAATGACCATTTTGTAGCCCTAGTCATTTGCCATCTTTTAAAGTTTTTTATTATTGTATTTTGCTCAAAATATGGCATTTTCAGTCTGTTAAGTTTATCTGATTGTCCAACTCGTGTGTAGTCACTAAATTCGCTATAACTCGAGACAAAATAGATGAATTTTTGCACAAAAGACTTAGATTGATGCAGAAGGTGCCCAAAGTTTCATGTTTCAACGCTATTGGTTTTTGAGCTATTGCGAAAGTTCTTCAGGGGGGGGGGGGGCCTAAACGCCCCCAGTCAATGGCGGGTTAGACTATACTCGCGATTGCACAATGCAGCATAGCAGCCATCAAAAACACAACGCTAAACACGTGTATTCACATAATGCAGTGCAAACGATATACAGGTACCAGTGTCCGAATTACCTCCAAAAACGCCGACTGTCGTGATGGAGCTTTATTACGAAACGACATTCTTTGTATTCACACGAGGCGGACTTCACCCCGACAGCACCGCCGAACGAAACCAGGCAACAATTTTCATATGAAAGACTCCAAATAAACCGTCGAAAACATACGTAGGGATGGTGGTGACTATGGTTGTTACACTGATCAAACGCACACGCCGACGATCGACACGAATTCGAGCTAAGATAGTAGAAAACTCCCCGTCAAAGCGTGGTTGTCAGGTGCCAAGCATGTCATTTCGACCCCAGGTCGCATCTCGGGGCAAGGTCAGGCGACGGCACGGTCAGAGTACGGATCGTCAGACATGGTTGGTTTCGAGCAGCAACCGACAGTGGGACAAGACAACGCAGGAGGGCGGCGGACGAAGGCAGTCGGTCGGTAGGTCATTTTACCTGGCCGGGCGCGGGTCTGCGGCTCGGGGCGCTGCGCCTCGCTCGCTCTCTCTCGTGTGAGCGTGCCCGGTCGGGTCGGGCGCTCTCTCCGCCGTCCGCCGGAGATCACCGGCCGACAGACAGGCAGACAGACAGACAGACAGCGGATCTCAGACAGAGGGCGACAGAACGGTCACCCGACCAGAGCGACACGGTACGCGGCAAGAGAGGTGGAGACCAGGGGACCAGCGACACCAGCGAGCCAGCTCACGCCACGGACACTTGCGTGCGGTAAGAGAAACCACCAAACGAGCCGGTTCAGGTGAGCCACAGTACGTGCAACGAGGCGGAATGAGTACGGTTTGTAGGCGACGCACGGGGCGAGGCACAGTTGACGCTGTCAGGGTCAGTGCGAGACGAGGTTCAGAGAGCAGTACGAGAGCAGAACGAGCGTGTGGGCAACCAGTTGGCAACGAGAACGAACCAGCGAAGCTTGTCAGCACGTTTTGGTGGACAACAGCAACGGTTTTTAGTTGGAAACGATGACGAATTTCAGGTGAACAGTGGCGATTTCGGACACCAGCAGCAGTTTCATAGGGAACAGTGGCGATTTTGAGATGGACAGTGACGATTCTGGACATCAGCAGCGATTTTATGGGAACAGTGGCGGTTTGTGCACATCGGTGGCGATGTTACGGTAAGCATTGACGATTTTGAGATGAACAGTGGTGATTCTGGTGAACAAAGACGCTTTTCATGGACAATGGCGATGCGATGTGTGATACTTTACCAGACCAAACCGCCAAGCGACCAAGTTCTGTAACAAACGAACGAGGCAGACAAGACATACGGGGGCAATGCGAGGCTACCTAACACGTTTTAGTGGGGGGCGACCATGCCATTTTCAGATGCTCTTTCCAACCTCCACCCGGTACCTGAGCAGCGGGGATCTGTCCAACTCTTCCTCTGCCAGAGCTGCACGCCTCACCTCCGCAGCCAGACGTGCCATTCATCCGTCCTTCGTGCCGACTCCGTCCCCTAGTGAAGCCAACCGCTCGATACGAGCGATTGGCACACTGCCAACACCACTCTCAGTCGGGGGTAGTCTGGGATGGTCCCGCTCGCTTCTCAGGATGTCAGGATGTCCGATGACAATGAAGGGTTGTCCACAACCCGGGATGGAGTCGGGGGATGCTGACATTGATGGTGACGTCATGACACCCCACGATGACGAGTCGACGACATGCTGACCTCCCTCCCCTCTCCCACCAGCACTGCGACGCACTGCCCCGCCGCAAGCCACGGGGGCAGCGCTGGGCAGGCAACGACAGGCAACGTGACGGACACGACAGGCGAACATCGAAAGAACACTGAGACAGTCAAGACTTAATAGATAACGGCAGGCACCCGACAACCACGCTGGGAGCTCTCTCCGCTCCGCTCTCTCCGCTCCGCTCTCTCGCAGACCGACGCCCTAGCTCCGGGGGCGAACAGGCGATGATGGCGGTGGTGGCGCCGGTCCCTCCGTCCGCCCGGTCGACACGTTAACAAAACGATACACATCAGCAGCAGCAGCAGTAGCGGTAGTAGCAGCGAACTCTCAGTCTACACACAGGTGGCGAGGCGGAGAGACGGGACACTGGTCTCCCCTACGAGTGCCGGCGGCCGGCCAGCAGACCCTCCTGGCTTCCTCTCTCGTAGCGGGCACACAGCGGCGAGCAGCAATCAAACACCAACAATGCAACCGGTAGACAATTGAACGCGCGCATTGGATCAGGGCTACACCTGTCATATCTGAAAAAGAGCGAACATGGTTTATAGCGACGCCGCCGGGCCGGCCAGCCCTGCAAGAGGAGTGGTCAGACGCTGACTTACCAGGAGACTGGCGGTGCCAGAGTGCGCGCGCGCCTCTCTCTTCAGTCACAGCTGCGGCTGTTGAATCTCCAGCGCCTGTCTGCCCTCTCCCACCCCACACATACATACATACACGGCATTAACAGCACCATACCCTACCCTCAGCCAGCAGTGGCAACCGCATGGCTCGGACGCAAACTCCCGCCGCGCTAGCCGGCCTACTCTAGTCCGAGCCACGCTTCAAACCAACCTCGTCACGTCGCGTTACGTTACGTTAGCGTCACTATCCCGTCACGATCCCGTCATGTCACACTCACCGACACAGAGCCGACCCGCCCGGCCACGCAGGCGGGCCGGCGGCGGCGCGGGAGCGCTGTCTAGTTGTCTCCAGCGCCCGGGTAGCCGCCGTACTGTCCGCCGCCGTAGCCGCCGGGGCCGGGACCGCCGGGGCCACCGGGGCCGGGACCGCCGCCGCCGTAGCCGCCGGCGAAACCGCCGTACTGCGGCTGCTGCGGCTGGCCGTAGCCGCCCGGTGCGCCGCCGGCCGGCTGCTGTGGCTGCTGAGGCGCGCCCTGCGCCTGCTGTGAATGGCCAGACAGGGCAGGTTAGACGGGGTGAAAGCTGGGCGGTAGACGGGGTGAAAGTTGGGCGGTAGACGGGGTGAAAGTTGGGCGGTAGACGGGGTGAAAGTTGGGCGGTAGACGGTGAAAGTTGGGCGGTAGACGGGGTGAAAGTTGGGCGGGAGACGGTGAAAGTTGGGCGGTAGACGGTGGAAGTTGGGCGGGAGACGGTGAAAGTTGGGCGGGAGACTGAAAGTTGGGCGGGAGACGGTGGAAAAGGGCAGGAGACAGTGAAAGTTGGGCGGGAGACTGTGGAAGATAGACGAGCAGACAGATAGGGGAGCTTGGTTAGACGGAAGACGGTGACAGCTGGACTGGGGACGGTGGACGAAGACAGGCGGGAGACGCCATTTAACAAGTAAGGTGGGAGGTGGGAGGAGTCGAGAAAGAGACAAGGCGCTGGCAACCATTAAGCAGGAGTCATTTGGCAGTGCCGTCGAGGAGCGTGAAAGGTTGGATAGAAACGGTAGCATGTTCTGATATATTTCCAGAATCCAGTGGAACGTGGATGCCAGCGAATTCAATCAGTCCGATATCGCAGGGGTAGAGTACCCGAAGTGGTTAGAAACCTGGCTTTATATTCTGCTGACACGTGCATTGCACACACAGCCTGACATGTATGAAGCCTGTATGAAGCCCATCGGCAATCCACGTGGCACGGTATAAATGAAACAACTAACAACCTAAGTCACGATTTCCAACGGGTAAATGGCAGACACGATTTGCTGATCCATTCAGAAAACAACCATGGTATACCTGACGTGACCAAACCACTGCCAGCAACCCGCACCATCTTCACGAGCGGCAATATTGTGCAACTGAATTGCAACATCCTTCCAATCTCAGGTAACACAAGCAAACCAGCGGCCAGGTCCGCAAACCAACGGCCATAGCGCTAAGAGTTCCGGCCGCCGCGCTGGACCCAGCCACCGTTACCACTCCCAGCTGCAGCGCTCACCTTTGACGACTTGATCTGCTGTTCCAGCTTCTCGGCCTCGGCGACCATGCCCTGTGACCGGTAGTACTCCACCCACTGGGTGCTGTAGTCGGCCTGGCCGCCTCCGTTGGCGGCCGGCTGGGCGGCGGCGGCTGCCGGCTGGGCCGCTGCCGGCGCGCCGCCCGCCTTGCTGGCCTTGCTCTGCTGCTCGATGGCCTCGGCCTCTCTGATCATGCCCATGTTTCGGTAGTATTCGGCCCACTGTGCGCTGAAGTCCTGGCCGCCGCCGGCCGCCGCGCCGCCGCCGGGGTTCATGCCCGGCTGGTTACCTGGGGGACGGGGGAGTAGGGGTGAGGCGGAGGGGGTGACGGACGCGACGGAGGACGTGGCAGAGGGCGGTGTGACGCTGTGGCCAGGAAGAGGGCGGTGTGACGCTGTGGCGAGGAGGTAAGCTCGAACCGAACACAAATGATGGCAAGTTGAAGGGTGCAGATGCAAAAGCATGGAACACAAATTGATATTAGGCCAGTGCAGTGTAAATGGTCTTCAGTCGATACATGCAAAATAAAAGTCAGTCAAACTAGTCACTGGAGTAGATTCCATCTCAGGATTGTGATGTGTATGATCTAGAAAGCGTTGCATCGATTCTGGCAAGCAACCAGACAATCGTGTCTTAGCAAAGTCTGATATCTCCATGAAACAAAAACCCAAACAGAAAACCCCACTCAAAACAGAATCAAAGAACCAATCTGGAGCATTCACACTTACGTTTGTCACAGCTGGAACCAATCTTAAGCACTTTCAGCAAATGGCGATTAAATAGCGAACAGCAGAAAATGTATCAAACATACTAACCTTGTCGTCGACTGCCAGGTCCGCCTCTCTCACCTTCGGCAGGATGGTAGCGGAGCCGGTCATTTTACATCGACCTACCTGGTCAGACGAGACGCCGTCGAACGCCCCCCCCCCCCCCTATCCAGTGTGGAAAGTGGACAGTGGAAAGAAGGCGCCCGACCCATGCACACACTGAACCGAGAAACCCCAGGACTTGAGCCCATACTGCTCCCCGTTTGTCAGTATGTGGCCGTCACACGCAAACAAAACAGGCGGAATGTTAGTGTGGAGGCGACCAGGCATCTATAGCCATCTATAGCCATCTATAGCCATCTATAGCCATCTATAGCCATCTATAGCCATCTATAGCCATCTATAGCTATCTATAGTTATCTATAGTTATCTATAGCTATCTATAGCTAGTTACCATCTAGATACCGGTCTATGGGCCTCAAGACGTTACCGTGATATATGTAGACTTGGGTAGTGTTAATACGTTGGTTACTTTTACTACTCTAGTTAACGCATGCCTAAGCCATCAGAGATACTAAAGGATATTTGCCACCGATAGATTCCGTGTTTTACATGGTGCTAATAGCGGATTTTCAGCAGTTTCAGTTTCTAAAACAGCAGTTTCTCCTGCTGGCATCCATAATCCTACACAGACCGTACAGCGAGTGACGTCTGCCCTGCTTCTCACTACGGAATATCTCCCCCTAACGAAACTAACCCTGGCGAAACTAACCCTGGCGAAACTAACCCTGGCGAAACTAACCCTGACGAAACTAACTACCGGGGAATATCTGCGTGGTCCACTCTGAACGAACGTAGGGATAAGTGACTGGTTCCCGTCTCAGTCAGTGTCAGTAGTGTGAGTGGGCGCGGCGGCTGACCTGGCGCGCTCTGGGGGTGCGGCGCGCCGCCGGCCGGTCCGCCCGGCCCGCCCTGGCCGCCGTAGTACTGGGTGGCGTAGTAGCTGTTCCAGCCGTCCTGTTTACCCGGATCGTTCTGCTGCTGGCCCCAGACGCCTGGCTGGTGGAAGTTGCCGCCCCAGCCCTGCGGCGGGTACGGTCCGCCCGGTCCCGGACCGCCCGGACCGCCGAAGTGAGGGCCGCCGGGACCGCCCGGTCCCATCTGACGGCAGACATACAGGTCATGAGGCATACAGGTCACACTTGGCGAGTTGGTGATGGGGATTCGAGCCTCAAGGGACTCTTGGAGAACTCTGGGGGCGATTGTGCCACAGCCGCATGGCTACTTGGTTGGCGCAAAACACTGAGACCTCGGCTTCACAACGCCATTAAACTCAGGACAATCACAAGATAACAGAGTAACCCGCCTACACCTTTTGCCCTGTCTGACTCTGTACCGATCAGCTCTTATCAGAGCTGATTAGTACAGAGTCGGAATGACGAGCCTGGTCAGAAAGACAGGGTGGCCTGAGTCTCAGATGAGTCATGAACATCGAGCAAGCCAGTCAGACATCCGTAGACGGAGGGGAAATCTCATCTACCGGACGTACCAGACAAATATGGATGAATGACTCAAAATCACAACACGGACGTACGGGCCGTACTATCCCGACACCGACGCGTTTCGCCACCCGCCTTCCCTCGGCCAGTGTTGGATTTCTCCTTTCATGGCCTGGTCTCGGAGAGTAAAAATCCCCAAAGGTAGTAAGATTTTCTTGTAAGGAAAATTAAGTTTTTTTATTATTCTACTTGGATAGTACAAATTCCTTATTTGTTATGGATATTAAATCCTTGAGGAAATTGCAATTATATTTTAACTACAATGTCAGAAATAACCGGGAGCAAATTTCCAGGAAAAAAATTAATAGAGCAAAATTCTTTGGACAAAAAAGTCCAGAAAACATACTTTTGGTTTTCGAGAAGGAAAAAAATCCGTGGCTGCTTCCCTAGGCGAGCAAACATCCCGAGTACACCACCGCGGCTGTCTCCGTGTACTCACATCCTGTTTGCCGTCGCGTCCCATGGGTCCGCCGGGCCCCCGGCCGTATCCACCAGGTCCGGGTCCACCCCAGCCCCCGCCGCCGCCACCACCGCGGCCGCCTCCGCCGCCGCCGCCGCCCATCTGGTCCCGCTTCATCACGCTCTCGATCAGCTCCTGGATGATGGCCTTGGCGTGCTCGATCTGGTCGGGCGTGCCTGTGACGCTGGCGACCCGCTCGTTCCTGCCAGAGACGTTCTGCTGGAACTGGATGTTGGCTCCGGTGTCGTTCTGCACCTTCTTGATCATCTCGCCGCCCTTGCCGATCACGACGCCGACGGCCGCCTGCGGTACGGTGACCTGCCGGGAGGGAGGACAGAGGTCAGAGGTCAGGTCAGAGGTCAGGTCAGAGGTCAGGTCAGAGGTCAGAGGTCAGAGGTCAGAGGTCAGAGGTCAGGTCAGAGGTCAGAGGTCAGAAGTCAGAAGTCAGAAGTCAGAAGTCAGAGGTCAGAGGTCAGAGGTCAGAGGTCAGAGGTCAGAGGTCAGAGGTCAGAGGTCAGAAGTCAGAGGCTCAGCTCAGAGGTCAGAGGTCAGAGGTCAGAGGTCAGAGGCTCAGAAGTCAGAGGTCAGAGGTCAGAGGTCAGAGGTCAGAGGTCAGAGGCTCAGCTCAGAAGTCAGAGGCTCAGAAGTCAGAGGCTCAGCTCAGAAGTCAGAGGCTCAGAAGTCAGAGGCTCAGAAGTCAGAGGCTCAGAAGTCAGAGGCTCAGAAGTCAGAGGCTCAGAAGTCAGAGGCTCAGAAGTCAGAGGCTCAGAAGTCAGAGGCTCAGAAGTCAGAGGCTCAGCTCAGAAGTCAGAGGCTCAGCTCAGAAGTCAGAGGCTCAGAAGTCAGAGGCTCAGAAGTCAGAGGCTCAGAAGTCAGAGGCTCAGAAGTCAGAGGCTCAGAAGTCAGAGGCTCAGAAGTCAGAGGCTCAGAAGTCAGAGGCTCAGAAGTCAGAGGCTCAGAAGTCAGAGGCTCAGAAGTCAGAGGCTCAGCTCAGAAGTCAGAGGCTCAGCTCAGAAGTCAGAGGCTCAGCTCAGAAGTCAGAGGCTCAGCTCAGAAGTCAGAGGCTCAGCTCAGAAGTCAGAGGCTCAGCTCAGAAGTCAGAGGCTCAGCTCGAAGTCAGAGGCTCAGCTCAGAAGTCAGAGGCTCAGCTCAGAAGTCAGAGGCTCAGCTCAGAAGTCAGAGGCTCAGCTCAGAAGTCAGAGGCTCAGCTCAGAAGTCAGAGGCTCAGCTCAGAAGTCAGAGGCTCAGCTCAGAAGTCAGAGGCTCAGCTCAGAAGTCAGAGGCTCAGAAGTCAGAGGCTCAGAAGTCAGAGGCTCAGCTCAGAAGTCAGAGGCTCAGAAGTCAGAGGCTCAGAAGTCAGAGGCTCAGAAGTCAGAGGCTCAGAAGTCAGAGGCTCAGAAGTCAGAGGCTCAGAAGTCAGAGGCTCAGAAGTCAGAGGCTCAGAGGTCGGTTGCAGGCGGGGGCAGGCGGAACGCGAGTGGCACAGCAGAGGACGCTCAGCAGCATTCGAGATCGCAGTCTCCGCCAGTTTGTTTTATCCGGTTAACCCTATTTAACAGGCTCCTGACTACCCCTATTTGTAACAGGGGGTCAGAGGCTCAGAAGTGTAACGGGGGGGGGGGGCGGATTCCGCCCGCCCCCCCCCCCGGAGATCTCGAGATCTACCAGTCCGATTTTCAAAAATCAAACGGTGTTTGGTTCCCCTCAACACGATCTACATTTATAAATAAATAAAAAATACATTTGGGATAGGGGGGCAACAACTACAAATTGTAGTGGTATTTTTGATCCAACATAGAGATCACTTATGTTTATCGACCGATTTTAACACAACTAATAGGAATCGATAGATATAATTGGAAATTGATAATGAAAGTGACGTTTGAAAATTAAAAAATCATAGGCGTTTGCAGGTCACTCAATATGGGGGTGAAGTAAATGCGTAATAAAACCATTTTATGTTTTTTTTTTGTATAAATGAAATCGTATGTGATTCAGACATAAAAACCAGTTATAAATCTTATTTTTGCCATAGGCGGTACCAGGTTAGTGAAAAAGGGGATAACATTGGGAAAAAGTATTAACCGCAGAAAAGTTGCTACCCAGCACTATACATATGTTACTGGATAAAATTGGGAAAAAGTATTAACCGCAGAGAAGTTGCTACCCAGCACTATACATATGTTACTGATCGTAGATAGTTCCTTTTTGCATGTTGTACTTCATCATAGGCGTATCCAGGATCCAAACTGGGGCGGCGAAAGACCTTTTGATAAGTATATTATCCGCTATTATGATACTAACTAGTCAACAGTGACTATTTCACTTACAACTTCAATTAACATTGCTTACCCCCTTTTTACCCTTCCTGGACTCGCCTATTATCTTATAATCGTTCGTAGAGTGGCCTGTGGTGCGTGTTTCATCCGAAAACTGCAGTACGAAAACTGCTCTATTGGCTTCCCGCCAAGCATTGAATACTTCCTGGACCCCCCCCCCCTTCAAGTCCCTGAAACCGCCTCTGCCATGCAATTCTTATGATATTTCATTAACATCAACTAATTTGCACTTGTTGCAATCACCGTAAGCCGATGTAACTCCTTCATACTTAATGCAGTTAGGAAGAAACCGTGAAGATCGCATTTCCGTATTATCGCCAAATGTCGCCTCCGAATCCACCCAAAACTGTGCCCTGGAACCGCCTCTGTTCAGGTTAAGAACTCAATTTTGACTCCAAATGCGGAGTTCAATTCTATGAAAAGTCCCAAAATTTCATGGGCCTGCTCCCAGCCGTTCTGGAGATATCTGCGAAAAACATGAGGGGGGGGGGGGGGGGCGGAATCCGCCCCCCCCCCCCCCTGTTACAAATAGGGTTAAAGCGGGGGCGCGGTTAAGGGGAACTATGAGCGTATGTTGGAAATACAGGAGCTCAACCGCTCGTTTCGCCACCTGAACGAATACCGTACGCCGATTGCTGAACGTTAACCCTCGATAGCGTCATTCTTCTAAATACACGAAGCGAGGGGAGCCAGTACAATTTAATGTACTGATTTCACTTCAAGTGTTCAAGCATAGAGTCGAACACAAGTGAGGTCAATCAGTTAGATATCAGTACCAGAAGTCTTGCACACATACATCTGGCTCTATATTCTGCTAACATTCATCTATAACCCAAACTGACAAAATCATTAAAACCATCCCTCATTTTGAATCAACCAGTCCATAATTTTGAGGTGAAATTGAATCTGTTACGAACTCCGCAAGGCGTGAAAGAACGACACAGTCCAGACTAGCACTGCTAGTATATAACAATGATGACTGAATAACTCACTTCCTCAGACAAATTCAATTGTAAAGCTCTTCTAAATCAATCTACAATCTCACCATTTCATAATATCCACTGCCAAAGTGGGTACAATATTAACCCTCACCCTACGGCAGGGGGGTCCTAATACACATGCCACATCTTGCAGACATTTTCAGTAGCAGAGTTTACAACAATTACACCTTGACCTTTTCGTCAAGGTCATGTCAGAACCCAAAGGGCCATCGACATGACCGCAGAAGTCACCAGTTGACCTAGATGCTCAAAATGGGATGCCTTTGGATTTTACTTATGACGGGCATCACGCTACTTTTTACGGTGTATATCTCTCTCCGTTCGGAAGTTATACTAAGCGCCCTGTACAATCGCTATTTTTGGACGTGGTCGATCTTAGGTCATTCACTTGACCTGGAAGGTCACCCGCTGACCTGAAACCTAAAAATTGCACTGATAGATTCCTATCATGACAGGCAACATGCTGGTTCTTGCCGCATTGCTCTATGTTGCTTGGTTTGGAAGTTAACAAGGGGATCTTTTTAGGACCCCCAGGGCGAAGGTGAGAAAAGGTCCACGTAGGGCGAGAGTTAATTACAGCGAGTCAGCTTTGCACTGATCTCTCGCCCGGCCGGTCATTTCAGGGCCAGTACCCCCACCACCACTCTCCCGTCACCACATAACCGGTTTCCCAGAGTCGGTGAACCCGCGTCTGAGCGGGTTTGCCGACCCGAACTGACGCTTTCCAGCCCGGAAAGCCGACACAGAGCCGGATCAGCGACGCAATCAGCTGAATCGTCTGTAGCGGCAGTGGCCCGTGGTAAAACCAGGCCAATGGTTCCTCCCAGTGGCCCGAATAGGAACACGCTTACCACGCATACCATCCACACCCAGATCCAAGGAATGGAGGCATGGCAGACACATTTACAGCACACAAACTCACCCTTGTATGCCACCTGTGGCGAAGCAATTTAAGCCGTAACAGGAAAACCACAACGCAGGCGTCTTATACGAACACCTCTAGATGGGAAGATGTGAGTTATCGCCTGAATAATTAGTATGTGCACAGAAGATGTGAGACTAGTTTGTGCTGGCCACAGAGCCCTCACATCCAATCACCAGAGTAATTGAGTGTACTGATAGGGGGGAGTGACGAGGCAAGAGACAATTACGGCCTTTTATAATAGAGGGTCGTTATGTTTTGCCATTATGTCGGTAGTCCACCCCTCAGTGTCCAACAGCCACCCTCCACCGGAGCGACCAGACGTACCTCTTGAGAAGCGCCTCCGAAGCCGCCGCCGCCGCCGCCACGTCCGAAGTTCCGGCCGCCACCGCCGCCGCCACCTCCACCACCGCCGCCGCCCGGTCCATAGTTGTCCTTCTCGGCCATCAGGTCAAACACGAGCTGCTTGGCGCGCTGTGAACGGCGGGAGGGATACGACGGGTCAGTTCGGCTGTGGGGTCAGGTCAGAGGCTGGTGGGAGACGTGGTACACGGCACAACTAACCTATTGGATCATTGGAGCCCTGCAGATGTAATACATTCGGCTACTTCAACTGATCTGTATTGGCGTTCCAACAGCGAGGCTTATTCCGCACTGAATCACTTCAGCCGCGCAGTCGGTTCAGATATGCCGGCCACATCCCGAACCCCAGTGTCCAGTGTTCGAAGCAGCATTGGGAAATTTGGGTGGACAACGAGTCACCCTATGGATACTATTGTTCCACACTTTTTCCCAGAGTTTTACTGTGAATTTTCCACTCCTATTGTAAAATGTATTGGATAATTGTAACCCTGATACTGACTTATGGATGTAATTATGGAGACAGCCTGTGTAGGTAAAGACAGGTAATAATTGACATAGGTACCTAATAACTAATTCAGAGCACATGTTTGGTTGTTGTTGAATTTTCCACTATTTATGCTTATTTTTAGCCAGAATTTTCCACTCCACACCCAGCTCCAAAGGAATCCTAAGACCCTGCCCCGAAGTGATAGAACACACGGAAAAGGTTAGATGATAATCGGGGCTTACGGGCGCTCAGACTACTCAGGCCACACGGCGCGCCTATCGGGAATGGTTTATGTTGGCGAGGCTACTATCAAACTCCACTCCCGGCCGGCCGGCGGCCGGCTTGTGGCGTTAGCGAAACCTCCCGAGTACTGTGGCGCCGCAGAGGGGGGATCTCGCCGATCGGGCCAACGGAGAGGCACCGGCCGGCGGCCCGGGCGCGGACAAACAAAGACAGCCGATAAATGTGGAGAGCAGAACACCGTGAAACGACAGAATACCGGTAAATCAGCAACGTAAGAGAAAATAGATTTGATTTGTAAAAAATAAAGGTGAAAGTTCCTATGGGGTGGATGCTCCTGGTAATATTGCATCCCTGACTGGTAGGAACTACTGAAGGCCACACACCTTCAAAAACAGACCAAAAACATACATTGGCAAGCTATGAAACAATTCAATTCAAAGAAGAAACAATGTCATCACTGGCTATAAGCATTAACCTTTCTCCGCCACATGGCATCTCTTCACCTCTCCTTTACAGCTGTGGGACCACACCAGCTCTCCACTCCTCGTGGAGGGATGGGGACCACCTCTCCTCAGTACAGCTGTGGGACCACACCAGCTCTCCACTCCTCGTGGAGGGATGGGGACCCACCTCTCCTCAGTACAGCTGTGGGACCACACCAGCTCTTCGCTCCTCGTGGAGGGAGGGGACCCACCTCGATCTGTTTGGGGTCTCCGGTGATGCGCAGGGGCTTCTCGGGCGCGTTGGCGTACGGACCGTCCTGCACCACCACCATCTTGGAGCCGCTGTTGTCCTGCAGCTGCTTGATCGTCTCGCCGCCCTTGCCTGCAGAGAGCCGAGTGGGGCACGTCAGAACACAGTACAGCATCCTGCTGACAGAGATGGTGTTGGGCCAGCTGCTATTGGTACTGTTGTGTTGGTGTGGAAGGCGGGTGACGTTTCCATTTGTGGACAGACCGACTGTGAGCCTAAACTCCGCACAAGTTTCGAACACAGCTATAGGAAATGAATTGAATACATAATTGGTGATGTAACCAGTGCAAGGAATCGCTGGTATTTACTTATGTCAACATATAAATCCACGCCTTCTAGTTTCTACATGATTGCAGAAATACAAGACGACAGAGCCGGCACACCACAACATGACCACGAGCGCAGAGCTGGCAAGCAAACTGCAGTGGGACCTGCCAAACTTACCGATGATGAGTCCGACCTTGGAGCTGGGCACCATCATCTCGGAGGTGGACTGGCCGGGCTGCTCGGCCATCATATCACCGAGGCCACCGCCGCCACCGCCGCCGCCACCGCCACCGCCACCGCCGCCGCCACCGCCCATGCCGCGGTCACGGTCCCGCTCGTTGGCGCGAGACTGCACTATCGCATCGATCAGCTCCTTGGCGCGCTCGATGGCGACGCGCGCGCCCGACAGCATGCACGTGCGCTCCTGGCTGCCGTCGATCGACTGGGGCGACATCTGGATCTTGGCTCCGCTCTCCGCCTGCAGTCGGGAGATGGACTCTCCTCCGCGGCCGATGATCAGGCCCACCATGCGGTCCGGGATCTTGACCTCCTCCGATTCGACGCCACCCATGACACCCATGGGCGGCATGCCCATGCCCATCTGGGGTCCGCCGCCCATACCCATTGGTGGGCCGCCGCCACCACCCATGGCACCCATGGGACCGCCTCCACCACCCATCTGGGGCGCGCCGCCGAACGGGTCTCCGCCGATACTGGCCGGACGCTTGCCGTCGGGACCTGTACGCAGGGTAGAGAAATTGGTTAGAAGGATGGAACAGACGGGGGAAGGAGACTGAACTTTGACAACATTTTTAGCACGGATTTGTTCATTTTAACATTGCATGTTTGGATATCTGGATAATAACTTTTCCAGGACTGATGGTAATTTTCTAGGATCAGATCAAGCATCTCGAACATCTACGATTATACCTGTTAATATTCCTTCCCGGGGTTGAGACTCGAGTCATAGAATATATCCAAACCAGTCAGTTGGATATCCCCCCCCCCCCATAGCTGCAGCAGGATTCAGCTGACTGCATACATTGACATGTCATGATGACATGACATTCTGTTAATGTTGGAATCTCAATGAATATTCTATTGTTTCCAAGGTCAACTTAGACTAATTTCAAGCAATATTTGTCAAACGCATGATCCACAGCAACACAAAACAGCTGATGATAGTTTCCTAGATGCCAAATATCCTATAGCACACAAATCATTCGAAGAGTTCACTACCTGGGTATGAGCCAACAAACTCAAACATGCCGAGGGATAATTACCAGCAATAATCCAACTTTTAACATACAAAGAAAAACATCCAGGGAATGAGCTAACAAATTGCATGTGCTCAGAAGTGTCATCAACACAGGGTCTGGATGAGAAATACATCAATTGGTACCATGTTCTGCTAGAAGTTCCGTATTCAAGGGCATCTTCATTGGTACCCAAAAGGAACAGGAATGCACAATGGATAGCAATGTTCATGGTTTCTACCAGGGTCCAGGGCTGCAGTCTATCGATTTGCAGGTAACTCCGATTCCCGGCCCTCCGGAGTCGACACCGACTCCGACTCCGAGATCGACTCCGACTCCGAGATCGACTCAGACTCTGAGATCGACTCCGACTCTGAGATCGACTCCGACTCTGAGATCGACTCCGACCTTTAATTAGCTGAAGCCATTGGCCACAGGCACAAAAGTAACCACCTATAGCAAAAGTTATGTCGTTTCAAGATTGGCGATCATTTAATGGAAAATATAGCAGTTCAATGAAATGCATAGACATTGGCTTAACCATAGCGTATCACTATGGAAGTCCAAAAAGTAGTGTATCAAGTCCCATGACAACCCTACTATCCCCATGAATATTAAACAATAATTAAATGATATCGTTCATGAATGAGACGTTTAACTCGCCTGAACAGACTACACGCCACTTTAACCCGCCATTGCTGGGGGGGGGGGGGGGGGGGGGGGTAGGCCTCCGACGGACTTCAGAAAATGTTTAAAAACCAATAGTGCTATCAACGTGAAACTTAGGGCACCTTCTCCCTACATTAATTGTATGTCGTTTGTGCAAAAATGACGCAATTCCGTCTAATACATCTTTCTTTCTCTTAGAGATATAGCGTATTTAGTGGTCACTACAAACGAGTTTGACAAATTTAATTGTATTATCTATCTATCTATCTATCTATCTATCTATCTATCTATCTATCTATCTATCTATCTATCTATCTATCTACATCTACATCTACATCTACATCTACATCTACATCTACATCTATATCTATATCTATATCTATATCTATATCTACATCTATATCTATATCTATATCTATATGTATATATATATATATATATATATATATATATATATATATATATATATATATATATATATATATATATATATATATATATATATATATATATACATATATATATATATATATATATATATATATATATATATATATATATATATATATATATATATATATATATATATATATATATATATACATAAAATGTGTTATTGAACTTTAACAGACAGTACAAATGCAATATTTTGAGCAAAATTCAATCAAAAACGTCAAAAGATATTTCAAAGATACAAATAGATATAGATATTTCAAGTCAATGTTGAGCGTTCCACGCTTTTAACGACCAGTACTTGCAGGTACTTGGTAACGAATTTCGAATTCCGGGCACGTCTCGTATTGTTTTTTGACCAAATTGTATGGAAAATATGTCTGTCTATTGTGATTGTGTGCCCTAATATCCTTCAAGGGAAATATTCACCTTTTGATTTTGTTAGCAACAATTTCTTTGGCTACCGTTATGGTATTAAAATAATGTGATCTAAATTTAAGAATTAAATAAAATTATTCCCTAATTCAAAGTTGGAAGTTTGGGAAAATTAATGATCGGTATTTTCTAGTGGTGCCAGTTTCAGAAAATAAGTATCCAATGTCCGACCGATGTCCAAAACCATGGTCAGCTGTCCGTCCGAAACTGTCCGAAAATAATTGTTTGTCCGAAAGTTGCCCGAAAGCAGAAAGTGTTCGATATGGAAATTAATTACCTGTGGCACACTGTGTTTTAATAAATAAAAAAACAGTGATTTTCGCGACAGGCCATCCTTGAGCATTGGATGTCCGAAAATGTCCAAAGAAATATACTTACGTTCGTCCGAAAACAAAATCGGTCTTCGGACAAATTCGGAATTCCGAAAATGATTGTACCGATTGGCACTAGTATTTTCCCTCCACTATTGGAAAGCGCAACATCTGGCGCTTTTGCATCAATATGTTCAACGTTGTTGAATGGGCACTTATAAACAAATCGCTGATACTGAATAGGTCGCCGTCGGGTGCCAAGCTAAACTGCCGATTTCAATGCACTTTTCAAATGATTGTTGATTGTTCATAAAAGTTTGGCACATATTCGTAAAAGATAATAGAGTGCAGGAAACATATTGCATACCTTCATGATAAATAGCAATGCGTAGGGAGGCTAGTTTACTGAATTCGTTACCAAGTACTTGCTGAGTGCCAACCGTTATAAGCGAGGATCGCTTATCGGTAGGAAACTGCCAATATCTTTCGGTAGGAATGTTTATATGAAAAATGATGAATTTACATCATATTTTGGCTTTGTCTATCGATTTCAGGTGCTAACTACATTTTTGTGGAAAAGGGTGAATATTTCCCTCTAACCATCAACAAACATTGCATCATAAGGTAACCAAATTAGCAGTTAACTTGGACACGCTACGATGGCCTAGTTAGTGGTTGTGACCCTCAATTTTTGAAAATGGGTTAATTTGCCTAACATTTGGCGTTGTGTATAGTTTTGTCTCTAGCTGTATACAACACAATGTTTTAGCTTATGAAAAATAATAATTAAAAAAAAATCAAACAAAACAAACAATGACAAAACTGGCAATGAAATCGGAAGTTGCATTTGGGCACGCAACGGCGACCTATTTAGTGTCTGTGATTTGTTTCGACCATGAACTCCGAAAAGTATATGTACTTGTTTGTTAAATTTCCCCAACAAATTATTTTCGAAATAGAAAAAGTTGTGATTTCATTATTAAATTGAGACTCGATAAATTTGATACCATACACGATGCATAAGATAATGCAGAAAAGTCAATACAAAGGTGAATATTTCCCTTTAAACGACTTTTTAAAATTTGTTTTTTTAGGTTTGTAATGACCAGCTCTAGAAACAAATTAGCATCACCGCTGCATTTCGGAAGTAAAACTGGCCCAGAACCATGCCATTTGTATTTACTCATACCGACTCTGCAGTTCTGGTTTCTACATCAAATAAAACTAATTATAATAAACTAATAAAATCAACAACAACAAAAACTAATAAAGTAAAAATTCTACAAAAAAAATGAAAATTGATGCATGGATGTTGCTAACACGACTGATTACACATTCACTATGGACAGCAAATAAACAAGTTCCAAAAATGTATCTTATAACGAATCTTAAACCCAAGAAAACATGGCTTGGCAGTTGCTATATTGGAATACCATACTCATAGGATTGGTCCCTTTCCAGTTTCCACCTGGACATTTTCACAAATCTGAGGTAATATTGCATTTCCACAGTTCATGGGCTAAGTACCAAATCAAAGACAAAACACAAATGCAAGAAGCCTGTCAAACACGGTAAATACACACCAGTAATAAACATAATGTGGCAAAATATAATTTAAACACCTTATTGCTGTTATCTAATAACAAATAACATGATATGACAGTAGATCTTTCTGTATGCCTTATAAATGGGCATTGACATTGTAAATGATCAAATTCTTACACAACAAAGAAGCATTGCTTCACTTCACCCATTATTACGACAAATAAATGTCAAAAGTAGTGATAAACATTGCTTTGCAAAGACCACTGCAATTGTATATCAGCAGCATAGGACATTCATCAACAAAGATGGTGCCCATTAAACTGACAAAGTATGATATTGCAGCAGCAATAAGATGAAAGCACACAGAAGAATTCATCATTGCATTGCTTCTGCTTATTAATCATTTCTAAATATTGAAAATTGGTATGCAAGTTGCATGACAAACATGAAAGCGTATAAGCAAATTGTGTTCCTAAAACTGACGGAACAAATATTAGAGGATTCCAAAACCAGACACATACCGAGGTTGTCCATGTCGCCTTCTAGGGGTCTCTTCTGGCCAACAGGTGATGTACCAGGATTGATCTTAGCTGCAATCTGGAAAAGAAGTTTTAGGTGAATATATGGCAAAACCATGCAGGGTAGACAACTGTAACACCAGACACATCCTAACAGCTGCCTTTCCATCCCATTGGTCATGAAGATGACAATAATGCACTAGATTGCTAATAGCATGACGTCCCGACACCTGTCCAGTATTACAGTTGGGTAAAATTTTACCTAGAGTGCAACTAAAATTACATCCATAAATTTTGCACTAGTTTTGTTGTGCTGATTCCACATATGATACCCATTTGTGGGGGAAATGAGCCATAACCTAACCATTGCACCAAATGTGGGGCAGCAGCAGATCATGTCAGCTAGGATGATTTGATGGTTAACCCGCGCACTGCAGGGGGTTTGCACCGAACACGAACTGCAGGGGGTGGCCCCCCCCCCCCCCCGTGAGATCTCGAAAACTACGCTACGTAGCGACAAGTGGAAAACGGTATTTAATAGCTTGATACAAGTTCTATCGAAAGTATTTCAGTATTTGTTTAGGTCAGGTCAAAACTGAGGTCTCCAGAGGTCTCCAAAGGTCAAACTGGTTGATGACTGTCTCATTCATCTTCATTCTGTCAAGAGTTATTGACATTGACATTACATAGAGCATGGATGGTGGCAATAGAGTTACCATCCCAATGACGTCATTCGCTGGCTGCGGGGGACGGCAAAAACCGCTGATAGTTTTACTTAGTTATAGGGCCTTGGTTTGACTGCAGTTCTAAATGAAGTCAGATATGTATAATTACTATTATGCAATTTTCACCGTATTTCTACTGCAGGCAATTTGTATGTAAAATGGTGTGAAAAAATTCGATGAATGCTGCAATAATTCCAGAATGCTTAGCAACCCAAGCCCACTATATCAAACTAACTGTAATGGTAGCTGACTAGGCAGAACAAATTTTACTCTGACTAATCCAGCCACAAGAGAAGTATTGCCTTGGTGCATCTCACTCGGGAAACAGTGGACCAATTTAGACCTATTTTTGAAACATTCCTTTTCCCAAAAAAATGGAAGGCTGAAAGTTCCAAAAATGGATACCATGATACCATGTAAACCATGATAATGTAGGACAATGTGGATCAAAAGCATGAGGCTGCTTTATCACAGTGGCATATATACTCAGTGGCGGCTTGTGGTCCTCAAAGTACCTGAGGCCCATGTCCAGAAGTTACAAAGGATAGGAACAGCTGTGACTTGCGAGTTTAGTTAAACTTAAAACAAATCACAGGCGTAGGAACGCGGGCCATGCTGTAGCCGAATAGTCGGTATTTGGTCAGAATTATTGCAAAAATATTTATTTTTGTCTTAATCGGGAAAATTTGGGTCAGTAATAGGTAGATGAAGATGACAGCTCAAATACCTATGCAAATACATTTTGCATGGGGGGGTTGTGGTTCACTCAAGACAAGATCAAAATTTCACCCCCACACTTATGATGTTCCTAAGATTCTGAAACAAATATGAAATAAGCTGTTCTTAGGTTTTGTATCAAATCATTTCAGAACGTAGGCCAATTTATGACTGATTTCAGGCGTTTGGGAGGGCCCCTTTGGTCTCCCTTGAATCCGGCAGTGCCAATATCTTAACTCAGTTCGGAAATTATATCAAAGACTGCTTTCAATCATAGCTCTACTATATACAGATTACATCCAGTTTTCTATGCAAAGAAAACCGGCAGCTTTTAAAGGGAGTATACTGGTTTTCCCCAGAATAATTGAGTTACATAGTAAAACGTACTTATCAAGGTGGTAGAAGCCCCACGGTAGCCACATTTTTCTGGAAATTACCTCTTCTGCACGTAAGGACATTCCAAAGTGCGCGGTGATGCCACCGCGTATTTTCTGCAGGACCGGCTGAGGCAGAACCAGTCATCTCTTTTATGCTAATAAAACCACCTCACTTATGGCATATTTCCGGTAAAATAAGCAATATTTGAAAGAAAATAAACTTGTGGTCCAACGACAGCAGCAGTTACCTATTCTTCCCATAAAATTATATATTTTTCATGAATTTTTATGCCAAAAAATTAATACGCCACCACCAAATTCTCAACGCTAAAAGCCAGAGAAAAGAAAACCACAAAAACACAAAACTTCAACAAACAGTGTGAAGTAATACAAAGTCCTGTCAGTTTTTAATTGCATAATAATTGTGATCCAGTGTACTGGCAGATAATTCAAAACTCTCAAATTGATCTTAAGATATAAGTGGTGGAAGTAGTGCTGATTCAAGTACTCGTTAGCTGATACTAGTCACGAAAAACGTCCATGTTTTAACGCTGATAATTGCTGAAATAATGAACTAAATGAGCATTGAGGTCCCCGTTATATCTTAAACGTGTTTAAAGCTCATACAACTGCGAAAGAGTACATTTACTTTCAGGACGGAAACCCGTATAATCCCTTTAACAAAAAGTCACACCTGGCGCCATCTAGTGCATGGGCTGACGCCTCGCGGCAGCATTCGCATCTGAGCCATTCGAGCAGATCGTATTACGCATGCGCAATTGCGCCAGCCTCTAGAGTCCGGACTGTCGGCGGCCTCAGCCGGGCCTGGGACCATGCAGCCGGGCAAGAGAGCCGAGTCATTTTCTGAATCAGCATACCCGTAATGAACTATAAAGCCAAAACTAAGTTATATTTCACAAGATATTAAAGAATGTGCTGCAACCTTATAGTGATGAATATTCGCCTATCTAAAGAATACCGAAGTTCGATGGAAAACATCGCCATAGCGTTGCAGGGGATTCATAAGTTGCAGCTTTAAGCGGCCGCCAACGCCGCCGCTTAAGCCTGCCCGCCGCCGCCGCTAGCTGACTGGGGTGCGATAGTAAAATATCATAATATGGATAAGATAACTTTCGAATACAAATGCGGAATACAAATCCATAGATCAACATGTTCCTTCGTTCATGAACTTTAGATTGTCGTTGCTAAGACTCCTAGTAGCCGAATAGTCTGTTGGAGGCACAGAGCATCCGGGCCTCAGATGGCTACCATTGCCCGGCCCGGCACGGAATCGTCGGTTGAGCGGCGTTCGGCCGCGTGCCTCAGTAGCAGGGCTGAACGGGCGGAGGTGGTGAGACGGCAGGCCGGCCCTGCCGTCTGGGCCTCAGTCGGCTCGTAGTGGTTTGAGCTGTAGTATGGTAAACGTACGGACCGGCGGCTGGCGGGTGGAAGAGCCAGAGAATTTCGGTGATATGCCATAATAAAATGTACTGCAATGTGCAAAATGGGAATCACTCACATTGATTTGCAACCATCACAATGTTTGGTTGCCATTGAAACAAGTTTCAATGGCAACCAACATATTTCAAAGCACATTCTTCCCAGAGAATGGGTGAGGCCTGGCCTCAGTTGCCTCATGACAAGACGCCACTGCATATACTATGACGTTGCATATTGATTTTGCCGCTATAATGCAGCAAAAGGGATTTGAGAGCAGGATTTTTTTCAACCTACTTGTTCCATTTTTGGAACAATTTAGACCAACCCCTTGGCATTACTATTCCCCAAGTGCCAAGGTGACATACATTGTATTGTTGCAGTAGATTGGTTTAAAATAGTATAATGGAAAGCTTTATTCTATAAGTAAAAGAAAATCACAACCAATAGTAACCGACATGAAATAACACCAAATTTGTAGCATAACAATGAGGTATGCATGGGATGTAATAAGCCCCAAGAAGCCAAAGGAAGGTTCAAATAAGACAAATTTCTCAAACAATATAGCCAAGATTGGCAATAGCCCAGATGGGTACATCAGGTCAATGGCAGCTTCATAAATTTAACTTGTTACAGCCAACATCAGTATCCCAGGATAAATATTGAGAGCCAGCAGGTCTGATCAGGACGAAACCCAAGATTCACTTGTAGCCATTAAGTCTGATCGGGACAAAACCTAAGATTTGCTTGTAGCCAAAGTCTGATCGGGATGAAACCTAAGATTTGCTTGTAGCCATTAATTGTTGGCTCCAGATAGATGCTTGTAAATATTTTCCTGGTGACGTCATCAACCTGCCGGCTTTGCTAGTCAACTTCTCAACCGATCTATTTGACCTTGTGCCAACCCAACAGACCAATCAGTCATTCTAGGCAGTCAGCTGATGAACACTGGATAAACTTCATGTGAGGCGGTGACGTGAAGCGGCAAGATATTCAAAATATTTAAATTTTATGTAATTGTTGTGAATGAAACTTTTTTTTTACAACTTAAATGTACTAATTAGGAATGTCTATATCATTTGATAGGCTTATTATACAGAAATATTGTGTAAAGAAGGTAGTGAAAAGTAAATAAATGCTAAATTATCTATAGTCTTTACAAAAATTGCAAGTTATCATTGATTTGTATAGGGGCAAGGGATTCGGTAACAGTGGGGCTGGTGTCACTGTCGCGGCCGGGCAGTAAAATCAAGGTTCACGGTTACTATCACCATTGTTGGTCTGGAGTTATAGGGAAGCTTTATGAAGTCACCAGATTCTGGCTACAAGCGAATCTTAGGCCGACCCAATCAGACTTAATGGCTACGAGCTGTAGGCTAACCCAATCAGACTTAATGGCAGGGTTAGGTTATGTTAGATTAGTTTCATTAATTCTGATTTAATAGCTACGAGCGGTAGGCTGAACCGATCAGAATTAATGAAACTAACCTAATCTAACCCCGCCATTAAGTCAGATCGGGTCGGCCTACAGCTTGTAGCCATTGTCTGATCGGGTCGGCCTAAGATTCGCTTGTAGCCATTAAGTCTGATCGGGTCGGCCTAAGATTCCCTCATAGCCAGAATCTGGTGATGTCATAAAGCTTCCCTATAACTCCAGACCAACAACGGTGATAGTAACCTTGAACCTTGATTTTACTGCCTGGCTGCGACAGTGACGCCACACCGTTACCAGGGATTCTACATCCAGATGACACCACCTGTGCCAGATTCAGTCAAATCGCTGGATGGCTACCTTATAGGGCCTTAGACGCACCAATCTGTGGTTCATGTTCATTGAAGTTGTGAAGGTTGCTTCTGTATCCATTTTGGGAACAAACATACCCATTTTTGGGTATGTTCAAAAAACGGGTCTAAAATATAGTTTCCCTGGCTGATCTGCAGCAATATAAAAAGCATTGAACACATAAACAAGTGACACCAAACACACAAATTCCTTCTACCTATAATCGGAAATGTCCTCAGATCACTAATGCGAACAGTGTGCGCCAGGATCGCCGCAAATTTGGAATGAAAATATAGCTATGCAACAGCGAACAGGCAAATCAGCTTTTTACCAACCCAGTAACCTTCAATGCTCTATTACACGAATAAATGACTGACCGATTCACTACCTACCTGCAAGAATATCTTAATTCAGAAACGAAGTGGAAGGGAGCAGGTCGGCGGCGTCACTGGCGCCATTAATGATAGGCCTTTGTTCTCAGCCGAAAGAAAACAGAAGATTCCAAATTTTGTGCTTACCTGCTTTGCTCTCTGAAGAGCGTCGGCGAACGCAGGACTCTGAGAGAAATTGCCGGAGTTTTGCAGCGGTTGAGCAGCCAAGTCAGACATAATGCAAGATGGACGACGCCGGTCTCACGCACGCGCGAAACGCGTCACCACACCGGATATGACGATTTTTTTCACGTTTAGTGGTGAAGTTCTCAAATCACCTTGAAAATAAAATTTCCCTAAAGAATTGATAAATATAAGAAATAAATTGGAATTTTATTTAAAATTAGAATTAAACCATAGAACTATCATAAATCAATAAATTTCCTTCCATTTACAAAGATAAGTCATCACTATTCTACCAGCAGCGAAAGCGAAAGTGCAAGCCAGAGTACTTATATGTGCAAACTCTCTCAATGCCGAAAATATAAGCTAGAGAATACAATTTCTTAATAAATTGGATTTTTCACTCTTGAAAAAGAGGTATGATTACATTTTGAAAATATTTTAGAAAGTACAGCACTTAAGGACAGCACTAAAATTGTGTTACATATCTGGCGATTGAAATTCAATTACTTGCTGTTTTCCAAACAAATACATAGTACCCAAATATGGGAAAATGAAAACGATTAATTTGAAAGGCAATGAAGAGAACAGTGAAGAGATGTAAACAAGCACATTTAAATTTCAATTTGTTATTGTACCGAACTCCAGCGGTAACAGTAAATGGATCATATATGAAGGCACCAAGGGCGCACTCATGCATGGTAACCTGGTAAGTTGGTTGCTTGCTTGCTTTTTCTTGCAAAGTCAACACGATAGGGTCAACTGAGTGTATCTAGGGCCTTGGGTCAACTGCTGTAACCCCGGACATGTCCTATCCTCAGACTTTACATGCTATCAGAATGGGTAACGGTGGGGCTGGCGTCACCGTAGCGGCCGGGCAATAAACTAAAACTTCAATGTTACTACCACTATTGTTGTTGGTCTGGAGTCGTAGCAATAGGGAAGCTTTATGATGTCACCAAATCTAGCTACAAGCGAATCTTAGGCCACCCCGATTTAATAGCTATGAGCGGTAGGCTGAAGCGATCAGAATTAATCAAACTAATTTAACCTAACCTAACCCTGCCATTAAGTCTGATCGGGTCGCCTACAGCTCATAGCCATTAATTCTGATTGGGACAAAACCTACCGCTTGTAGCCATTAAGTCTGATCGGGTCAGCCTAAGATTCGCTCATAGCCATTAAGTCTGATTGGGTCAGCCTAAGATTCGCTTGTAGCCATTAACCCTATTTGTAACAGGGGGCGGATTCCCCCCCCCCCCCCCCTCATGTTTTTAAAAGATATATCCAGAAAGGCTGGGAGCAGGCCCATGAAATTTTGGGACTTTTCATAGAATTGAATACCACATTTGGAGTAAAAATTTTGAGTTTTAGCCTGAACAGAGGCGGTTCCAGGGTACAGTTTTGGGTGGGTTCAGAGGCGATATTTGGTGATAATTCGGAAATGTGATCTTCACGGTTTCTTCGTAACTTCCTCAAGTATGAAGGAGTTACATTGGTTCACGGTGATTGCAACAAGTGAAAATTAGTTGATGTTAATTAAATATCATTCAAATTTCATGGCAGAGGCGGTTTCAGGGGCTTGAAAAGGGGGGGTTTCCAGGAAGTATTCAATGCTTGGCGGGAAGCAAATAGAGCAATGTAAGGGGCATTTATAGTTATCAAGTTGTAAAAGATAGCTTTTGCTTCCATTATTTGCATTATTTATTACATATAGAGTTTCAGGAGCATGTTCAGGCACATGAAAAGGGGGTGACTGGCTTGGTGATGACGATATGCCAGCGATAACGGTGCACTAGACGGTTAGCTTATAATTATATATGCACATATGAGGAAGGGAATAAAGTCATTTTTGCGGAGAGCTCAGGAATGGAAGAAAGGGGAGCTCAGGAGAGCTCAGGAGCTCAGGAATGGAAGAAAGGGGGTCATATTATTGCAAGGAAACTAAGAGGCATGGGCGTACAATGACATAACATACTGTAGTTTTCGGATGAAACACGCACCACAGGCTACTCTACAAACGATTATAAGATAATAGGCGAGTCCAGGTAGGGTAAAAGGGGGGTAGCAAATGTAAATCACATTTGGAGTATTGTGTACAAGCCTGGTCTCCAACATATGAGAAAGATTGCTGGTTGTTAGAAAGAGTTCAAAAAAGGGCAACAAAAATGGTTAATTGTCTTGGTAGTTTACCTTATGAAGATAGATTAAAGAAATTGGGTATGTTTTCACTTAGATATAGAAGGCTAAGAGGAGATCTAATTGAAGTCTTCAAATTTGTAAATAGTCAGCATTCTGGATATTTAAAGGGTATGTTTGAGTTCAATAGGGAAAATCGAGGTAGAGGTCATCAGCATAAACTCATTATGAAACAAAGTAGGACTAGGCTACGACAGTCATTTTTCAGTAGAAGGGTTGTAGGACATTGGAATATGCTACCAGGGGATGTCGCTGATGCAGTGACACTTGCTTCCTTCAAAATTAGATTAGATAAATACTTTACAGAGAAGGGATTAGTTCATAAATACTTGTGGGATTAGCCTTCTTTTATGCAGGTAGAGTAAGGTGATTTGAAGGGGCGAGACTGGTGGAGGGGTGGGGGGGGGGGTGTGGGTGGGGTGGGGTGGGGTGGGGTGGGGTGCAACCTCGGATGGGCCCAAGAGGCTCTTTGTTGCACTTTTCTTTTATGTCTTTTATAATTGAAGTTGTAAGTGAAATAGTCACTGTTGACTAGTTAGTATCATAATAGCGGATAATATACTTATCAAAAGGTATTGAGCCGCCCCAGTTTGGATCCTGGATACGCCTATGATGAAGTACAACATGCAAAAAGGAACTATCTACGATCAGTAACATATTTATAGTGCTGGATAGCAACTTGTCTGCGGTTAATATTTTTCCCAATTTTACCCCCCTTTTTCACTAACCTGGTACCGCCTATGGCAAAAAATATGATTTTTAATTGTTTTGTCTAATGTCACAATCACACACCATTTCATTTATTTTATTTAAAAAAACATCAAACAATGGTTTTATTACGCATTTACTTCACCCCATATTGAGTGACCTGCACACGCCTATGATTTTTGAATTTTCAAACGCCACTGTCATATATCAATTTCCAATAAATATGAAAGCTATGTTGGATCAAAAATACCACTAAAATTTGTGGTTTTTGCCCCCCTGTTGCCCCCTATCAAAAATTTAGATTTTTTTAATTATTTAGAAATGTAGATCGTGCTGAGAGGAACCAAACGCCGTTTCATTTTTGAAAATCGGACGGGTAGATCTCGAGATCTCCGGGGGGGGGGGGCGGAATCCGCCCCCCCCCCCTGTTACAAATAGGGGTAGCCAGGAGCCTGTTACAAATAGGGTTAAGTCTGATCGGGTCGGTCTAAGATTCGCTCGTAACCAGAATCTGGTGACGTTATAAAGCTTCCCTATGACTCCAGACCAACAACGAGGATAGCAACCTTGAACCTTGATTTTACTGCCTGGCCGCAACGGTGACGCCAGCCCCACTGTTACCTCAGAATGTAAACAATGTGTCAGTATCGTCTACATTCTGATAGCATGAAACTAAGTGCCCAAAATGGAGAAAATGGGAACACACATGATGACGGGCCACAATGCAATTAGCAACTTAAAGCTAATTGTATTGCATATGTGGTTTTCCCAATGCTTTACTTACAAATAATGGCCACTGAACTTAAAGTAAATAATTCACCATGTAAAAAAAAATCCTAAACACAATTTTATTATATTTTTGAATACAATGTATTTTTATATTGTCAAAAATGGCCTTATATAATGCCGATTCAGGACAGAAGGCCGTACATTATTGTTTATCAAAACTATATGCATACTCGCTGAGTCAGAGTCCTGACGTCACACAAATGTAAAAAATGGTTCAGCCAATCAGATTCGAAATTAGTCGTGTAAGGATAGACTCACATTACAGATGTGCTAACCGGCGGCCGGCAGTTCGCTTGCTAGCACCAGCTGCGAGCTGATTGGCACCGCATTCCTTCGCCAAAAAAAAATCAAATATATTCGGCTGGAGAGGCTTTTCAGAGTCAAGAAAACTTGCAGATAGGAGTTTGCCAACACAGGCTACAAAACTGCTATCTCAGTTTAAAACTAATGTTGAAGGTAAACTATTTCCTTTAACCTGCGTCCTGTGGGCGGGGTGGTAAATTTTACCCCCCTCCAGGATGTTCTCAATAACTTGAAAACTATGGCGAATAGCGACGTCAAACTTGCAGTACCTTATGCTGCATCAATTCTACGTCTTCTCACAAAATTTCACTGAAATTATGGTATTACTTTGCAAGATAATGAAGTTTTAATGACATCACTACATGCGAGTTTGACACAAAAATCAGCTAAACTTTGCCAAGCCGTACAAACACTACATTTGAAGCAAAATGCAATCGAAAAACGCCAAAAGGTAGCAAATTGCAAGGGCTACAAACCAGCTATCTCGAAAGTTTGAAGTTTTTGTTTTTTTACCCCCAAAAATTAAAAAATGCCCTCAAAATCTACATTTTCAAACATTTTCAAAAAGCCGGAATATGTGTTAGAGAACCATGTATGGACGATACTCAAACGAAATTTCAAAACAATAGCTTTATGTTTGACTGAATTATGGCTCCCAAGTATAAGTAACTCATGACATCATTTTTTTTAATTCCCGTTTTTGGCTTTTATTGATTAGATACAGACAAATGAATACCACCACTGTATTTCTGGGACAAAGGTGATCTAGAAACATGTCTTTTGTATTTGGATTAATCAATTTCAAATTGTTACCTTATTGTGACCAGACCTTGACCTGAGGGCAATTATGTGGGGTCAGGTTTTGAAAATGGCTGCTACTATCGAATTGTATGTGTAATAATTTTACGTGTAACCCATACAACATGTGTTGCATGGTTTTCCTAGAACTGTGACCTTTTGTGACCTGACCTTGACCTTTGATTACAATTTCACTTTCGGCTGATACGGGAGATGCATTATACCTTTGAGAGCACCTTGTGTGATAATAGTCGCAATCTAAGGCTTTGGATGGAAAGTATGGCTCAAAAACTCAAGTACCTCAAGTTTGACATTTGACCTGATCGTGAACTGATATGTGACCTTATTTTAAGAATGTCGGGTGTGCAATATATTCGTTTCCTTGAAAGCTTTCGATCGCCGCCTTGCGCGTCCCGCTGCGGTCATTGGTTCGGAAGATACGAGGGGGGTTGGGTTAACCCGCGCACTGCAGGGGGGTTTGCGCAGAACACGAACTGCAAGGGGTTAATTTCCGCCCCCCCCCCCCCCCTGAGATCTCGAAAACTACGCTAAGTAGCGATAAGCGGAAAACGGCGTTTGATAGCTTGATACAAGTTCTATCGAAAGTGTTTCGGTATTTTGTTTAGGTCAGGTCAAAATTGAGGTCACCAGAGGTCATCAAAGGTCAAATTTTCCAGTTTTTCCTGTTTTAGGACTTCGCTCCAGAAATTCCCATATATCTCGGAAACTATGTATGCTAGCTAGAAACGAACGGAAAAAAATCGATCGCCAGCCATTGAAATTTGCAATCGACAGCATGTCCTCAAATTTGATCTAAGGTCAATATTTGAGGCTCCAGACCAGCCTTGGAATTTTAGCCATTTTCTGGACCTTTTTGGGTTCAAAGAATTTTGCTCTCTTCATATTTGTTCAGGAAATTTGCTCTCTTTTCGACTGATCTTACTGACATTGTAGTTAAAATATAATTCAATTTTCCTCACAAGGATTTAATATCTATTACAAATCAGGATTTTTAACTTTCCAAGTAAAATAATTAAAACAAAAATGAAAATCATAACTTGCCTGACAATACCATTTTACTCTCCACCTATGGATTTGTACTCTCCGGGACCAGGTCATGAAATGAAAAATCCAACACTGCTCCAGACTCCAGAGGTCAAAAAAGGAAAAAATTCTGTTTTTTTCAAATCGTTTTTTGCTGCTAACTTTTTACGTAATAAAGTTAACGGAAAACTGTTTACACCATTGTGTTTGTCTCGTCAAGGCGCTTCGAATGATATACATGGTGACCTTGTTAGGTCAACTAAAAAAATGACCACCGATCACGTGACCTTGACCTGAGGTCAAGACCCAAATAGGTTATGTTGCATATAGGGAGACGTGTCTCGACGAGACAAACACATTTATGACGGTTTTACTTCTCTATCTTCATTATGTCGCGAGTAATTGACAATCAAGTGATGGTGAACTCGGATGACCTCCAATGACCCCATAGTGGTCACTGAACAAAACTTACACTTGGATCATCAATGGCATCCTATAATAACATGATCCAGAAATAATTGGACTTTTATCCTTGAAATAGGAAGCATTTTAATATTTCCCCATTGACTTATTATGGAGAGGTGACGAAATTGACCTGACCTTAGGTCACCGATATAAAAATTCAGAGATATACGAATTGTAAGTACTTATGCCCTCATGACACCCTGTAAGTTTCAAACTGATCGGTGAGAAACTCTGGCTTTGGCACAACAGCAAACGTTTGTGGAGGTGGGGTCACTTGACCTGGTCTGGTGACCTGACCTGAGATAACCCGAGGTATTTTTTTAAGTGTGCGCAATTGATGTCCTAACAGTGTGCCAAAACCCGGCGGCACTGCGCGCCGCCGTTTTTTCGCTATCTGAAAAAAACATGAGGGGCAGGCGGAAATCAATCCCCCTGCAGTGCGCGGGTTAACCCGCGACTTACTGGGGGGGGGCTATTTTTTGCCCTCCCCCTCCCGTTATTTTGCAATAACTCCTAAACCAACGCCAGTATCGCCACCAAACTTGCAGTACCTTCCCTCATATCAATTCTACACATGCTGGCCAAATGAAAAAGATAAGGTTATGATAGGTCAATCGGGAATGACGTCAGAGTGACGTCATGTTCTTCGGTTTTTGTTGAAAAATAATGGTTTGCGGAAAACGCTGTCAAAGGTACCATGTTAAACATAAATTCAATTATCTTAAATCAAATTACTGAAATTAGACCGGGCTATCAAACTGCCATCTCGGATTTTTGATTTATTTTTTCTTCAAAATTTTGAGAAATCCAAATAATAATTGTTTTGTTTTACAAAATTGTCAACAAAAAATCAGAATTATCCAAAAACCGGAATATATGTGATCGAAACGTATTCGGTGAATATGTGTACCAAATTTGAGGGCGATATCTTTAAAAATGACTAACTTATGACCTTTAAATGACAAAAATCGAGCACCTCACAGCATTACTATGCATAAAAAATGCATTTCCGTTTTTGCTTTTTACTTCTATTTATATGGAACAAACAATGTTCTAAGGTAATTTTTCGCGTTCTAGACGAGAGAAGAAAAAAACACATAAACATGTGTTACATCGCCTAATGACCGTAAACTGCAGTTTGACCTCGTGGCCTCGGATGACCTTGACCTGACTCAAGGTCATAAACAGCTTAGAATGGTACTTAGAAGTGTCAGACACACGAATCATACCGATTTATCGACTGCTTATGCGTTTAATATCGCAATTTTGCGCGACAATTCCATCCATCGAGACCTTTTGACACGGTCAAACATTTTGTACTTGACCTGACCTATGACGTCATCAGTGACCCCGAGGTCAACAATATTATGTTTCCTTCGATAATTTTCCAGGGCTATCGAATGCCGTTTGCATTTGTACAATCGGTCCAGTAGTTCCGGAGATCCGAGGGGGGGGGGGAATAGCCCCCCCCCCCCCCCCAGTAAGTCGCGTTATGAAATATACCCGAGTAACTCGCGGGTTAGTCTCGGATTTGTGATATCGGCGACCTAAGATCGGGTCAATTGCGTGACCTCCCCATTATAAGTCAATGGGGAAATATTAAAATGCTTCCTATTCCGAGGATACGCATGAAAGCAGTCCAATTCCTTCTGGATCATGTTACCATAGGCCATTCTTGATGACCCAGGTGCAATTTTTGTTCAGTGACCCCTACAGGGTCAGCGGAGGTCATCCGAGGTCACCAACACTGTGTCAATAACTCTCGACAGAATGAAGATAGATAAGTGAAACCGGCACCAATGTGTTTGTCTCATCGAGACACGTCTCCCAATATGAAACATTACCTACTTGGATGACGACTTTGACCTGAGGTGAAATTTACAAGTTGACCTTACCTGGTCAACATGAATATGATTTGAAGCGCCTTGACGAGGCAAACACGATGGTGTCACAATTATGCCTTATCTTGATTATGTAAAATGTTATTTGCGAAAAACAGCTTTGCCAACAAATAACCTTTTTTTACTTTTGATGACCTCTGGAGCCTAAAGTATTGACCGGAGCTTAAAATTGAGGACTCCATGTGCGATTACATTTTTCAAGAGCTTTTGATTGCTTTTCCGTGTGTTCCTAGCCATCATAGTTCCCGAGATATTTGGGGGTTTCTGGAGCGAAGTCCTAAATCTGGAAAATCTGACCTTTGATGACCTCTGGTGACCTCAATATTGACCTGACCTAAAAAAAAGACCGATATACTTTCGATAGAGCTTGTCTCGAGCTATCAAACACCGTGTTCCGCTTGTCGCTACGTTGCGTGGTTTTCGAGATATTAGGGGGCGGAAATCACCCCCCCCCCCCCCGGCAGTTCGTGGTTGGCGCGAACCCCCGGCAGTTCGTGGTTGGCGCGAACCCCCGGCAGTGCGCGTGTTATCATAATTGTTTAGGCCACAAATACAAAATATTTCATTCAGACTTTTGAAACCCCATTGACATAATTTTGCATCCTTTCTCAGGTTTTGTCAAGCTGCTGGTTCATGCTGCATAACTGGCAACTCAGCTGACAACTCAGCTGACATAACTGGCAACTCAGCTCATCATGGAATGTGCTGCTTCCGCTGCAGACTCACACATCTATCCGGACTCCCTGGACTTCCCTGGCTGTGACGTCACAGATGCTGTGGCCAGCACCGTTGCTCTCTGCCCGGTCTGCCTGTCGCCAGTGCAGGAGCCGCAGCTGGTGAACTATAACAAGCTGCTGCGCCACTCTGGTGTCCCCATGCTGGCGCGTCTGCGACAGCTGCTGCCTCTCGGCGTGGCGCAGGACTTGCCTTCCATCTGCACCACCTGTGTCAACCTGGTGGTCAGCATAGATGAGCTGGAGCTGCAGCTGTCGGAGCAGCACTGTCAGCTTCAGCGCCGGCATGTTCAGAAGGCTGGGCAGCAGGACTGGCAGCAGGCTGTAGAGCAGGTCATATGCCCCCCAGGACAGCAGGACGCCGGCCCTGCTGAACCTAGGCTTGAACAGCAGGCTGGACCGCTTCCAGAGATACCTCCTGATGGTCAGAAGCCTGAGAGGCACACTGAACTGAAGCCAGAGGTTCCTCCTACAGCCGATGAGAAGGTCGAGGAGCACTCTGAACGGACGCCAGAAGGATGCTCTGTTGAAGGCACTCATGAGTGTCATGACAGGCAGCATGGTGAACAGCAAGACAAGTTGAAGTGTGAAGCTCAGGAGGAAGGAAAGCAGCAATATGCTGAACAATCAGCAGGACAGCCTGCTGGACTACAAGCCACCACTACAGCTGAAAACAGGCTAGACTGCAACACAGAGACAGGTTTGTTGGTCTCTAGATTTGTTCTCTCCCTTGTTCTTGGCACTGCTTGCTTTGAAGTGGCAAACAACTTACTTCATGTATTCAAGTTTGTAACTTCTTGTGTGAGAATGTGTCAATAGTAGTAGTACTGCTCGATACTCTCTTGTGATTGTAGTTCAAACTTCCAATGCATGGATTTCTAAGTAAGATCAGAGATCTTTCCTCAACATGTATTGTGGAGTTTGAATGAACCATGAACTCTTTGTCCTGATGGCAAATCATTTTTATCATTTGTTATGAAAGAATGCCTATATGACTATATATGTAGTTGATAAATGACTCATTTTATCTACCATTTCAGCTCGTAGACCAGTGAGATCGACCAGAAATGTAAAGCCGAAGAAGTACTCCTCTAAACCGGAGGTAAGTCTGGTCATGAATTGATGATATCTGATAAAAATGTGTCGAACTATGTGGATGGTTTTGCAATTTCTTCGTTGATGAGCCTGTGAGGCTGTAATGAGTGTGATATCCTGCAAGATCATTGCATATGCCGCCATCTCACTCCCGAACGTCGCTGTCGCCCCGCTCTCTGTCCACCAGGACGCCCCTGGCGAGCCGTCTCCGCCGTCCGAGGCCACGGCGACACCAGCGCCTCTGGCGGCAACCGGGCCAGACTTTGGTTCAGCGGCGCGCCGGCAGGCGGAGCTGCAGCGCCGCAGTCTGGCCTCCCTGTCCGTGGACCGCGGCCAGGACCGGCCATACCAGTGCCGCATCTGCGAGCGGCGGCTGCGAGATCGCACTACCGCTCTGCGCCACGTCATGTCACACCTCGCAGAGAGGCCGTACATTTGCCCTCAGTGCCCTCGCGGCTTCGTCCGTCGCTCGTACCTCCAGGCACACATGTGTCAGCACACGGGCGAGCGGCTTTTCTCGTGCCACTGTGGCCATGCAGCGGTCTCCGCCGCTGCCCTGGCCGCGCATCGCAAGGCTCACTACGCCGCCAAACCGGTCCGCTGTGCGCAGTGTGACAAACGATTCCGGAAGCGTAGTGATCTCGTCGTCCACCAGAGGACTCACACTGGCGAGCGGCCGTTCCGCTGCGGCGCCTGTCAGCGCGCCTTCGCCAGCGCGAGCAGCCTCAACGCGCACGCCAAGAAGCACTCCGGCGCCGGCCTCCGCTGCGATCGTTGCTCCAAGGCATTCGAGGATGAGGCTCGACTGCAGGCGCATCGGCTGGCGCACGATACGAAACCGTTCTGCTGCGATCAGTGCGGAATGCAGTTTACACGCGCCACCACGCTGCGGCGCCACCAGACGCGGCACGGCGCACCGGCCGGGCACCGCTGCGAGGTCTGCCGCAGGACGTTCCGACTGGCGGCCGCGCTACGCGATCACGCGAGGGTGCACACGGGCGAGCGGCCCTTCGCGTGTGAGGAGTGCGGCCGCCGGTTCGCACTGCAGTCGACGCTGACGACCCACCAGAGGCGGCACTCGGGGGAGCGGCCGTTCAAGTGTGAGCTCTGCCCGCGGGCGTTCGCGCAGGCCACGCCTCTGAAGAGGCATCTGAAGACGCATCGCGCCGAGACACCGGCACCATTGGTTTCGACGGTGGAGGCGGTGGAGGAGGCGGTGGGGGAGCAGGGAGCGCCGCTACCGCCGTCGGCGCCGCCTCCTCCTCCGTCATTGCGGCCGACACAGGCGCCAGCAGCGAGTTTGGTGACGGTGATGGAGGCCTTCACTCCCTTACCGCACGGCCGTGGCGGCGGCGGCATGAGTGGTGGTGGTGGCAGCGGCGGCATGAGTGATGGCGGCGGCGGCGGCATGGGCAGCAACGGCTCTGGTATGGGCGGGGGCGGTTCTGGTATGGGCGGGGGCGGTTCCGGTGGTGAAGTGTTCCACGAGCTGCAGCCGCTGCCGCCACAGGAGGCGCTCCGATGCCCGCTCTGCGCCGTGGAGACCGCCACTAAAGAGGAGATGGAGCACCACATGAAGATGCACCTGGTGGTGCTGGACGAGCCGGGGAAGGCGCCGCAGTCGGAGCTGACTGCGGACTGGCAGTAGGTGGTGTTGAGCTCTTCAGACCCGTGACTACGCCACGTGGTAGTAGGCGATGGGAGGGGGCCGGATTGGTCGATAGGAGGGGACCGGACTGGTCGATAGGAGGAGACGGAAAGCAGGTATGACGGGAGGTAAATGTGCCATAAGATGTCGCCAAGTGGTTATCTGATGGGCTTTGGTACATATCAGACTCCCGCTCTCACCTGTTGGATTGGGCCAGAGAACTGGAGCAATTCGAGGTAAATGCAAATAACTTGCGACATAAATACATTGGGTTTTATTTTCGTTTTGAAGTAGGATCCGAGAACATGTGTCTCCTTCGAAAGTTCTAGCAATCTTAAGGCTATGCCATTATTAGTAGAGTTGACGTGCTGTCTGAATAGTTGTTTAATGTTTGGCATGTGTTAACTCCACGTTCTACATACTTTCGTCAAATGTATTTTCCATTCGTCTGTAGTACACCGGTTCTGATACGAAGCTGCCTGTTCTGATACGAAGCTGCCTGTTCTGATTCGAAGCTGCCTGTTCTGATACGAAGCTGCCTGTTCTGATACGAAGCTGCGGTTCTGATACGAAGCTGCCGGTTCTGATACGAAGCTGCCTGTTCTGATACGAAGCTGCGGTTCTGATACGAAGCTGCGGTTCTGATACGCAGCTGTCTGCGATAGGGTGGTTTGGGCTGTGATATGACTGAGTACTGGTGGTGATGTGACTTGTCAGTTTGGTTTTATTGGTACTTGTTACGTAAGACTGAGCAGTGGAACTGCAATTACGAGTAACTTTGGCTTACACCGTACTTCTCATATTACGTCGTGCTTAATGTTTATTAACGGCTTTGCAACTATCTCATAGTTTGCAATTTACCTGTGAGTAGTTGTATTATCTCATTTGAAGGCTGATACTAGTGAAGTGATGATTGATGTTTTGTGAACGTGTCTGCTTGCCATTTGGTTAAATACAGTAAATGAACAATGCTAATTTGTTTGCTACATTATATGAGCATACTCATCATTGTAGTTGCTTTATTGGTGCATCAGTCGATACGATGTTTGTGCTCAATCACTGACGCCTATTGCAGTGATACTGATACTGAGTGTAGTGATACTGAGTGACCCCACCGTCCTCGTGCCATCCCGTATCAGTCCGTGTCATCCTGTGTCACTACTTGCTATCCCGTGTCATCCCGTGTCATCCCGTGCCGGCTGCCAAACTGCCATCCCGTCCCATGCCGTGCCGGCTGCCAAACTGTCACCCCGTGCCACCGCGTGCCACCCCGTGTCACCGCATGCCAACCCGTGCCATCCCGTGCCATCCCGTGCCATCCCCTGCCATCCCGTGCCATCCCGTGCCATCCCGTGCCATCCCCTGCCATCCCATCCCACTGCGTGCCTCTGCATACCATTCCAGACCATTCCAGACCATTCCAGACCATTCCACATCGCAGACCGTGCCTCCGCCGCTGGTGGCACCGCATGAGATTGTATACACGTGGTAACCGGACCCCGGCGCGGCGGCGGTCAGGAAAGAAGTGCGGCACAGCGCGGTGACGCGCGCCCCACTGCCCAGCGGGGCCGGTGACACCTGAGACAGGTGGCGTGTTGGGTCGGCCCGATCCGGGCCGGACGGGGCGCACACTCTACAGACGCATAACGGACGGTGACAGTGGTGGCTTCGGACGGATCCAGACAGCTGCTCCAGACGGCTCCAGACGGCTTCAGACGGCTTCTGGTGACTCCAGACGGCTTTAGACGCCCCAGACGACTTCAAACGACTTCAGGCGACTTCAGGCGACTTCAGGCGACTTCAGGCGACTTCAGGCGACTTCAGGCGACTTCAGACGGATTCAGACGGCTTTAGACGGCTTGTGATCTGGGTTCCAGAGGTTTGGGACGGCGCACAGTGGTCGGTCTGTGTAACGCTCGCGGCGCGGCAGTCGGATCACGGATTGTCATTCTGCTGCGCTGTGGCGTGCTCTGTTGTGGCGGTCACCGACCGGGGACGGAGTCACCCGGGCGCGCTTAGGTCAGGTCAGGTCTCGGTTCGGCTCTCGGTGGGGCAGGTGTTGTGACGTGCCGAGACGTGACGTGACGTGACTCCGTGACGTGACGTGTCAGGTAGCAGAGGTCGGCAGCAGAGCCAGGAGGGTCGTCAATCCCCCGAGCGACGGCATGAGACTCGTCAACGGGAAGATCGTGGTTCTCGGGTCGGAAGGTGAGCGAACTCCAGGAGACGTGGCCTGTGGTGGAGTTTCTTCGTCGTATAAAGACTCGAATCTCGCAGCACGTTGCAGCTCCAGACATTGTATACGTGTTCTCTCGTATTCCCTTGTTGGTGTTTTCTTCTTGTCTGGGTCTCCTCTGTTTCGTGTATTCCCATTTGCTGATCGCCGCTTCATTCATAAGTTGCCTGTGTCATTTGAATATGTATCTTAATCCACCGCTTCATCTCATCCGGTCTTTTCCATTTCTTAATCAGGTTGTGACACATCCCCACCACCCGGGTGACGGTGTCTGCTGGTCTGACGGTTTATCTGCTGGTCTGACGGTTTGTCTGCTGGTCTGACGGTTTATCTGCTGATCTGACGGTTTGTCTGCTGGTCTGGCGGGTGGTATGCTGGTCTGACGGTTTGTCTGCTGGTCTGACGGTTTGTCTGCTGGTCTGACGGTTTGTCTGCTGGTGTGACGGTTTGTCTGCTGGTCTGACGGTTTGTCTGCTGGTCTGACGGTTTGTCTGCTGGTCTGACGGTTTGTATGCTGGTCTGACGGTTTGTATGCTGGTCTGACGGTTTGTCTGCTGGTCTGATGGTTTGCCTGCCGGTCTGACGGTTTATCTGACGGTCTGACGGTTTGATTGCTGGTCTGACGGTTTATCTGCCGGTCTGACGGTTTGTCTGCTGGTCTGACGGTTTGTCTGCCGGTCTGACGGGTTGTCTGCTGGTCTGACGGTTTGTCTGCCGGTCTGACGGTTTGTCTGCTGGTCTGACGGTTTGTCTGCCGGTCTGACGGTTTGTCTGCTGGTCTGATGGTTTGCCTGCTGGTCTGGTGGTTTACCTGCTGGTCTGACGGTTTGTCTGCTGGTCTGACGGTTTGCCTGCCGGTATGACGGTTTGTCTGCTGGTCTGATGGTTTGCCTGCTGGTCTGACGGTTTGGCTGCCGGTCTGACGGTTTGTCTACTGGTCTGCTGGTTTGCCTGCCGGTATGACGGTCTGATGGTTTGCCTGCTAGTCTGGCGGTTTGTCTGCTGGTCTGACGGTGTGTCTGCTGGTCTGACGGTTTGTCTGCTGGTTTGCCTGCTGGTCTGACGGTTTATCTGCCCTACAGGTGTCGGGAAGACGTCGCTGATGCTCAGGATGGTGGAGAGACAGCCGCCCTCTCCGACACCTACTGTCGGCGCCGCCTTCTTCACATTCAAAATGAAGATCAACAGCTTACTCGTCAACCTGCAGGTGAGCTAGTTTTCCCTCTAGATTGTCGGCGTCATAGTCATTTATTAGAATTCATCCACGCGGTGGTTATTACGAATTCAGTCAATGTGCTTACATAATATCATAAAATGCGTGACAGTAAAATGACAGAAGAAAATATATCACTCGTGCTGCTAAAACATTCCCTATTAATGCCTATACGACATATGCGACTAAAACCATCACGGGTGTTCTGAGACTATGCAGTGGCTATGCGGTGTCTAGTGAGCGTTCTGCAAAAGTAGCGCATCCCTGTAACGTAATTCTCTCCGCGCTGTGTCTTTGTCCCACGAGCCACTCACTACTTCTATGTTATTCAGTCGGAATGTTTCGATTGGTTAGATATTAGGGCCTACGCCAAGCAAAGCTTGTCGAGTGGACCGTCAACCTTACCACCTGATCGCGCGATGTCCGGTCATCGGCAGAATTTAGACCAGAAGTTGAACGTTAAAGGAAATAGTTCACCCTCGGAAATTTTTCAGAACACGATTTTATTATATTGTTTAATACAGTTTCTTTTTTTCTTTTCAAAAATGGTCCTACTTCGCGCCAATTCAGGACAGAAGGTCGTAGATTATTAATGTTATGGTGTGCGTTATTGGTCTGCGCATGCTCCGTGCAGTGCTGGCACTCTCAGACGGTACGGTATATCATATATGCGCCGCATTCCTTCGCCAAAAAGTCAAATATCTTCGGCTGGAGAGTCTTTTCAGCCAAGAAAATTTGCAGATAAGGATTTCTCAACACGGGCTACAAAACTGCTATTTCAGTTCAAAATCCCATGTTGAAGGTGAACTATTTCCTTTAACGTGTCGCTGTTTATACGTCGACGTCAAACTGTTGATTTACCATCCATTTTGACTGCAGTGATGCCACAGCTGTGAACCTCATCTCTCTCCACTCGCTCCCCACTCGCCAGGTTTGGGACACGGCAGGCCAGGAGCGTTTCAGTCCCATGGCGCCTCTCTACTATCGCAACGCCAACGCCGCCCTGGTGGTGTTCGATGTAACTAACTTCGCCAGCTTCTCCGCCGTGCAGCGCTGGATTGACGGTATGTGAGAACTGTGACGGTATATGACGTCACACCGTACAATGACGTCACTCCGTACAATGACGTCGTCTCCTAACTCCTCGAAAACGCTCTCAATGACTCAGCTTCTGGTTCTCGATGACCAGATGACGTTTTGGTAGCTAGTTTGGTCCTGCGTCTTCTCATCACATGCCTGCTGAGAGACGTGTTGATTGTCGGCTGCCACTGTCCCGCTCTGCAGACGGAGTGAAGTGGCTTCCGTGGCGATATGGACCTTGTTGAACGTGTCACCAACGGGCTACCCTGCACGCCGTGTCAGCTTATTTCGTCGGCCGCTGGGTCGGTGTGAAGTGCAACAGTGCACCGACCCGCCGCCGTCGAAAGTGACCCAGTGCTGCCCCGGGCGGTGTTGGCTGCACCGACCCGCCGCCGTCGAAAGTGACCTAGTGCTGCCCCGGGCGGTGTTGGCTGCACCGACCCGCCGCCGTCGAAAGTGACCTAGTGCTGCCCCGGGCGGTGTTGGCTGCACCGACCCGCCGCCGTCGAAAGTGACCTAGTGCTGCCCCGGGCGGTGTTGGCTGCACCGACCCGCCGCCGTCGAAAGTGACCCAGTGCTGCCCCGAGCGGTGTTCGCTTCGAATTGACCCAGGCATGGGGGTTTCCCCTCCTTTGGTGACTTCAGAGCGTTACACAAGACTCCTTTTATCGTCCGTTTGGTTGTCTCAGCCACTGCAGAGCAGTTCAAGCAATCGCGCAGTGACGAGCGAAACCGTCCGATTTAGGGGTAATCGTGGGGATTGTCAGCACTATTGCAAATCTAACATCGTTGTATTCTCTGGCACCTGGGGGCTGGGAGTCATTAAGGCGATGTATAGATTGGCTGAGTTAGCAATCATGTGGTTAGAAACTCCACGCACATACTGTATTTGCTGTGAACAGCCATGAATATTCTGATAACAGTTTGGAAATGACAATAACGGTCTCAATCGTCGATAAAATGGCATGAGGACATTAACAACTGTGAGGAAGGGCACGAAACAGGCGTCTTGCAATACCTATTTTTTCACCTCGAGCTGCACTTAGATGCCGAGTTAAATGCGGTTACGTAAACATTGTCATCTTCGTAACTCCCTACGTCACCCCTGGAGCGGCCATTGCAGAGTCACTCCGCTGACTGACCCGCAGAATGAAAAGCTGGTCAGTGGCATTGCACTTTCTTTCATGACTCGCAGATTTACAAGGACGATTCCGTCACACGTCATCGTGCAGCATCGTTTCGGCAGCACGTCTCGCACCGCACAAGAAGGTATGTGTGTGCTGTTGAAGACTGCCTTAATATATAGCCTTTGACCCTCCCTGAGATGGAAAATAGCTGTCGTATTCACATGAGTGTAATGCAGGGCTTAGCAGGACAATGACCTCCACTTGTCAGGTTTATTTTATACAATCCGAGATGGCAGTAGGTTTTGATTTCAGCTCGGGATTTCCCTTCCTTCACCATCAGGGAATAATTAGCGCCAACGATGGCGTCGTCTATTTATGTCTAGTCCATCATTAATTCATTAATCATTACTCATTACTCCCGGTGAGGCTGTGCGGTGTCTTTCCCAGAACTAATCGGACACAGACATGGCGATTGATCCTAAACAATCGAGACGCTGGCGATGACAGGAGTGCGTCACCTACTGAAGTGGGCGTATGCGATGACTGACCCGAACAGGCGTCTGTCTGGTTACTGCAGTGGGCGTAGGCGATGACTGACCCGAACAGGCGTCTGTCTGGTTATTTAGCCTGATAATGCATATCTGATAATTGTTGTGTCCCTTCGATAGTTTTCCACAAGAATTGATGTATTTTCACAGTAATACAACCGGCATCCCGCGAAAACCACAAATGGCTTCACATCGTTGTTATGTTTTGCGAGCTATTTTACGAGTGTTTTCCTAGCGCTTTTTAGGACAAGGCTATCTATCGCCTCGCGGTCGATGACCCCAATCGATGCAACGTCACAGTATCAGCACCCCGCCCTCCCATCATGCCCATCCGGCCCTCGCATGGTGTTTTGACTCGGACGGTGAAAGTTTAGCCGCAGCGGGGCCGGGTCGGGGCCGCGCGGGCCGGGGGGGGGGACGCGGGACAACCAGTCGGGCCTCTATCTGTGTCAGACGCAGCGGGTGGTGCGCCTGAAAAGAGTGATCGTGTTGAGAACGGCTCGCCCTGGCCCTAGATTATCGGTGTGTGTGTGTCGTAATGAGTTTGGAGTGGAGACGGACGAGGAGACGACGGAGACGGGCGGAGACGGTCGGCGGCGGGAGGAGACGGCGAGCGACGCCGTTAGGTTCGGGTGTACTCAGTTTGGACCGCGCGGTACGTGACACCGACAGTCCGGTGTTAGGTTCGGGTGGTACTCAGTTGGACCGCGCGGTACGTGACTTCCGACAGTCCGGTGTGTTGGTCGGTGCAGTCACCGGTGTAGCGGGCGAGAGGCCGCGCGATCCAGCCGAGAGAGAGAGAGAGGAGAGGAGCGAGAGAGATGAGAGAGGGGAGAGAGAGAGAGAGAGAGAGAGAGAGAGGAGACGAGAGAGAGAGAGAGAGAGGAGAGAGAGAGAAGAGGAGAGAGAGAGAGAGAGAGAGAGAGAGAGAGAGAGAAGAGAGATCGAGAGAGAGGAGAGAGAGAGAGAGAGAGAGCGAGATGAGCGAGAGAGAGCGAGAGAGCGGAGAGCGAGAGAGCGAGAGAGCGAGAGAGCGAGAGAGCGAGAGAGCCGAGAGAGCGAGAGAGCGAGAGAGGAGCGAGAGAGCGATGAGAGCGAGAGAGCGAGAGAGAGCGATGAGAGCGAGAGAGCGAATGAGAGCGAGAGAGCGAGAGAGCGAGATGAGCGAGAGAGCGAGAGAGCGATGAGAGCGAAGAGAGCGAGAGGCGAGAGAGCGAGGAGAGCGAGAGAGCGATTGAGAGCGAGAGAGCGAGGAGAGCTAGAGAGCGAGAGAGCCGAGGAGAGCGAGCGAGAGCGAGAGAGCGAGAGAGCGAGAGAGCTGACGAGAGCGAGGAGAGAGCGAGAGAGCGAGAGAGCGAAGAGAGCGAGAGAGCGAGAGAGCGAGAGAGCGAGAGAAGCGAGAGAGCGAGAGAGCGAGAGAGAGCGAAGAGAGCGAGAGAGGCGAGAGAGCGAGGAGAGCGGAGAGAGCGAGAGAGCGAGAGAGAGCGATCGAGAGCGAGATGAGGCGAGAGAGCGAGAGAGCGAGAGAGAGCGAGAGAGCGAGAGAGCGAAGAGAGAGAGAGAGAGAGAGAGAGTGAGAGAGAGAGAGAGAGAGAGAGAGAGAGAGGGGAGAGAGAGAGAGAGAGAGAGAGAGAGAAGATAGAGAGAGATGAGAGAGGAGAGAGAGAGAGAGAGAGAGAGAGAGAGAGAGAGAGAGAGAGAGAGAGAGAGAGAGAGAGAGAGAGAGAGGAGATGGAGGAGAGAGAGAGAGAGAGAGAGAGAGAGAGAGAGAGAAGAGAGAGAGAGAGAGAGAGAGAGAGAGAGAGAGAGGAGAGAGAGAGAGAGAGAGGAGGAGTGCGGCCCAGAGTGAGGTTTCTGAGTGCCGGGCAGGCTTTGAGTTTGGGTTGCGGGCGCTGGGGGAAGTTGCGGTCCGCCGTTATACTCAGCGGTTGGAGTACCTATCCCACTGTTGGATGGTGTTGGAAATTCAGGACCTTCCGAGGTCAGCGGGGTCGGGTCGTCGTCTCTTGGTGCTGAATATCTGATCGCCTCGCTGAGCTGAAGCTACCACTACGGAAGTTACGTACTGTCCGAGCAGCTTCTTCTCGACGGTGTTCAGCATTTCAAAACATGGCGCCGTTCCATCCCTTGTCGCCCAGATGACGTCACAAACGAGTGCTGGAGCAGCTTCTGCGGCGTCACCATGGCAACGAGTACTGCCCTCCTTTCCGCCACGCCGACCTCCATCGTCGCCAACCAGGTGTCCTACTGCAGCGAAATGTGCGTCCATTGACTGCTGCGGTCAGCTGGGGTCAAGGTCGCTCACGGACCACCTCATCGCCAAGCTGCTGCCGCGTGACGCCATCATCAAAGGCGCTGGTCACGGAGTTGAAGATGGGTGCAGTGCGAGACCAACGTGTACAAGGACCTGTTGCCCCGTCTGTGTGAGTTTGAGCGTAGCCGAGGGCCGGGAGCGCCGTCGCAGCTACGACCGCCCGCTATGTCTGGTTATCTGCGATTGATGATGCCGGGGGACTCGGACAGGTCTCCGGTATGTGATCGTGCTCGGAAAACCTTCAGCCGGGCCGGCTTTCTGGACCGCCCGAGCCGCTCCGACTGGCCCCGTGGAAAGCGCCTGCCAGAGGCTTGTACGCCAACTGCGCGGCTGGCGGCCGACCCATCCTAACGCCTGGCTATGCGGAACTGCAAACCTACGCGAGTTGCGTCCTGCTGCGGACGCAGCTTCCTTCCGATCCTCCGACTGCGGAGGTTAATCCGCATTGGCGTGCGGACGTAGAGGCCCCGGCCTGCGGAAACAGAATCCGCTCGGGCTGCTGGAGAAACCTTCGCCGGGTGGAGGCGCGAGCGACGGGTGCTGATCAGGCTGGTCTACGACCGCGCGATCCGCCTGAGGGTCATCACACGGGGGACTACCGTGACGGCAAACCTGCTGCTGCGGGCGGACGGACGGAGACGGAGCCGGAGCCGGAGCCGGGAGCCGGATGCCGGAGCCGGAGCCGGAGCCGAGCGCCCGGAGCCGGAGACGAGAGGACGGAGCGCGGTGGGAAGTACGAGTCCATCGACTGGCAAGCTACGATGATTTGCTCACCCAGTGGGTCGATCTCATCTACCTGCTGATGCGTCCGTAACTCCGCGATGTTGATGAAGCGTGTTGAGCAGGGACGTGGTTGGAAACCTACCTGGCGAGTTCCTCCGGGTTGCTGCGCCTCGCTGGTCCGCTGACTGCCCGCCTGACGAGGAGGAGCTGGTGTAGGACGGGATTTTAGGCCAGGCGAAGCTGCTTGGGCCTGATGTGTGCCTGTGCATGGTTGTCCTTGTGGGAAAGCAGCCGAGCTTGGCCTGACCACCTGTATTGATTTGGCTGTGGAGGTGGAGGAGTTGGTGGCTTCTCGAGGGGTCGTAAGCTCGAGGTCGAGGGTCCCGAACTCGATGGTCCACATTCGAGGACGTGAGGGTCCCATGCGGAATACGTTTTGAAATGCCGTAATTGTTAGTAGTGTCCAGTCGAAAGGCGAGCGGTTTGAGTTTACGCAATGCAGATTGGTGAGCAATGCAATCGACCAGTCGTTATGCAGCTCTGTGTTGGTGCATACGGCACAGCAGGGTTATGACTAGTTTTAGGCGTCGCTGACTGAAGTAGTTGTGCTTTTGCCTGTTAGTTTTCGGTCAGGAGTCTTATCTTCATCAATATTTTGAACATCATTGATTTCATTGAAGTATGGTTGTCAGAACGGAGGTGGACATGTAAGGCAAGCAGCCTTGAAAGCCCTGGTGAGAATATCGAATTAATGGTCCAATGTCAGTACAGTAGAAACATATTTCTCACAAGTTTCTACACGTCTATGGTTGCTAGATGTGATAGTGCGGTGATAAAGTGGAACACTACTAATAAATTGAACATTGTGATGCTATCTGTGGACACGACCAAGCCATTGAAATTCGAAAGCCCATTGGAACGTCCAGGCCATTCGGAATGTTTCGAGTTTTCCAATTAGTCATCTAGTGGTGGGCTAATGGAATCCATTCAAGTCATTCAGTAAGTCCCCCCGAAAAACTCCCATGTCTCCCCAATCACGCACTGAAATTATAAATGAGAGAAATTGAATATTAATGACTCGTGAGTGAGAAAACCTTGACAAGTTAATCCACAAATACACAGTGCATGAGGAGTTAAAGGAAATAGTTCACCTTGGTAAAATATACCAAACACGATTTGATTATATATTTTAAATACAATGTCCCTTTTGAATATTGTCAAAAATGGCCATCTAAATTCCCCGCGGCCGATTCAGGACAGAAGGTCGTAAATTATTAATTTTATCAAAACTATATCATACTCCTCTGAGGTCAGGGTCCAAACGTCACGCGACTGAAACAATGGCTCTAGCCAATCAGGATTCGAAAGTAGTCCCGCGTAGGATAGACCTCGCATTAGAGATTTGGCCAACCGGCGGCCGGCGGTTTCGCTTGCTAGCACAGCATGCAAACTGATTGGCTGGATTGTATAGCCTCTGCCCGGGCTATCAGAAGCGCCGCATTTCTTTCGTAAGCACCGCATCCCCTTCGTCCAAAAAATATAATATATTCATAAGCGTACACAAGGGGGGGGGGGGGGTTAACGGGGCAAACGGGGCAATTGCCCCCCCCCCCTGGAAGTTCCTGTACGTGCCCCCTTTGGTCCGAAAAATGAGTGATTTTTGGATTTTGTTTTTTTTCAGAGACTAATGTGAAAAATATGCCCCTTTGAAAATATAGTGGGTCGACATCCCGGCGAGTTTTTTTGGTGGGGGTACTGTATGCCCCCCATGAGCAAAATTGCCCCTCCTGGAGCGATCCTGGATACGTCAACTGAATATATTCGGCGGAATGGAATCATTTTCAGTCAAGAACTTGCAGATAGGGGTTTCCCAAACACGTGTACAGAACTGCTATCTCAGTTCAAAACCCCATGTTGAGGTGAGCCTATTTCCTTTGACTCGTGTCCCCGGTCCCCTTGTGGACCCTGGACCCTCCAGAGCTGAGCTCACAGTGACCCCCGTGTGACCGTCCCCCTCCAGAGCTGAGCTCTGCAGTCCGGCAGTGACCCCGTGTGACCTGCCCCGGTGGACCTGTCCCCCTTGGACTACAGAACCTAAGCTCTGCAGTCGGTAGTGACCCCGTGTGGACCCTGTCCGGTGGACCTGTCCCCCTTGTGACCTACAGAACTAAGCTCTGCAGTCGGCAGATGACCCCGTGTGACCTGTCCCGGTGAACCTGTCCCCTTGTGCCCAACTATAACTAAGCTCTGCCAGTCGGCAGTGACCCCGTGTGACCTGTCCGGTGACCTGTCCCCTTGTGACCTACAGGAACTAAGCTCTGCAGTCGGGCAAGTGACCCCGTGTGACCTGTTCGTGTGGACCCTGTCCCCTTGTGACCTCCAGAGCTGAACTCTGCAGGTCGGGCAGTGACCCCGTGGTTGTGACCTGTCAGGGTGGACCTGTCCCCTTGTGGCCCCTACAATAACTAAGCTCTGCAGTCGGCAGTGGACCCCCGGAGTGACCTGTCGGTGACCTGTCCCCTTGTGACCTACAGAGCGTAAGCTCTGCAAGTCCGGCAGTGACCCCGTGTGGACCTGTCCCGGTGACCTGTCCCCTTGTGACCTACAAAACTGAGCTCTGGCAGTCCGGTAGTGACCCCGTGTGACCTGTCCGGTGATCCTGGTCCCCCTTGTGACTACAGAAACACTGAGCTCTGCACGTCCTGCAGTGACCCCGTGTGACCTGTCCCCTTGTGACCTACAGAGCTAAGCTCTGCAGTCGGTAAGTGACCCCGTGGTGAACCTGTCCGGTGACCTGTCCCCTTTGTGACCTACAGAGCTAAGCTCTGCAGTCGGTAGTGACCCCCCCCGTGTGACCTGTCCCTCCAGAACTAAGCTCTGCAGTCGGCAGTGGACCCCCTTTTGTGACCTACCGGAGCTAAGCTCTGCAGTCCGGGCGTGGACCCCGTGTGACCGTCCGGTGATCTGTCCCCTTGTGACCTACAGAGCTGAGCTCTGGCAGTCGGCAGTAGGCCCCGTGTGTGACCTGTCCGGTGCCCTGTCCCCTTGTGGACCTACAGAACTTAGCTCTTGCAGTCCGGTAGTGGACCCCGTGTGACCTGGTCCCCTTTGTGGACCTACAAACTCAG